>JAMAKP010000002.1:0-518186 GCA_023628455.1 Chaetomiaceae sp. B2702 | reverse complement strand
TCTGGTGGGGGGTTTAACGTGCCGCCGCCACCACCATCCAACCAACCCGCGTCCATATTTTTTGCCCCCCCCCCCCCCCCCCCTGGCATCAGCCACATCTCATTCTGCCGGAGGAGCTTCCTCGGACCGTTGATTTTGAACCGGCCGGAGCCACTTGCATTGCACGCCTGGCCCTAACACGTGGGAGTGGGCTGCCCCACGGCCCCAAATGCCGTGCAGATCACGGACATGCCAATCACGATCGATCCAGGGGGGAGACCGCAATTGAGCCGTTGCCTATCACTCTTATTCCACTCTCAGACCACATGTGTGCTGCGGTTTGAACTGCTGGTTTTGGCGGGGGCGAGACCTCAAAGTTTCCGCAGTCTAGGCCGCCCCCATAATAAGCACAGTATGTACATCAGGTAAGGTATGCACATCTCGGGCGGGGCACATGTCCCTCTCGGTGTCAACAGTCCCCGCACAGTACTAAACCCTTGGCACACATGTAAGCGCCGCACACCTCGCCCAAACGAAAATCTGGTTTCCGTCAAAAGTGACAAGACTGAGAGCTTCAGGATCGACGTCTAGACTATGGTTGATAATAGACTAGAGCGACCCGGCCCTTCCTCGTCGGCGGCTTCAGTGGCCGGGGCTGACTCGACCATGACATCCCATTCCCGGAACCGCGGCTCAGTTTTGTGGCCTTGTTCAAACCGCGTTCCTACACATAGCCTGTAAACTCTCCTATCTCATAAAAGAGGGTCTTGGTACATACCTACCTCTTCGCAAACTCCTCGTCCTGTTCGTCGAACTCCTCTGTGGGGCGACCATGGAAATTGGATACTTCCGTCCTGTTGGGAGTTCGGAGGCATTGGGTCCATCCTTCGTAAGCTGTTGCAGATGGTGAGGAAGGAACCGAAGATGGGCCTCTCTGATGAAGATCCTCTTTTTTTCAGGACCATAAAGAACACGTAGTCGTAGAAGCAGAGGTGTTTGAGAATCGGGACGCGCTGCTTTTACGCCTCTAGGTAAAAGAGCTGAAAGACGCTGGCTTGGAAGTAAACATTGTCTGCGTGTGGCCCTTAGCCAAGCGTCGACAACGCTCCTCGCAGACCCGTCCACTGTCTAGCACAGGCGTACGTGGTCAACTTGCTCCATCAGCCAGTCGAAGTCCTCTTGTCATTCGTTGTTGATGAGGCCAAATCCACACGTAAAGGCCATCCATACTGAGATGGTTTAACCTACAATGTAACGGGCTGAGCCCTGCAGAGGTGACCCTCGGCCATCCTCAACCTATAATGGGAACCCCTGGGCATCCGCCTACTTGACTTGATAAAGAATGCCCTTATGGTCAAGAAGCTTCATCGTCGCCTAGAATAGAGTGTACCCAGCCAGGGCCTTCTTGCGCAATCGATGACGGTAGTGATAACGGTAGTTGCGGACCTCGCCATGTGCTGGGAGCGATGATTAGCGCCAAGTTACCAAAGGTCACTATAACCGACTATGACAAGGCCATAAGAGCTGCCATTACGAAGGTCCATCTACCGGCAAAACCGCAGATTTACATCTTCTATATCAACAAGAACGCTGCCCTGAACGTTAAGCGCAAGTAGAACAAGGAAGTTATATCTGCAGTTGCTGTTGCCAATGATGTTAGATCCCTTTTCTATAAAGGGCTAAGCCCTGTAGAGGCCTCGGCGACCCTCGGCCAACTTCAACCTATAATGGGAACCCCTGAGCATCCCCTGGCCAACGGCCCCATCACACTTACTTACCCCTTTTCATCCACCATCCCCACCTGTGCAGACAGAAGCCAACGCGACACGTTGGCCATTTTCTCTTCTTCTCTTCTTTTCCTTTTCTTCTTCAAGCTTAGTTTTACTCGTAGAGTCGTCATCAGATCGTTGCAATACACCCACAACACCGTTACACTCTCAATCCGGCCGACGAGGAGGACGATCCTGATCAGGCGCGAGAAGAGAGGGTGGTCGATTGGGCTAGCGGAACCATCGACGGTCACCCTCACTCCGAGGCGGAGACCGTAAATACTCGATAGCTGGAATTTACAAGCGGTAGGGGTGTATTGTTTAGATATATACCCTCGAGGATTCCAGCAATACGTAGAGGAAGCTCAAGACCTTCTTTGGCCAACAGACGGTGATCATCTAGTACTTTGAAGACACATGGCGCCTGTTGCCGAACAGTAGGTCAACTGTTGTATCAGCAAGACCCTGAACTTCGGCCAGCGCACTACATCGCTAATGGGGTCTATTGATTAGTACCTGAAGTCTTTCATAGTCAACTGCAACAGTTCGGTCTTCGTACTTATTAAGAAGGTCTTCTATATAGCTGAAGAAAGGCAAGGGAATATCAGGGAGGAGGTCACCTTGTAGCAACTGAACCGCTTGAGGCTCGATCTTTCTTGGCCAAGAATAGCTGGGAGAAGCACCCTACAGCGTCTCAACCAGAGCACTGGACTTGGCCGCCAAACAGTACAGGCTTCTACTCGGGGCCGTGGCTACTAGAGCCAGGCCAGTGCCTCCCCTCTCTAGTTCACCGCGCAGTACGGCATAGCTCGCAGTCACAGACTTCAGGCTCGCCACGAAACCAAGACCCCAGTGCTTGCTAGGGAGACTTCCATCTATACCAGTGGCTGGAGAGGAGCCTTGTTGACGAAGATCACTATTTGCAGTATCAAGAATTTTGCAACGGGCCGGGCCCAGTTGCCGGCCTCGGACACCCTCGACCAAACCAACGACCTGACGCAGCCGGCAACTGTATTGGCGAGTCAACCCACCAGAGCGGTGGCAACAGGGGAGACTATAGTGGTTGCCAGCCAGCCAGCCAGAAGAGCAACGTAGTCGACCGGCCGCCATCCATCCGCCGCACCCCCTCACAGTGGGAGGGTGTGACTTCAAAGGGGAGCTAAGCAACAGTGTCTGTGTCTGGCCGTGCCTGCAAGAGGTCGTGGTGGTGCCCGGGGGAGAGCGCAGCGCGCGGCAACCTCAACACCAAGAGACAACCCCCTCACACGCAGTTCTGGCTCACGACCAAACGGCAACACCAACAGCCGGTATCAAGAAGACTGCGCGCAGCAGAACCACACACGACACCAGGGCCATACGTGGTACTGTACCGGCACACGATCGGCAAGTCGATTGCCGAATCCATTCAATCGGAGAACAAGTCTACAGCTTAGTTTGACTGTCTTCTGCTAACTGCGTCGCTTCGGCTCGCGTGTGGCTCGCTTCGTGGCTTTGCCAAGTACAGTAGGATATTGAAAACTTGTAGAAACCAGGAGAGGGGGTAGGGGGAAGAAAAAAGAAAGAAAGAAAGAAAAAAGCAACCCTCACGCCGATGCCCAATCTCTCCCGTAGCTAGATCCGCATGTTCTGTCCAATTGCCGGCGGCTTTCTGTCCCGCAGCAATAACGCCCCTTCTTCGTCTTGCCGGCCACGCGAAAGCGCTCAGAGGCGCAGGGCAGTGACGACGACCATCAGGGTCCACCGCTCTCCCAGTTCACTCGACTGACCTCTCCCGAGAAGCTAGAGCGTAAAGGCGTGTTTGAATCTTGGGAACAACTGGCGCCACGCCAGTAACGCGAGAACCTCGCTGCTGGGTTCGGCGTCGGCGTCGGTGTCGTCTGCTAACTTGATGAGCGGGACGCTGGTAGTCGTACCAGCTTGAACCCGCCCTCCTTGGCTGTTTCATCCACGTTCTTGTCGAGCTTCCTCCACTCGAACTTCTCGCGCCGGGGTTCCTTGCCGTGGCCGACCTCGAGGGAGAAGGAAAACACGACCTGGCCTCTCCTGACGAAAGCTGGCATCTTTTCGGTAACTAGCAAAGTTGCTGGTCCGAGCCGTGGCCGGCAACAGCGAAGACATCGGGATGACACTCTCGCCGTTGAAGGAGAGAACGCTCGCCAGCCATTAGGAGCCGTAACCCGCAGCAGCGAGGATGGGGGCCTTGCTGCCCATGCCGTAGTGGAGGACCACGCCTGGTCTGGCTCCGAGGGGCGCTTTGCCGCTGTAGCCCGTGTGGATGGATGTTGACGTGGCAGAGGCGGTCCTGCTCGGTCGCGCCGCAGAGGTTGAAGCTCTTAAACTTGCCCCATTGGCCGTAGGCGTTCATGACGACGGGGAAAGGTGGGCGCGGGGAGGTGATGGCGGTGCCCATTGCTCCCTCATCCTTGCGATCGGCCAGATTCTCTGGGGAAGAGTCGGGGGAAGGGCTTAGAGAGCTTGTAGTTGTGAGTCCCTTTCCCTGGCCCTCCACGTTGGAGCCGTTCTCGGTTGTGGGCATGACTGTCGTCGGTGTCGCGGGCCTGTGTTCCAATCTGGACGAAGAATGGAAGCCTGGAAGGACAGTATTACCTTGTTTTCGAACGGGGCAATGATGGAGGCCGGTATTGTGGGAATTTTGCTCGGACCCGGTTGCCGCCGTGTTTTTCTATTGCCTTGAGAGAGTATGGACGGGACCTTGATCATGGTTCTCGAGTCGTCGAGTATATACATTATTACATACATATAATACCTATATACCTATGGTTGGTTCCCATCCTCTTTATATGCCTGTGCCTGCACTGGGCTGTTGGAGTTCCGCCACCTGCCCAAGCGGAATGATCGCAGCCGTCCTCGGAATCTGACCAATATCAGGGGCTCGATAAATTATCCAGAGACCCAGACATATGCCTCAGCCTTTTTCCAGCTGCCGGGCTTTAGAAATATTTCATTTGCACAGTGACTAGATACCTTCAATGAAAGCAGTCGTCCAGGCAAACAGACCGCAGCCGTGCAAGTCACCAGTCATTATGCACTGTGTAGGATGTAGGTAGGACCTCGTTACCTATTCGTGTCTGACAAGGAGCGGTTACACAGTAACCGGCCACGATAGGAAGGGTGGAATAGGCTCGTCAGGTTGAATCGCCTCGCAATCTCGAGTCTCGACCCTGCTTGACTGCTGAAGTCACCTGCGTTTCCCATTAGCCGATCAAAGTAGAACTTGGAACCCGGGATGTAGGAGGAAATAAAAAAAGAGAATGTTGGAGATGAGCAAGCAGGTGAGGGCGCGGTGTAGTTATGAAAACCCGGCGACTTGATCAGTAAAAGGAGGGCGTCTGCTGGGGTTCTACTGACTACATAGTACTGTACTATAGTAGCCCGTGCCGCGAGCTGGCATCCGGAACGAAACCCGTTGTCCATGCACCGCCATCTCGAATTTGCTATAGGTTGTTACTGGGGGTGTTATATATGGATTTGCCTTCAAATGACGCCGACAACAAGCATGGTGGTATGCGAAACGCAAAGGTTATCATGGCGAAATACTCTCCTCCGGTTTGGAGGCCTGTCTGCGCTACCTACTTCAGCAATTCAAGGCAATCCCTCCAAGCCCTCTGCACCTCCAGCGACCGCTCCGTGCTCATGACCTTGTCGATGACACCCTTTATCTCCGTTCTCCACTCGCTGTCCGCCCCAAGCCCGGCATGTGCCTTTCCGAGTTGTATCACCGCCTTAGCTGCCTTGACCCTAGCAAGCCGCTGGTCTTCGGTACCCGCATCATCCGCGCCCAGATCTAAACTGTTGAAGAACCACTTGACAACCTCCTGGCTGCCATCCAGCGCCCTGCCGTCACCAGAAGGAGCGACCGCGTCCTCCACCACGTCTTTCACGCAGTCATACCAAAACATCCGCCTGATGGTCGCAAACTCCGGCCTCGAAAGACACGGTGACTGGGCGTTGAGAACTTTGCCTTGACCACCGGCAGCCGATTCAAGCGCCCGCACAACCTCGCGCAGAACTGCCATCGGATCCTGCTTCACCTTAACCCGATTGTACCCCTTCACAACCGCCTCAATCGCAGCCCAGCTCGTTCGACTCTTGAGATCCAGCCCACCTCCACGTCCCTTACCGCCGCCCTTCGGCCGGTCCACATTCATCGCATCCGGATCCTCCTCTTCCTCCACAGCCAGATACGGCTCCACAATCTCCGCGATCTCTTCGACCATCTCCAGATCCTCCCTCACCGCCGCAACCTTCCACAAACACCTCAACGCATGGGGCCGATACACCTCATTATTCCTCTTCGCCTCCCGCACCGCAACCTTCCTCAGCTGCTCCGCCAGCCCCCGATCCGCCTCCCACCACACCTTGCTCGCCTTCACAAACCCGGGCAGGGGCTCCAACAGCTTCTCCTTCCCCTCAAAAGTCTTGAGCGCCAGCGCCTTGTCATAGGCCGGCCACACCACCTTCAACCCCTCCACGTTCACCCGCCCCGACGCCTCCCCCGCCGCCACCACCCCATCCACTGCCGCTGCCGCGGCCAGCGCACCCGCGTGTTTCAGCGCCCACTGCGCGGTGCCCAAGCACCGCTCCGCCAGCCCCACAATCTCCGCCAGGTACCGCACCACCGTCAGGCTGGTGCTGCCGGCGTGCGTGTCCCACACCTCCTGCGCCTCCTTGCGGACGTAGTCGTCCGTGTCGTGGCGGGCGAGGAAGACAAAGGGCAGGAGCTGGGTCTCCAGCGCGCTGAAGTGGTCCGGGGAGATCTTGGACAGGGCTAGGACGGCGTCGGCGACCTTCTGCCGGCGGGTCTCGTCCTCCGAGGCGAGGTAGAGGTGGACGAGGCGGTCGGCAAAACGGGTTTTAGGGTCCGGGGTAGGGATGATGCGGATGAGGTAGGCTGCGGCGCGGGCGTAGTTTTGGCTGACTTCGTCGTTGCGGTCGAGGGTTTGTCGCTCCATGAGGGCGAGGAAGGAAGGGGAGTAGGGGGCGAAGGAGAGGGCGTGGCGCGTTGCGAGGGTGGAGAGGACGCGGGCACAGCCGAGCTTGGTGGGCATGCCCAGGGCGGATTTGATGGCGTCTTGGAGTCTAGGGGCCAGGTCGGTCATGACGGTGGCGTCGACGGAGCGGAGGCAGTTTTCGATTGCTTCGGCGATGGGGCTGCGAGAGACCATGGCGCTGCGGAGCTTGTCGATCTTTTCGCGGTTGTCTTCGCCGGCGCGCTGGTAGTGGTAGTTGATGGCTTCGGGCTCGATGGTGCTCAGAAGGCCGAGGAGGTGCGGGACCATAGTGGGTATGTACGGCTTGAGGGCGTCGCCGCCGCTCTTGGCAATCTTCATGACGGTGATGGTGGCGAATATCTTGACGTCTTCGGCACCGCTCTCAATGCCTTTGTCGGAGAGTAAGAAGGGGAGGGCCTCGTTCATCATGGCCTTGGCCGTGGTGGTGGATCCAGACTCTTCCAGCTGCCGGACTAGAGTCGTGGAAAGGGCAATGCAAAGATGTAGCGCGGCATTCCGGACCGTTGCCTTGACGTCGTCGAGCACTTTGAGTGCCGCCGTCCAAATATCCTTGTAGTAGCGCTCATATTTCGGGAACGGCCGCCCGGAGACGAGATCGGAGATGGCGGCGCAGCTGGCCTCGCGGACTCGCCACTCCTTGCCAAGGATGCTCTTCAGCAAATCTTTCATGATGCTTTCAAAGTGTGTCTCCATGACGGTGTTTGAGTCCTTCACCAATGCCTTCCAAATATCGTTCATCGAGCGCTGGACATTCTGGTTCGGGTCGAAGCGGTAGCGGTACAGTTTGGGGTAAAGCTTGGGGTCAATTTCCGACTCGGAAAGGATGTTGCTGAGCCCGAACCGGCCAAAGGCAGACCGGGTGGACCACGTCGCCGCATTGGTTGCCAGCGACATGAACTTGTACACCAAGCTTGGGTCCCCAACCTCGTTCGCCAAGCTGACAATGTCCTTGTAAGAGGTGATGGACTTCCCCTCGCCGGTGGGGAGAGCGCCGGCATCGAAGAGCTCCGTTTCTTGGTCGACCTTGAGCTGGGGACCTGAGCCAGTGAAGGCGGAGACGAGATCCCGGACAAGCTCTCCTTTGAGGCCTGAGTCGCCCTTCTCGTACACCAAGGCAAGACCTCGAGACGCCGTCTCTTGGACAAGCTCATCCCTTGCGCTGAGAAGGCGCATGAAAGCGACCTGGCACTCTCTGAGCCTCGACTGGACCTCCTCCAAGTGGGAGCAGTGTTGGATAACACAGAACAGCCAAATCCCGGAAGCCTTCAGTAACGACGGCTTGGTGGTCTTGCAATCCACCAAGAGTTTCTCCAAAACCTCAGAAAGACGCGCAGAGCGCTTGGATGTCCGGTAGACGGTCCCCTCGGCCTGCACATCGATGGTTAGTTGGACGACTTCGGCGTCCCAGCACGCGACAGCTGCTGCGATGGCCTCTCCTACGGCAAAGTGGACCTCTGCCTGTCTGATTTCATACAGAGAGTACAGACTGTTGAGGATAGAGCCGAGGATATCATCAATCGTACTGCCGTCCCCTGCTTCGTTCGCCGGAATTGATATAGCCAGTCTACCTAGCGCAGTGATGGCCTTCTCGTTGCCCTTCTTGGCGTGGGTTATGAGCGGTTCAATAAACCCCTTCTTGAGGAAGCCATGAAGGTTTTCCTCAGCCTCCCCTTCTCCCGATACTGGCGAGATAGCGGCAGTCCAGAGCTGGGAGTAGGCCTCAAATAATGCCTCCTGGGTTGATACCGTTCTCGAGGAGACAGATGCCAGCGAGGGGAATACCTGAGCAAGATCGGCGGTGATACTATCGCTGAAATCTGCTAAGTAGTACGCGCGCCTGGAGATGAGGTGGGCGAGAGCAAGAAACGCACCCTCTACCGCATTCAACTCCGATCCCACAGCCGTCTTGAGGCTCATGATGATGCTTACCAATGCCTCCCTCGCATTGACGACAGACTCTGAGGAGTTGGATGGATGCGCCGCAAGAATTCCAAAGGCTCGTGAACCGAGAACCCGAAGTTCCTTCTTGTTCGATCTGACCAAGGGTAACAGCTCAACCGATCGGGAGGCCAGAGGCTCTAGAACGGCCCTGGACGATAAGGATGCAATATCCACAAACGACCGGGCGCATGGCTCTGCAATCCTGACATCTTCCTTGATCATTCCCTCAAATGCAGCCCGAAGGAGGTAGGAGAGCGCCTCTTCTTGGCGGGTGAAGGCGGACAGATAACCGCGGATCGTCTGCCGACTGGCGAGATCAGACTGCACCAAGGAACCCAGCCGCCGTTCCCATCCAGGCTCGACCTGGAAGTCTTTAAGCGCTGTCAGGAACAAAACTCGCTTGCAATAGTCGACAGTGACAGGGAAGGCCGGGAGCGATTCATTGGGGAAATTGACAAAGATGCCCCGGTCGTCGACATCCATCCCTAGGCCTTGGGTCCACATTGAGGAAGCGTTGAGCGGTGCGATGGGCTCCCTGAAGAACATCTGAACCATTTCCTTCCAGTCTGGTAGGGTCCGCGACTGGTCGTCATTTGCGTAGTACGTCCAGGGGTCAAGCCCTTTTTGACCCTCCTCGACCACATCACTACGCTCATCCGGACGGCCGGCGATAGCAAGAATATCGATCCACCGAGCGTACACGTCAGAGAAAAGAAGACATTGGTTTGCCCACTTGGTGACGGCATGCCGGGCACTCCGGATGGCGTCTCCATCGTCGTCCCTGAGTGTCATGTACGTGAGAAGAATAGATTGCAGCTGTGTGTTCACTACAAACGTGTGAGGAGGCTTGAAGAGGCTAGTGAGAGTCGACAATGCCCCATCAATGTTGACGACAACGTCAGGGGTCGGATCTTCAGAAAGGGAGCGGAACAGCCAGCCGGCGAGAGACAGCCGGTCTATTTCCGTCATGGACGTCCCCTTCGCCAGAATACCGATGGTCTCGTACGCCCTAGAGCGTAGCGTCGTGTCGTCGAGTGACTGGCGCCCAGGTTTCGGCCAGCCTTGGCCCCTGACAAAGTCTTTAAGCAGCTCGACTAGCGGCGGGCCGATCTTGTTGTAGTCCGTCTTGCTGGGCCCAATGCGGGCAACCCAGTTGATAAACTCGAATAATGCACGATGCAGCTTAGTGAGCTCGAGGCCCGAAACCTTTGCGGCCGAAGGTGGGCCATCGACCTGCATAGAGTCGTCCGCCTCAGCCTGACTGACAACATTCCGGCGAAAGGCGGCTAGGATCTCATCCGTAAATGTGGTCGCTATCTCCGACTTGCTGAGGATACTGAGGATGCGAATCCGGTACGGAGCTGGCAGCGTCGAGTGCGCTCTAAATAGGCTCTGAATCAGGAATTCATCTTCGAGCGAGACGGATCTGCGTTTTAAGAGGTCCTCCCCAACGCCTGAGATGCGGTAATCGGAACTAGACGCGGCATAAATGGCGGGAATAAACCTCTCTTCGTCGGTAAAGGCTCCGCTGGCCAACATGCTGACGGCCTTGATCCGTGTTTCCGGGAGGTTTAGTCCCCCGGCTGCAGGGTTCCAAGTCTCCGGCTTCCCCAACGTGAGAAAGCTAACGTCCGCCTCTGTGAGGCCAGGAGACTGGGCAGATCCTGCTGCATTTGCCCGCAAGAGCAACAGTTTTCCAAACCACTCGGCGACGAACTTGGCATCGACGGGGTCTTCTAATCCCATAGATTCTCGGAAGCCCACATCTTCTTTGCTCCCCCGCGGCGGGATATTGACAGCAGGTAGCATGCGAAGGGTAGCGCCGAAGAGCTGGCTGGTTGAGGCTATCGAGCCTCCGCTGATGCCACGAAAAGCCTTGGGGACGAGGGGCCGCTGCTCATGAGCGTCCAACCTCCCCACGCTGTGTTGTATGTAGATCAGATCGAAGTGCCTGATAAGGGGTTGCTCGGTTGCCTTGTACTGATCAAGCAGCGCGCCGACTGGGAGGACGATGCTGGGAATGGGCATCAGCTCACGCGCATTGTCTTGACTATATTGTAGCTGGGGTGTAGTCTACCTTGGGCTCTTGATGAGCTTGTTGATGGTTTGGCATGTGGATATTACCTGCCAACCGCCCGGTAAGCGACGCGTACGGGGAAAGAGAAAGGTGGACGCATGTGTAGGCGCTCACCTTGTTCCTGACCGAGACATGCTCACTGCCAGCCTTCAGCAGCAGGGGCGCCAGATAGACCTTCAGAAGACTCTGGAGTTTTCCTTCATCGGAAGAAGCGGAGAGGATTCGCCATTCGACCTTTTCTATGAGATCCAGCTCTTTCTTTGCATCAGCGGGTGCAGCCATGGTCTAGCGGCGGCGATGAGAGCTGGGCGCAACCCCGTGTGAGAGATACTTGGGTAGGTTAGGTAGTGCGAGTGAGGGGTTCGACGCTTGTGCTCAAGGTCAGCAGCAGAAATGGTGGGATAATAAAACAAGAATCCCCAGCAACTGCTCAATAAAAGCCAAACTCAAATGGATATCACGATTACAGACAGGAAAAGTGAAAGCGGGCTGGAAATCTAGGAGCTGCGTTGATATGTCAGGCCGAGGAACTGACAGGCGTTGGCGGCGTTGGTTGGCCACCAGAGGATTCCACGGCGACGCAGCAGCAGTGGTTCCTGGCAGGCTGCCCCGGCACACGCAAACATGGGACTGGAACAGTCCATGCTTTGAAAAAGAACAACCCGCCGCTGGTTACTAAGCAAGCAGCGGTCCCTTCGGATTGGAAAGGAGTGGCAAACCCGGGAAAACTAGCCCCTACATTCACACGACCTTCAAATGCTGTGTGAGAATTATCTATACGAACTGCCTGATATGCATGTCCATGTGAAAAGTCTTGTATTTGAGTGCTTGGCCGAGGACATCAACAGGGCTGGCTTGGACTTGTTGGGAATAATGACCCTAACCCTGAGTTATTGTTTTACATAGAGCACTTTTCCAGCGCCCAGAGGATGTGCCTGCTGGAGGCTCGGTGGGGCCGGGAGCTGAATGATCCGGCTTCGGGGTTCTTGCGTCACAGGTTGGCCGCCTTCAAGCGCGAGCATCAGAAGCGCTGAACTTCTGGTCTTTCACAAGCCATTCGATTTACATCCATCCTTTTGGTCACCAACCATCATCCTTCACGAGGTACCTAAAACAGCGCCCTAAGTCATCTTGCAGGCAGGCAGCTGAAGGTTCTTTTATCCTGTTTCGGAAACCGAGTTCAGCCATTTTCCCAGCACTCCCTTCGCGGCGCGGGGTTCGATTTCAGGTCCCCCGCTCCAACCTACCTTACATACCACCCACGGCCATTTTCGTGCCTTATCGCGTTTCGCCTCGCCCAACCGCCGACGGGCCAAGCCAAGCGCCCCCCTACTTCGACCGAATAAGACCCAACGATCGGGCGGGAAAATATTGCTTTCCTAGGCCTCAAGCCCCATCCCTGACTTGTTAGATCAGTCTATTTCCCGAGCTCGGCGTGAGCCTACGGCCATTCGTCAAGATGGCGAGGGAAGCAGACATCGAGTCCTTCATGGGCATCACGGGTGCCAACCACACGGCTGCCGAACACATGCTCGAGCTGTGTGGTTCAGAGCTTGAGCAGGCAATTCAACTTTGGTTTACCGATGAAGACCTGCAGCGGTCATTGAGCAACGCCGGCTCGTCAACTGTCGCGGCAGCCGCTAGCACGGCGTCTGCGAGCCGTTCCAGCCAGCCGAACCGCTCGCGTGTCGGCCGCGAGGACGCCCAAGGCGTCATACACATAGATTCGGATGACGACGTTCCCATGACCGAGGACGAGAACGATGATGCGGACGAGGCTGTCAACGTTGCTCGGCAGGCCCAAGAGGAGGAAGATGCAGCGATGGCAAAGAGGCTACAGGAAGAGCTGTACTCAGGCCAGGGCACAGATGAAGCCGGCGTCCGAGCTCCAATGGCTCGTACCACCGAGACACTGGTCGGGCCGAACTATGGTGACGAGGATGATGGACATGAAGCCGTTCTGGAGCAGCTGCGGAGGAGACAACAGCCCCGAGGTAAGCCGCTGGGGACACCTTTCTTGACCAGTCTGGATCGATTTCGTGCTAACAAGCACTCTCTAGCCCGGCCTCCCGCAAACCCGTTCGCCCAGTCCGTCTGGGAGGAAAACGCTCGAGCGTCGCGCCCTTCTCCGCTTGGACCAGCCGAGCCCAGCCGGGCATCCCGCTTGGCAGAACTGTTCCGCCCTCCTTACGACCTGATGTCGCGTCTTAGCTGGGACGAGGCCCGCGATGAAGGCAAGGACAGTAAGAAGTGGCTGTTGGTGAATCTCCAAGACACGTCTGATTTCAACTGCCAAGCCCTGAACCGCGATATCTGGAAGGATGAGGCTGTGAAGTCCCTGGTCAAGGAAAACTTCATCTTCATCCAGTATGACAAAGGTGATTTTGCGGCAGAGCAGTACATCACCTTCTACTTTCCTAACGAGAGCCACCTTAACCCCGACAACTACCCACATGTCTCCATCATTGATCCGCGGACGGGCGAGCAGGTCAAGGTTTTTAGCGGAATTCCGTTTCCCAGCGCCCTCGAGTTCCACGCTCAGCTCGCCGAATTCCTTGACCGCTACAGCCTGTCCGCACACAGCAAGAACCCCGTTTCCAAAGCGAAGCGGCCAGAGCGCGCGATAAATGTGGATCGGATGACGGAAGACGAAATGCTCGAGATGGCCTTGCAAAACAGTCTCGACGCGAATGGCGGCCCGAGTCGGCCAAATATCCCCGACCCCGACGAGCTCACCAAGTCAATTGGCGCCTTGCCGGAAGAAAAGGGCGGAGACAAACTTGCGGCGGTAGAGCCGGCTACGGAGCCTGAGGCCTCTTCGGCGCAACAGTCCCCGTTTGCTAGGATACCCTCGGACCGGCCACACGTCGAGCCAACTGACCAGAATGGGACGACCAGGCTACAGATCAGGAATCCACCCGGGAGGATCATCCGCCGCTTCCGTCTGGATGAGCGCGTCTCCCGCATCTACGAATGGCTCAAGGCTGAGCCGCTGCCAGACAAAGAGGGCGTTGAATTTGAGCTCAAGACGATGCCACAGGGCACTAATCTCATCGAGCATCTCGACGAGACTATCCAGGAGGCCGGTCTAGCCAACGCGGTCGTCATGGTCGAGTTTATTGAGGAGTAGTGGTGGTCGACTTACAACCACCGGTGGGCTCATCTCATCCCTACTACTTTCTTCGTTTTCCAGCACGGCACCATCTCGTCGATTGGGGCATTTGACTTGGCAAGGGCGGATTGCACTAGAAGGCGCCGGCAGACATGAGCTTGGGGGAATAGACAGTGTTTTTGCCCACGGTGCGATGGGTTTCCACAATGAGTCTCTTTTTTCACCTTTTTTTTTCGGAGGGCTTGTGTTTGGTTTGGGGGGAATTGGCGTGTAATACGGATGGGCTTTCGGCATCCAGGGAATGGCGGGGCGTATTTGCATTCTATTGCTGGCGATAGAGTCAGGCTATAGCAGCAGCATCCATTGGCTTTTCGTTCCGCCCCGTCCGTTCTTAGACAATTGACCGTCTACGATAGTAAATGATCGCACGGGAGATCGACAACAAGAGCAACTGAGTTGATTCTAGGGGCCGTAGCCCGGTGCCCAATCAGGACGCTCCGTCGAGCGGGATCTCTGGGCAGACCGAAGCTGAGACGCTCCCCTCCAGCCAACCAGGTCGAGCATGTCTGCACATCCCGAGGTGAACGGCACCGACTGAAATGATGAAAACGCAGGTGATTTGTCGCATAGCAGCCGCAAGACAAGGCGTGGTGCGTGTTGGCCATGCGTTTCATGGGGCTGGTGGTGAGGCGATTCTGAGTGGAAAGGGAGTGGCCACACCACCAAGCAAAGGACTTGTGCCCCTTGACCCCTGTCATGTTGTGTCTTGTTCCTTGGAGGTGGTAACGTTATGTCGGTTTGCAATTGACAAGGGCCAACGAAGAGCTCGGAAATGCGCATCGCATTGTGATTCCCCGTCTTCGCTCGCTTACCTGATCACCATGAAATAGTAAAAAGGAAAATGGTATTGCTATTGTTCTCTACCAGTAACCAGTAAAGGCATTTAATTGTCTCGGCGCCGGTTCTTCAAGATGGGTGTCTCTATTGGAGATTCCCGTGTCACTTGGAGGCGGCAGCGGGTGCAAGGAATTCCCCGCGGCCCTACGCACCCCTGGCAGCCGGAGAGCGGGGAGCGGGGATCATGCCAACGTGGGCTGCGGGCAGTAAACAAATCCTTGGGCCTTCGATTGTGTTTCCCCGACCCCACATGGCCCGTCCAGCAACCAAACACTGGACCAAGCAAGACAACCAAAGCTCCTCCCAGTGACGCAGGTGCCAGGTGCAACCGCAGGGAGGATTGTTCGAGTTTTCGTTGTAGGATTCCCAAACACGTTGCTTCGAGGACCAGAAAGCTGCTGGCCGGATTGCGCTCCAATCTCGACGCCAATCCCTCGTCAAAGACATTGCATCTCCACGATTCCAGGTACGAGCTGCATTCCCGAGCACTTACACTCACTCACTGCACGGCATAATATGCACGCACATACATACACATGCCACAGTCCCCACCGTGCGCAGCTCTCTTTGCGACCCTACACCATCCACTATCCTACCCCGGATTCCGCTGAGCCGCATGGTGACGAATCGCTGTTACCAGCAATAACAACCGCTTCTCTTCTGAACTGACGATTGGGCCCAATAGTCACACCTCGACCGCCCGTCCTCTGTTCCTTTCCTCAACCGTATCGGCTGGCTGGCGAACGGACTCCCGGTCCAGGCCGTATCTCTCGCTCTTGTACCGGCTAAATCGATCGATTCTTTTTTTCTACATCTAGCGTCCGGCGTTGTTATCGTTCTTCGCCCGTGCTGCCACTACAACGTTGCCCTCTAACAACTGTGGCATACCGAGAGGCTTCCGAGGAAACAAGTGTTAACGGAGGTGAATGTTGGAACGTATGAGAGAATCCTGTGCGGTTCCGACAGCGGCTTCATCTCCAGACTACTTCTCGACTTGAGCGAGGATTACACAGCCATGGCAGATCGCGAAAACCGGGACTACGACGATGCCGAGGGTTCGCTGGACCCGGAGATGCTTTACACCAAGGAATACTGCATTGGTTGGACTTCCCGCGTGCGCGCATGTGGGAGTACATGAACTGACAGATGCTAGGCGGAGGCAGTTTCGGCAAGGTCTACAAAGGGTACGCATTGATGGCTTCCTTCCCATGACGCATGACGGCGCCCCAGACGCTGATATACTTGTAGTGTCTGCAAACGCACCGGTCAGTCAGTTGCGATCAAGATCATTGACATAGAGAGCGCCGAGGACGAGGTTGAGGACATTATCCAGGAAATCGCCATCTTGTCGGAGCTGCAGTCGCCCTATGTCACCAAGTACTATGGCTCCTACGCCAAGGGTGCCGAGCTGTGGATCGTCATGGAGTTTTGCTCCGGAGGTAGCTGCGCCGATCTCATGAAGCCTGGTCTTATCGGAGAGGACTATATCGCCATCATCGTTCGCGAGCTGCTTCTCGGTTTAGACTACCTACACTCGGACAAGAAGTTGCATCGCGATATCAAGGGTAGGAACACCCCCCGCCCGTCCTTCATGCGCGTCCGCAAGTCGGCAGACTAACACGTGTCAGCGGCGAACATCCTCCTCTCCGCTAATGGCCAGGTCAAGCTGGCCGATTTTGGCGTATCCGGCCAGTTGTCGGCGACCATGACCAAGAAGAACACCTTCGTGGGGACGCCTTTTTGGATGGCACCCGAAGTGATCAAGCAGAGCGGCTATGACCACAAGGCCGACATTTGGTCACTTGGCATCACAGCGCTGGAGCTTGCCAACGGCGAGCCTCCGTATGCCGACATCCACCCCATGAAGGTGCTTTTCCTGATTCCCAAAAACGCACCGCCGCGTTTGGAAGGCAATTTCACGAGGGCTTTCAAGGAATTCATCGAACTTTGCCTCCAACGGGACCCCAGGGAGAGGCCATCAGCCAAGGAGATGCTCAAACACCCATTCATCAGGAGGGCAAAAAAGACAAGCTACCTCACAGAGCTCATCGAACGGTATAGCCGATGGGCCGTCACTCACAAGCAAGATGATGAGGATAGCTTCGAGGGCGACGACGGCGACCAAGCCGAGAACCGGGGACCTGTCAACGAAGATATGTGGGACTTTGGAACTGTGCGTCTAGTGAGCGAGCGTGGCAACTTGGTGCGCAGGCCCGGCCTGCTGAACCCCATGGGTGAATCAGCGACAAATGCGAGGTCATCGCGAGCGTTTGACGCTTTGGATAACTGCGATGAGAGGAGACGAGAGCCTAGCCCAACCAAGCTTGTGGCCGAGACTAGAGATACCGTCAAAGGAGCTACCGGGACGGGCACATCCAGACAAGTATCCCCGCAAAGGAAACCGGTAGCAACATCAGCTCCAGGACCCCCGTCGCCGAGCAAGGTTCCGCTCCCACTATCACCGCAGAGACCCCCGCCGGGCTTCGAGACGCCTCGCGCATCCCTCGTATCGAAACCTATGCCGCCCCTCCCAGCGACCAACTCGCCCGATTACGACCGCGTGTTACAGGAGCAGCTACAACGGGAGATGGGCGTAATGAACCTCGGCTCAGCCATCCAGCAACAGAGCCCTTCCTTACACTCCACAGCATCCTCTAAGCTAGCCGCGATGAGGATCCCAGAAATACCACCTTTCCGCGGAGCGCTTCCGCAGCAGCTACAACCGTTACCAAGAGCCCTGACTCAACCTCAGCCGCCTCCCCAACCCAAGAACACCACGGCCCAGCCCACAGGCTACCAGTTCTATCCACTACAGCAACATCAACAACAGCAACAACAACATCAACAACAACAACCAACGCATCCCTTGCAAACCCAGCCCCAACACCCAGCCCAACAACACAAACCATCTTACTCGAGCCAAAACTTCCAACCCCTCATCTCCAAGGAACTGCCCCGCCCCTCCCCAGCCGCGGGTGATCCTTCGTCCTCGGGGCCGCTCTCCTTCCCGACGCCGGCGCCCCCCTCGCAGGACGGCGACCTCGACGCCCTCAACGACGTCATCTTCCCGGCGCTCGAAGAGGCGCTGAAGCGCCGGCAGATCCACCTCCAGCAGGCGTACCGCCCGGACCAGCCCGGCATGCCGCTGCCGCCCGTCACGCCCAAGCAGCAGCGCGCCGAGGCGGCGCACGAGAAGATCAGGAAGCTGGTGTACAAGCTGGCGCACGTGTGCAAGGAGATTGACCACTTTGACAAGGCGGAGCCGGTGGGGATGGGGAAGGAGGTGGGGACGTTTCTGGAGGGGTTGTTGGAGGAGATTTTGGTGAGAGTTGAGCCGCTTGATGAGGAGGATGTTGGGGTTTGAGGCGGGTTGTTTTTGTAAGCGTGTGTGTGTGTGTGGTTTTATTTTGGGTGTTTTGGGGGTCAGAGTAGGGTGTTGGTGGTTTTGAGTCGGGGCCCGGGGAGGGGGGTAGTTGTTCATCCTCGACTAGAGTGGGTGCCGGGCGGGTGGTGGTGTTACGGATCAATTATGGGATGTTATGATGCATGACTCTGACTCTGGAAGTGGCATGCGAATGGTCCTACCTAGTTCTTGAAGATTTGAAGCTGGTGTTGATTGATGGTGGGAGACGGATGACCTTGGCTACGCAGCGCCCAGTTATGGCTCATGGGAAAGCAGGGTGAATACCACCACGGCAGGAACAGCGTAGAGAGGCTAAGAGTCACAAGGAACAGTTCGGTCTTGATGTGGGCTCAGTCATGGCCAGTCAATTGCTGCTATCTGACTGATTCCCTTTCCTCTTTTCCTCCAACCTCACTCCAAGCGTTGGTTTAGAGCCTGTCCATCAGCTTGGAAGCGACATAGTCAATGTTGGTTCCAAAGTTGCCTGGCGTGCACTGCAGGTACAGCACGCCGTCCTCGATGTCGGTCTCGCAGTACGACTCGTACTTGAGCTTGTCGACGATGCGGAAGGCGTACTCGTTGGTGCTGACGGCCTCCAGCACGCCCTCCTGGACCATCTCGTCCTCGCCCACCTTGAGGTACTTCATCTGGTAGGCCAGCGCGTCGAAGTACCGGAACGTGAAGTCGGCCAGGTTGGTCTGCCAGTCGTCCCGGACGGAGCTGTCGCCCGACGACGCCTTCATCTTGGCGAAGTTGGCCTCGAAGTTGGGGTTGAGCGTGACGGCGTCCTCGGGCTTGCCGAGCAGGTCGGCGATCTGCTTGCGCACGGCGCCGATCTTGGGGTCGTAGTCCTCCTTGATGCCCATGCGCACCACGAACGACATGGGCGCCTCGCCGGGCGCCGCGTTGAGCGCCTTGGTCAGCACGTCCTGCGCGCAGCAGTAGTCGATGTTGACGCCGAGGTTGGACTCGACAAAGAGGAGGCGGAGCTTGCCGTCGAGCACGTCGCAGCCGCCGTACGAGAAGCGCGGGGGAGACGTCTCCTCCAGGTCCAGCGTCAGGACGTGCTCGCTGCAGATGCTGTTGATCTCGTTCTTGAATTCGTCGCCGTACTTGCTGGCGACGTTCTTGATCTGCCAGATGGCGCCTTCGATGTAGCTGAGGAGTGAGTTTGTTAGTTTTGGAAGCCGCAAAAGTTTTGGGGGCTTGGGGGGGGGGGTTGAAGCGCGTACGCCTTGATGCAGCTGCCGAGCGACTCCTTGGCGTAGCCATCGTTGTGGTATGGCCAAATGGCGAGGGGGTTGAGATCGATGGTCCAGGCAGTGCCTAGGAGGTCAGAGAGCTGCTTCTCCAGGTCTGCCTTGTTGTTCTCGTATTCATCGCGGACTTGAACAGTGTCAGAGAGCTGCCAGCTGGAGGGTCTTTGTAAAGATAGTAGGTAGTCTTACCGTTCTTGCGCAGGGCAAGAGGCAGCTTCTCGGCAGGCGGCAGGCGACCCATGATGACAAAATGTGAAGAAGAAGAAGAAGAAGAAGGATGGCTGAGATGTGGTGATGAGGGCTGGTGGTGTGTTGGAGGATGCCGACTTCAAGCTCTCACGCCCGGGAGAGCGCCCTCTTTATAGCCATTGACATCTCTCTCTTCAACGGTCAACGTCTTGTCGGTCTGTTGTTGCCTGTCTGTCTCCACGTCAACCCCGCTACGCTACAGCATAGGGCTGAAGCAAGCCCCGCCACAAAGGGCGGCAGGAGACCCATCTTCGCAGAAAAACGGAAGAACCCATCCGCCATCCCTCCGCTGCTCGAGAGCTTGGGCGAGAGTGCAACTTGGCGTCGTTCGGTAACACCCCTGAACCTTCGCAACGCTTGTCGTGTAAGGAAAGTTCAAGCGGATGCCGGGATGCCCAGCGAGTCACAGAACGAAGTGTCCGCCTCTTGGTCTAGCGAGATCCGAAACAAGCTCACCGCTGCACGACGGCGGGAGCGGAGATGAGGTGTCGTCCTCAAGGTGCTACGAGTGCGCGGGGTTGCATCGGCTAAGAGGCGATAGCGCGCGTGGGAGGGGCGCTCTGTGCAGGGGAAGTGCCGGTAGGGTACTGTATGTACGTACGCAGAAGGGGAAGAAGTGTTGACCGGTCAGAATGGATGCATTGAGAAGACAGCGGTCCTCAGAATGCGGCAGAGCGGAAGAAGGTGTGCCATGGCACCGCGGCCACGCCACACGAGTCTGGCCTATTCGACGAGAAGCAATTTTGTCTGGGGCCCAACATCAATGTTAACTTACCCGTTTGGACGATCTCGGGCAGCAGCCCTCCCAAGTCCGCCTTGCAGGTCGCCCTGTCCCTGCCAAGAGATGCCCCCGCCTTCAGCTTTGCGCCTCATGGAGTCTAACTATGTGAATTGTCAAGGGGGTCCCATTCCCAATGCGGGTCGGCCCAAACATGCTGCCGCCTGCCTGCCTGCCTGCCTGCCTGAAGCTCGATGCAGGCGAGTTAAAGGACCCAGGGAGGGCCCGCGCTCGGGAACCGCGCTTGCCTGGCGAGTTTGGTTTTTTGTTGGTTGAATCATCGTCGCCCTCCCGGTCTCCAAGAGTCATCCGCATACGACTTCCAAGAGCCCAAGAGCCCAGAGCCCGGAGCCGAGAGCCCAAGAAATACGACCTCAACCATGCCTTCACTGTAGGCAGCAACGGCCCCTCTCCCAGCTTTGTCCTTTCGCAGCAAGCTGACCAGAACTCGCAGACCGCTCAAAGCCCAGGTCGGCATCCGCGACCACTGGAACAAGGAAGACAGCGCGGTGCAAAAGTCCCTCCGCGACTTGCAGGAGCTGCTCGGTCACGACGTCGTGGTCGAACCAGAATGGCCTCTCCTCGTCACCGAGCTGGATACCTTCTACGCGGACAAGACGAACCTTGTCGTCGTGGTCGCCGGCTGTGTCCAGGCCTGGGTCAAGAGCATGATCGAGCTGCTTGAGGACTCGGCGCACGAGGCCTGGGGCGAGAAGGTGCTGGACAAGGTGCCCGTGCGGATGCGCGTGTTTGTTGAGGTCGCAAGCTCGGCCAAGGCGGCAACGGCGTGGTCCGAACAGCGCGGCGGCTTCGTGGTCAGCCTGCCAAAGACGCAGGTGTACCAGCCTGCTGAGCTATTCCCCGTCTTCCGCGGTGACCTATTGGCGTGCTTTGATGCGCCAAAGAAGCTGCGGTTGCCAGAGAGGAAGGCCGCCGCAGGGGCGGGCGCGGGTGCGGGCGCAGATGACTGGGAGGGGGTCGAGGTCGACGCGGCGACCGGCAAGGTCGAGGTGATGGAGACTCCCAAAACCTCCCAGACACCGGCGCGGGCCAAGGTTGAGTTTCTTCCCAATGTGGCATCCCTCCCGAGGCCCGACCAGTTGTTCCTCAAACCTCCGTACCATCTCACCCTGATCCATGGACACCAGCAGGTTGAGTTGCATTGCAGCCACAGCCCGACTCTGGAGCTGCTTGCCGAGTATCTCAAGCGGTGGTGCCGGGTGAATCACGCCGACTCGAGAAATGTGCGTCTGTCATGCTTCCTGGGAACTGGACTACATGCTTTTGCTCCTATAGAGTACTGACAATCACTCTCGCAGCCTCCCGCCGTCCAAGTGAACCTGCATCAGTCGGCCTTTGGCCTCGGCGAGATGTTTGACCGCCTCACCCTCAGCACGGAGGAGACAAGGTATACCAACCAGTTCACCGTGACCTCTCCCATGATCGTGTCTCTTATCGAGGGGGTACTCGGGTACGAGTTGATCTCGACTGATGGGACGTGGAAGTTTCGGAGGGATGTGGAGTTCAGGACCCTGTGATGGCCGTCAAAGACAGGGATGCTTGCCCTGGAGAGTTTGTCCTGCAGGGGCATTGGTGGCAAAACGCAAGGGAAAATCAGGGTCTAGCCCGCTGACAGGACTGTGGGCTCGCCCACCTCCAGCAAATTATATCGCCTATTCGGCTCCCACTCCCAACAACATCATCTAGCCTGCCCGGCTAGCTCAATCGGTAGAGCGTGAGACTCTTATATCAAGGAGCTGTGAGGCTCTTCTCAAAAAGATCTCCATCATCTCAAGGTTGTGGGTTCGACCCCCACGTCGGGCTCAATTCCCGGCAGCGATGCCTCCCCTTTTGCTACCTTTTTCGTTCCGGGCTGTCTTTTGTTACAAGGTGGCACCGCAGTCACCTCCCTTGCACACGCACGCTGGGGATCGAACCGGAAGAGAAACTTGACTATTGCTGGTGATCGTTTCGATACACAGCAAGTACGGCCACTGTTGCTTCTCAACACATGCCACCTCCCCAGATCCTAAACATCTCCACTCCACCGCGTGTAGATTTTTGCTTCCCAGGCAAACAATTTCTCTCGACCCACACACTCCACCGGGACAGCTCTGCCCTGGAACCACGGGCATACTCTGGTCCCGACCGTGTTCTCGGCCCTGAAGTTGGCGACAACAACCACCGGGCGCATACCATGCCCTACCTGGCTTCTGCGCCACGCCATGATTTTCCCTCCACGGCTATTATTGTCGACATGAATGAACCCCGTGTCGTCTTGGCCTAGAGCAGGACACTTTGTCCTGAACGTGACGAGGTTGGCCACATACGCAAACAACTTCTGACGCCATTCGCCAATGCTCAGGCGCGTGTAGTTGACCGAATCGAGCGAGTTACAATACAGCCGAGGTGGAAGCTGAGAAAGCCAATGTAGATGTACGGATCATGCCCAAAGTCCATGGTCACGTCGGTGAAAAGCCGGACACCCTGGGAATGGAGCTTGTCAACAAGACGAATGAGGTCAGAGGGAGGATCACATATTGCCATCAGGAGCGAAGCAGTTCCCAGTTGCACGTTCATCGCCATGGGCCGTTGGGTGAACTTGGGTCTGCCGTCGGGGGTAGCTCAAGCGCCAGTTGAGGATGTCTGCAGAGTAGGACATTTTTGACGTCGTTTTGTCAATGAATGCCTACTGCGTATAAGCGTGATTTGATGCGCCATTGTTCAGGCGCTGGTCGTTCTTGTATTGTGGTCAGTTTTCTGTGAAATGAGGTGACACAGCAATAGTAATTGCAACGCCCACGCCAAAACCCGCAGGTGCCCGCTCGCCCGCCCGCGGACTTTTCTCCCGCCTCGCGCAGTTGCAGACGTCACAAGCTGCGGGTCAAGGCCGCTAGTCTATTTACAGCATAGCGCGGGCAGGCTTCTCACGGGTGACCCACTCGTCCGGGAAGATGGAGACCGAAAAGAGCTCGCTGGTGGACCAACAAGGCAGGTGCACGCAGGGCGATTGCATTGGATTTGTTTTGTGTCTGCGGCATTTGCCCTGCATCAACCTACCATCACCACCTACTTGCCTTGTTTGCACCTTTCCCGCCTGGTCCTCTTCGCACTCCCGCCACCTCGCGACGGTCTCTTGGAGTACTGAGTACCTCCCATTTGCATCCTCTCCGCTCAATTGCCCAAGATGCTGTCCCGGCACTCTACCCGTACCGCCCAGGTAGGTTTCTCGCCCATGTTCGCCGCCATATTCTATTCCTTGTTGCCGCCCAAAATCCCCGCCATGACCTGCTAACCCTTTTTCCCGACCAGCGCCTGCTGAGGGCCGCTGCCCAGCCCCAACAACGCCTAAACGTTGCGCGCGGTTTCGCCAGCGTCAGCGACTCCCAGACGGTCCAGTCCGACCTCTTCAAGCCCACCAAGTACGGTGGCAAGTACACGGTTACCCTGATCCCCGGTGACGGCATTGGTGCCGAGGTTGCCGAGAGCGTCAAGACCGTCTTCAAGGCCGACAACGTGCCCATTACGTGGGAGCAGATCGAGGTGTCGGGTCTCCACGATGCGACGCCGACGGGCCGCACCGAGGAGAAGTTCCAGGAGGCCGTTGCCTCGCTCAGGCGAAATAAGCTTGGCCTCAAGGGCATTCTGCACACCCCGATCAGCCGGTCCGGCCACCAGAGCTTCAACGTGGCCCTGCGCCAGGAGCTTGACATCTACGCTTCCATCTCGTTGATCAAGAACATCCCGGGCCTGAAGACGCGCCACGAGAACATCGACCTGTGCATCATCCGCGAGAACACCGAGGGCGAGTACAGCGGGCTCGAGCACCAGAGCGTACCGGGCGTTGTCGAGTCGCTCAAGATCATCACTCGCGCCAAGTCGGAGCGCATCGCCAAGTTCGCCTTCAGCTTCGCCCTCGCCAACAACCGCAAGAAGGTTACCTGCATCCACAAGGCCAACATCATGAAGCTGGCCGACGGTCTCTTCCGCGGTACCTTCAACAGGGTGGCCAAGGACTTCCCCCAGCTCGAATGCAACGACATGATCGTTGACAACGCCTCGATGCAGTGCGTCGGCCGACCCCAACAGTTCGACGTCATGGTCATGCCGAACCTGTACGGCGGTATTCTGTCCAACATTGCCGCCGCGCTTGTTGGCGGCCCCGGTGTCGTCCCCGGCTGCAACATGGGCCGTGACGTCGCGGTTTTCGAGCCTGGCTGCAGACACGTCGGTCTCGACATCAAGGGCAAGGACCAGGCCAACCCGACTGCTCTCCTTCTGAGCGGTACCATGCTGCTGCGACACCTCGGCCTTGACGACCACGCCAACCGCATCTCCAATGCCGTCTACGACGTCATCGCCCAAGGGTAAGTCGCATGACGTCTCTCATATCTCGAGCATCATGAATCTAACTAGTGCCACAGCCAGGTCCGTACTCCCGACATGGGTGGCCAGGCCACCAACCAGGAGTTCACCCGCGCCATCCTCGCCTCGATGGAGAAGGCTCTTTAAAGGCACCCACATCCCTAGGCAAATCTAAATCGCACAGCGAGTGTATATACCCAATCGCACTATGCCCTATCAACAACGAAAACCTATCCCCGCCCAACATAGAGTGTCCGATGAGGACCCTTGGAGTACCGAAACACAGCCGGAAGGTAGATTATGGCAAGGGGCACTATAGACTGGACAGGAAGACGCAAAGGGGGAAGAGGCATGCGGCGGAACTATGTACTGTATGTGTATACGAGACGCGGCGGCCGTAGGGCAGGCACCTTTCTTTTCTATGTGTTGCCATGGTAATGAAGTGAACGTATTTTGGTCATGATGCGTTGTCCCTTTGTTTCCTCTTGTCTTTTTCTCCTCCATGACCCATAAAAGTCTTCACTGGATCCGGGGCCCACCCGAACAAAGTTCGCATCGAACACATTGATGAACGTGGAGGAGGCCCAGACAGGCCCAATCGCCCGTTCGCTTCTCCCTCGGAGCATAGCCGGATGTCCGCCGGAGCTATCGGACGGAAGTGGGGCTTGATGATTGCGGCACGTCGATTGACTTGTCCAGGGTCTGTTACGTTAGCCAAGACCCTTCGTTACCGTCCTCGAGGAAATGGTAGCCAACTGTGTTCCGGAAGACTGACAACGGGAATCTTGCCAAAATAATCCTGCTGAAAGTATACGTGTAGTATTATTATGGATGTTGCCGGCACTTATTCGTGCTCCAGCAGAGCTCCAGTCACAAAGTCTACACCCTATCGCTTTGACAGGCTTCCAATTCCATGTACTTGAAGATGCCTCCAGCTGGCTCATAAGTTGCCTGCAGCACGGGGCCAGTTGGTCGTCGCGAGGTATGGTATCCATCGGTATATGACGTCAAACAACGATGATATTTATTACCCAGAACCGTGGTAGTTAGTCTATAGATCCACTAAGACCAGTTATGAGCCAAAATCTCTCCTCTTTTCCATCGATGGACAGAGTTCTGGGCAAAACCAAATCATGGTACCCTCCCCCGGCCCGAGTGCCGGCAGCAGGGTTGATGCTGAATAATTTACCAGGGGCATGAGTAATAGAGAGTTGTCCTTGGCATGTGTAAGTTGGTCCCTGCAGAATAGCCTGGCCCCATGTCACCACGGACACTCACTGGAGCCTCGAGCAGCAAAGACCACGTTCGGGAACTTCACACGCAGTAGCGGACGGTACAGGTTATCAGAACAGAATGTGACTGGCCGAGACAAGATGGTTTCCGGGGATCCTGCCAAGACGTTCCGAGTCCCCTACTTGGGTGGAGGGTAGGCGAGCATGCGTAGAGGGTCAAGGGAACAAGGGAAGTTGGTCGGTTCGCATGTAAAAGCAAGAATTGGGTATCAAGATTTTGCCTGGCCTTAGGAAAAGAATATAACAGGCAGAGTATGCATGTGCTTTTTGCCGCCAGAACCGGAAACGCCGTCCCAAATGCAGCCCCTGGAAGACAACGATAAAGAGATGCCAGAGAAGTGGAATATTAAAACTGGATTCGCCGTTTCCGTCCGGTGTATTTCGACGTCGCCTTGACAATCCTCCCCTTCCGCTCCATCTGCTCCTTCTTCTTGATGATCCAGCCCTTGCTGCCCTTCTTGAGATCGCCCTTGCCGCTCTTGCCCTTCTTCCGGTGGTCCAGGACGTCGACATTGTCCATGCCCTGCACGACGCCCGTGATGTCGCCGCCCTTGTTGGCAACAGCGCTGCTGCCTACGGTCAACACCAGGTAGACCTTGACATTCTTCGTGTCTGGGTCGTCCTCAAGCAAACCGGCGCCGAAGCCGGCCTTGACCGCTGCGGACGTTATCATCTGCTTTTGTACGTCGTTCTTGGGATAGAATTGGCACACGGCCATGCCGCCCCGTTTTAGTGACGCATAGAGACCGTTGAAAAAGCGCGACAGCCGACCGGCGGGCGATGTTTCGCTGTTCTCGGCATTGCAGAGCCACTGGATAGCACTGATGCTGATGGCGGCGTCAAATGTGCCGGCGCGGAATGGTACACCCTGCCCGATGTCCGCGAGGAACAGGTCGCCCTCCACATCCCGCTGCAGCGCTACGTCCAGCATGGACGCGCTGACATCCATGCCTACCCAGACGTGCGGGCCTCCTTCATCGTCAGGCACGGACGAGAGGATCTCGCCCGACAAGCCACTGCCACAACCGATGTCTAGAATCAAGCTCGGGGACTTTAGGTCGAGTAGTTCGAGGGCTCGCCTCGTCATCGAAGCCTGAATGTTCTGGATACGGGAGCTGGTGGTGTACTTGCGTGCTTCGACATCGTCATAGTGGACATCGGCCGCGCTGTCGCAGGGTTAGTTGCGGTGTAAAATGGTGCGAGGGCCGGAAGGCTCACAGCGTGTCCTCGGGGCGCGACATGCTGACGGATATCGCTGAAAGCTAGGAACAGGTGTGAGGTGTGAGCGACTGGAGCGGGATTCGTTGAACGCGGTGCCGGCGCAGGCTTATCGGGAGCGGCAGGCTCGCAATCGCAGGTCTGGAGGAATTTTTGGAAGCGTGGTGGGGCACTTCTTCACTGCGGGCGAGGGGGAAAGGGTTGAAATTGCAAAGACGTCGCCTTTCTACGAGGAAACTCGGAAAAAGAAGAATTGATATAGCCGCTAGTTAGCGTTCAAAAAGGGAGGCTTTAATATTCACCGTTGTCTGGCGCTTACCGCAAGCCATCTGTTTCCATCCTCACCAAGAATTATTTTGGCGTTGTGGTCGATAAGCCCCATTATTTACTTATCTTATCACTTGTCCGCTGATGTTGGGATCAATGATGAGCCGAATCCGGCCGCGCCCCGCCTTCGGTTACTTTGCAGGCAGCTTCCGCTGTGGACACGCTTTCCAATCTGGAGGAGGGACGTCATGCCAAGCTTTGTGCTTTCAAGCTGTCCGCCAAGAGGCGGCTGTTTTGTCCCCTGGATGCGGCGACAATCAATTGGACACGGCGACAGCTCCCGCCCAGACGTCGATTCTCTTTCCTAACCTCGCACCATCTGGTCATGGTCTATCCGCGCTCGACTCAGGATCAGACTCAAAATGTGGATTTTACCACTTGTTGGATATCTCGGCTCCGTCGTGGGCTTCTGCTTCATGACGCTGGCCATCGGTGAGTTCCCCTCGTGGTTTCTACACGGAGCTCTCCTGCATGCCCCTGTGGTGCTAACAGTGGTGTTTTTGTTTCTGGCAACAGCGTCTGGGCTATATTACCTCTCTGAGCTCGTCGAAGAACACACCGTAATTGCGAAGCGCTTCCTGACGAAATTAATCTACTCCATCATTGTCCTGCAGCTGTTCCTCTGCATCGTCGACCGCTTCCCGTTCCTGCCGACGGCCCTGGGCATCTTCTCCCACTTCATCTACCTCGGCAACATGCGGCGGTTCCCTTTTGTCAAGCTCACAGATCCGCTGTTTTTGGCCTCGTGCGGTGGGTAGCATCTGCGCAGGATTTGGATCTGGGCAACGTTAACGGGCAGTTGCAGTTCTCGTTCTCCTAAACCACTACGTCTGGTTCAAGCATTTCTCCCACCACCAGGAGCGCGCCTACCAGAATATGGCCTCGTACTACGACACCCCCGATGATATCCCGTCTTTCACTGAGATAGCGTCTTATTTTGGTCTCTGTGTTTGGCTCGTGCCGTTCTCGCTGTTTGTCAGCCTATCAGCGAGCGACAACGTTCTCCCCACGATGGGAAGCGAGCCGTCATCGTCTGTCGGCTCTGGGGGTATGGTTGACACTGGGGCCGCGAAAAGACGGGGCCAGGGGATGGCGAAGGCGTTGGTCGACAACATCCTTGGGGCGATCGGGCAGGCTACTGCCATGTTTGGTTGGAAGAAGCCAGAGGATCGGCTTTAAGGAGAGGATGCTTGGCATCATTTTCATCGCATCTTAGGCGTCTGGCGTATGGGACAGGGGACGGCTGTTTCATGTCGGGGCGGGCATTGGTAAGCTTATTGCGATCCCTTTGGAGACCCATTAGATCTGCTCGTACGGAAGGCAAGGCACTGACAGGAAGGTGCAGGCGAACCATAACGCTATCGTACAGGACATGATAACCCCTGGTAGAAACAGAACGCTAAAACTGTCCCATCCTCTTTCTTTGACATTGCGAGACCTCACAGCCTTACTTCCGGCTATTGCTCATCTTCTTCCCCACCTCAGTCAACGTCGCCAGAATGGCATCCTCCCGCCCTGGCACCTCATCCGACTCATCCGCCTTGTCTGTCTCGCTCCTCAGGTACTCATAGTAACCCGATGTCCTCGTCACGTTCCTCTCCGTCAAGCTAGATCCGCCGGCACCGGAGAAGGACGGGCCTGAACCAGAAGCCGCCTCCGATCCGCTCTCTCCCCTTCTCGATGATCCATACGAGCCATCAGTAGCTGCGACACTAGACGCCGATGAGTCCTGCCCCGCTGAGGCACCCCTGTACCTCCTGCGCCCGGCTCGCGACTCGGAGCGGCCGCCGAATGCTGCGCCGGGGGATGGTGGTGGCGTAGGCGACGCCGGGGTCTGATGCAGGGAGCCGCAGAAAGTGGCGTCCCGGGCCATGGTGTCCAAAGAGTGGTAGAACCCCGCCGTGACATGTCGGTCACGCGAACTACTACCGGCGGAGGCACTACCGCTGGCTCCCGCGCGTGGGATGCGTCGGTGGCTCATTGTGCGGGAAACGATAGGGAGGTAGGAGATCTCGGACGATGATGAGGGTGGGTTGGTGAGAAGTTAGAAGTCGTTGTCGGAGCGTGTAGATCGATGGTTGTTGAGGCCTGGTGCCATGTGCCTCTGGTCAGTTTACGTTTTGGTATCTTGTCCGTTCTGCTGCTTCGCAAGCGATGGATTCCTGGGAGATTGGCGCGAGTCTGCCAGACCAGCCCTTTATATCCTGTTTTCTTACACTATCATCTCCGATGACCAGCACTGCTCTCCGCCGTCGCATGGCTAATCTGTGTGCCTGGGGCGCCTTCCCGCACCGTTCGTCAACGTGGACCGCGGACGGGAAGGTGCAGGCTTCGTGTTATGTTGCTCCAGCCATGACAGCACACCCACCGATAAGCCGTTGGAGTGCAGGTGTCGAACAGTCAGGCCCGCTTCAGAGGCGTGATGTGCTCCTTCTCGTTACCTAGAGAAGATCCGGAAATAGGGCTGACTCACAAATGCTTGGAGGCGTGATCAACCAGCTGGGTGTTTTCCCCCGTCGTCGTCATTGGTGCCGATGTGGTAGCTTGTTCATAGGCAAGGCTTTCGGCCCCAACTTCCGCCCCTGATATTTTTCTTATTGGCCCGGTCTAGAGACCAGTAGCAGCCGGCTGAGGCTGTGCCCAGAGCATAGGTAGTGTCATACTGCGCGCCTCACTTTAGCAACCGGCGTGATACTCCTCAGCGCTTCGGTGAGCGTTTCTTTCGCGATCACAGCATGGCCGTGCGTAGTATCGAGAAAGTGGTGTCCTTGATTTCGTCAGGCGGCTACTGGCACTCCTGCTCGTTGTTCTCTGCTTCGATAGGTATTTGTGTATGTTCCCCTTGGCGTAAGTGAGTTCCCCCAGGCCAGCTTTTATGAAAACTCATAACATCGCATTTACTAGTCTTCCGAAACATCTTCAATCATCAATTATTTGGAACAACATCAGCAACTGTTTTTTTTCCTTCGGCGGCCTCTAACATGGAATATCTCCCCGGGCGGTCCGATCCGCAAACCATCAAGGCGGCATCATGGCCACGCCAGCAACATCGGAAGCAACGTGAACCTCTTCAGCCTCTTTAGTACGCGGGGCAGCGTGACACCACATCTGGACCCACGCTACTTGCAGTTCCGTCGTCTGCATCGAATAGAAGCGAGCGGAGCTGCAAGCCCTCCATTCACTCACTCACAGCTTAATGGCCCAGTGCCTGTGCCAATCCAGATCCGGCAGAAAGGCTGTTGTGACACTTTGTGACAGGGCCCATATCCGAGAACCGGGAAGCTGGAAGGCGGAACCGATGAGGTCCCCAAACAGCACCACAGCGTGCCCTGACTCATACTACTCGATGAGGGTTCGCCTGACACGTCTGGGAGTGAGCTGCGGACAAATTCACATTTGATTCCAACGTCGAGCCAGGTTTGTCTGTAACAAGTCATCGATGTCACGGCGAAGCTCAAATCGGGACAGTGGCTATGCTACGAATGCGCCCCGTAGACTCGCTTGCCAATGCCCAATGCGGTATCACCTACCGGATCTTGCACTTTGGATTTCGCTATCCGCCTTCCGACGCTGACAGACAGCCTTGCTTTTCCTCACATCGGCGTCGGCACCTACATAGACTCCGCCGAAAAGGGGGCTCACCCCCCTTCTGCCCGCATGACAACAATCCGCATCGATGCCTGCGCTGGTTGGTTTGGGCGACCCCTGCGTCTGTGCCATGGAGTAGACTTGACCTTAGGACTGAAGGTGGAAATGCCTCGTGCAGAAACTGAGTGATACAGTGGCCTGATTGAGAAGCGAGATGTGTACAGCAGTAACGCGAGGAAAAGTCATTTGCCGAGAGTAAAGACTAAGGAGCTATTATCACGTAATTGGCTTCAGTTTTGCTGCCACCAGGTTTCAAAGGCAGAGTAATTAATGAAGTTAATCAAGTTGAAAAATCACGAGCGTGTTTTCATCTTCCCCATTCCATCATCGTGATACTCGTTTTGAAGGTATAGATGTCAATGTTACGATTTTGAAGGCTTTTGCAGATATGGGCACCAGATCATTTCTCAGGGATGAGCCAAAAAAAGAGTCCTCCATGTTCCCAAAGCACACGCTACAATGCAATCAATCAGCCATCACTCAGGAACAATCCAGCAACGCCAACAACAGTAACAAAATCGTGTTTCCTACAAAAACAAAAAAGAGATAACGGAGTCAAAGACTCCACTTTTGATGCCCACAGCCAGAATCGAACTGACGACCTTGTCATAACCTAGGGTACTAGTGACACGCTCTACCACTGAGCCATGCGGGCTTTAATTGGTTGAAATTGCACGCACACTCAGTCCTGTTATCGCGTAGTCACGCCAAACGAACAACGCTCGCTTGCTGCAGCCGAGCATCACACAGACAACACACACCACTCCTCAAAAAGGGGTTTCAAAGGTTCGGGCTCCCCGCTCTACTGTACATCACAACACGCTGATGGACCCCAACGGTGGCAAACTCAGCCCCGTGTTGCCATCCCCTCGCCCACACAGCCAGTGGACATAGAGAGCCGTACTCAACACGCCGCGTGGCCCGGCGTACGTGCCCCAAGACGAGAAGTTCCTTGCATACGTATCCGCTGATGTCTTGGTGTCTGCGTAACTTGGACCGTTTTGGGTCCATCAATTAATCAGTATCACCGCTACCCCGCTCGACGGCCATCGTAAAAAGCGCAGTGTTGCTTAGAGCCCTCGCTGACTACCTAAATTCGGGGGACATGGGGTGACAGGGTCGGGGGGAACCGATGTGGCAATGCGTGCTGCAGTGAAGAGCCAAGAGGCCTAAAGTGAGTTGCTAGGAATTAAAGTAAGTTGATTGCAAAATATGCTATGAGGGCGTAAGGGAAGCGGGATATACAAAATTGTCTGTTGCGATGTTCACCAAGAAGGCAGTGCCGCAACGCAGACAACATGAAGTCCAGGTTCCTGATTATCTCTGCCCAGGACTTCAACTTTGCTACGGGCAGTATCGCCAAAATATTGTCCAAGACACTAATTCAAAAGACAAACACACGCTCGCGATAAGACAAATAGCATAATATATCGCGCCAGTATATAAACCAGACCAAAGGACTACCAAGTCCCGGCGCCCCTGTGCCTCTCCTTTTCTTACTTAACCGGTATGCTAGAAGTAGCCGAGGCTATCAACTACCACAGTATTGACGATTCTCTCGTAACTCCTAGAGCCACAGCATGCCTCAGAGATATTATGAGCAGCTTGCGCACTTGAATAAACGAAGGAAAAGGAAAAGAAAAATTGAAAAAAAAAAAAAAGACAAAAGGCAGCAGGAACTTCCTCTGGGTATATGCGCCTTCTCTCCGGGCAAAACAATCCTCCTCTTTTACCCCCAGTCACGGAACCCGATGAAAGAACGGAAACAACGAGAGCATAAAAACAACGCCCCCCTCCAAAAAAAAAACAACAACATGAGAACGTCACCTTCACAACGAACCCCCCCTTATAACCCTCACATTCGCCATCCGCGGCAGCGTCGGCAGCTCACGGCTCTCCGGCACACTATCCTGCCTGCTCCGGAACGTGCCCGACACTGACCCGGACCCAAACCCAGCCACAACAGACTGCGTCCCGCCTTGGCCGCGGTCGTCACTGCTCAGCCGGCGCCGCCGCCCCGACCCGTTCCCCATCCCAAACAAATCGGCCCACCACCGGCCCCACCGCGTCTCCCGCACCTCCTCCTTCAGAGTGCCCCAGCTGGTCGCGGCAAAAATCACCGCGTTCCACAGCCCCTGCAGCGGCAGCACGATGGCGCCGGCCAGGTTGAGCCCGTAGCTGGCGCGCGTCGGGTAGATGAGCGAGTAGACGCGGTTGATGCTGCTCGGGGTCCAGGTGACGAGGATGGAGATGGCGAAGACGAAGGAGGTGCGGAGGTAGGCGAGCTTGATGGGGTCGAGGTTGGCGAGTTTGCTGCGGAACTTGCGGTACGTTTGGGCGAGTTTCTTTGGGAGACTCGGTTTCTTGGGTTTGTGCGGGCGGGTTGACGAGATGGTGGAGGTGGTTGTGAATGGTTGGTGGTGATGGTGGCGGCCGCCGGTTGTGGGCGAGATTGGTTCGCTGTTGATATCATCGTCGTCGGGCGATCCCCAGGGGGCGTGGACGGCGGCAGCAGCGGGGGGTTTGTGGAGTACGGGCGCGATGGAACCTGCTGGGGTTGAGGGCGGTGTCTGGCTGCCGGAGGACTCGGCAGTGATTTGTACCTCGGTCGTCACGGTGCCGTAGCTTTGTTGGCCCTGATAACGCCATGAGAGCCACAGGTCAGTATACCGTTCTAGGAGCCACGGTATGGCATCAAACATGACCAAGAGGACGTGAGAACAGGGATAATGTACAAACCTTCTCTGCTGCACTCAGCTCGTCGCCGTAGGTGTCCTTCGCTTGGTTGCTGAGGGTCAAGTTGCGCAGCTGGTTCCGTTGATGGAACACATGGTAACCGACCGCCGCGTAGATGACGGCAGACAAAACAATGCATGCCCAGATGGGCAGGTAGTAGGTGAAAATACGCAGTTGGTTGTACGCATCATCAATCCAACACCATATCTAAGGGACAAATTGTCAGTCCCAGGCCACTGGAGTGTCCTTCGCTGGTTGGGGTAAAATCTACCGTTGCATTTCCATAGATGTGCTCCTCATTGGGGGCATAAAAGAGGCAAACGAATGCTGGAAGTGCCGGTATCCCGAAGCACACGAGACAATAGAGCCAAAGGTGCTTGTGGAAATTGTTCGGCGGGTAGCTCATAAAGAAGACCATGTAAACATTCACGGCCATGGCAAACGACCACCAGGGGTCGGACTGCATGAACCTAAAGCAGATGTTACGGATTGTGATTGCGCATGGTAACAGTTCTGACTAGGCCATAACTCACATCTCGAGGAGGAAGGCCTGGGTTTGGCACAGAGCCGACTCGATGCCGGCCGAAATGCCGCCATAGCCAATAAGACATGCGATACTAGCCCCGACATTGGCAATGGAGGCGAAGAATATGAAGGTGTTGGGGACGGTGCGGACTCGGCGGAAGAGGCCATAGGTTGCAAAGACGAGGCAGACGCTGACCAGGCTGATGGAGGCACCCAACCTCTCAATGTGCTGAATAGTGTCCCGCTCCTCTGCTGCGAGAATCATGTGGCCGCTTTCTCCTGCCATTTACGCGATGGCTAGGGAGGATGATGAGAAACGACGCCCGGGGTTGGTGGTGAGCCGGAAACCCGGAATACATGTATTAGCGAGACCGAGACCTGGTTTGGGGAAGCATGCCAGGGTCGGCAACCTCGAACGACGCAGCTGGCTGATTGTTGGCCACCGCTACCAGGTATATTCCAGGTTATCGGTGACTGCCCGGTTTATGCAGCTGTCGGAGCTTGCAATCTTTGCAATTTGCTTGGATGGTTGGCTGACCCGGTCGCAGCTGCGCTTGCAAAGAAAGTAGTACTTCTTACCCAAAGGGCAGGCACGAACAACAAGGCCCTTCTCGTCTGCTGAGATACCAGGATTCCACTAGCAGGGGAAGAGAGGTACCTCATCGAAAGTTTTGCCTCGTGCCAAATTGGCGTCCTGAACGGCACACGTTACTGAGATCGATAAAAAAAAAACCAGAAAGAAGCGATATGCTCACGAGATGGAGGCGGGGTGATTTTTGTCTCTAGATTTGCGAACCGCGTGGTGCATCAGCCACATGTGCAGGTACCCTGGGTTGATGGATGCAAGCGAGCAGGGACTCAAAGGTTTTGATGAGGAGCACACAATCTTTGACTCGCAAAGAACGGTGCTCTAACACGAAGTTGGGGTTGGCAAGAGTATTGCTGCTTCCCGCGTGCACTGCACCGGGGAGTGTAGCAGCTGCACGCCACCTGTTGGGATGGAAGCAAACCACGCCGCCCTCACGGGTGAGCACGCGGTCCGTGTCAAACGTCAATACATCGATAGGATGAAACGGATCCTGCTAATTGCCAGATCAGCGGGGCTCCAGAGCAGGGCGTGTGGCTTACAGGACAACGCACGCAGTCAGTCGTTGGAGAACACCAAAAGCCCCGTCGGCCTGTCCTGGTCCAGCGGCATCAACAGTGGGTGGACAAAAGGAAATAGCTGTCGGTAGTCTCAAGTCGGCTCCCTGCTTATCTCGCTCTTCCGTCCGAGTTGGGGTTTGTGACGCCTGGGGCGTGCTGTTCGGCCCCATGTCCTCCTATTTCTGGTCTGATCATGCCAGGGAGAGGGACACGCTCCATATTGCCTGTGTGACTCGAGATCGCGGCTTGGACTTGTTGATTGGACGCTTGTAAGATCACGGCAGGGTGGTCCCTCGTCACGGCTGCAGCTTTGGTGTCGACATGTTCCAGCAAGAAACTGGGGCACATTACTCCAGATGACTGGGGCAAGCAGCTGACCGAGGTAGCAGCCAGGCTGTTGGACGTAACAAAAACGTAGATACATCGAAGGGTACCGTTATGTTAGACTGTATGTACAGTAGGTAGTGTCAGGGCTTGACAGTTGGCGCACTGAGGTCTATGATTGGAGCATAATCAAGGGTTTGTTTGCTTTGCGGCGTTCTTAGCCGCATGACCAGTGACCTAGAAAACGTCAGTGTGAGACGGGACTGCCTGTCACTGGCTGAGGCCAAACATCGGACTCTCTAGCCACCAACGACTGGAATAGCCAAGGCCGAAACACGATAGGCTAGCACGTGGATGCGGGAAAGTCTCGGCCGTGTGAACGCCACTTCCACGGGCCATCGGAGAGACGAGAGAGCAACGGCCCGACTTGGTCAAGATTGACTCCAAGCTGTGGAGCTGTCAGTTTGAAAACCGGAATACCCTTGCATCCATCGAATTACATGTAGCTTCCCTTCATTTCCAACCGAAGGCTCCATCCCCCGTAAGCCACGAGTACCCGCCGATGATTCCAGTTCCATCGCCAACTAGGTAGCGTCAGGTCCACCGCCCACAGGCGCACAATGGCAACAAGTCCCTGCAAGCTCTGAAAGACTGGGTCGGTTTTTTTGGGTCTGTGTCGGAAGCATCCGATTCCCGGCCAAGTCTCTCTCCTGCCGGCTACTTGCGTTTGTGTATGCACAAGTGACCACCGAGAGGTTTCGCTACTGGCCAATACCGGCAAACGTGCGACACAGCTTACAGCCCGGCTGAACGCGCCCCGTCCCTCCTGGCTAATACTCGGCGGAGTTGGCGTCCATTTCCAGTCTATTGAACGCGACCAACCGTCCTGACGCCCCGAGCGGTCTCGGGGAAGCAAACAATACTTGGATGAGAGTGGGAAATGTTCGAGTCATGTTGCGGACGCAAGAGTCGGCTCATGGCATGCGGGAATTCTACTTCTTCAACGCAGACCGGCCGAGTGGTGTGACGCTGTGTCCGCTCTTGCTGGTCACTGCTGCCGGTCCCGTGTATGCTGTGACCCTATTCCCCGAATGAGTGCGTTTGTTTCTCTTTCGAGGCAGGTCTCGAGACCGTGACAACTGGGGCCGATCGTTGACATGGAGAATGCACATGCTGTTGGACAAAAAGTTTCGTCAATCTTGTACCTGCATTAGACATAGTAACATAGTAGTAGTCATCGAGGCTCAGCCGCGGTCAGTAGCGAATGATCCCGTGTGGGAGACGCCCCCATTTGAATGAGGAGGTGAGCTTGCGCATGAAACACCCGTCAACCACTTGAGTGTAACCGACTCCGGCTATCGCGGCAGGTCTCTAGCCTGGAGGATTACCAGTCAATCTTGTCCCGCTTTGAAGCGTATCTAAGCCTGTGGACACCGCGGTATCACCGACTGGCAGAAAACCTCTCGTGACGTCAAATATTGGTGGTACTCACTAGATCATCGCCCCCCGTTATCAACCATTTAAATACCGAGACCGTAGAGTATGATATTGAAAGAAACAGGCGCAAGCAAGACGGTTGGCACTATGGGATGGTGTGTGCCTTACTTAGTCTTTCGTGCTTGCACGTACGTACTGAGCCCCGGGGAAATGGTGCTTTGAGGAAGAGGAGATTCGTAAACTGTGGCGCGCAAGGCCATTGCTTGACTGAATCTGATTTTGGAAGATCCAAGTATTTGAGAACTCTAACTAGATCGCCTACGAGCCGTAGTCATGCGAAGAGTGACGCCTCTTGCGCGGTACATGGAAGCTAGTGTTGACTGATGGCAGGAGGGATGCCCAGAAACACGCCCGGCAGATGGCCCGAATCATGTTGAAACCATGCTTACAGACGGCGACGCTGTTGCCGACTGTATACCCCGTCAATCGTGTAATCCTTCTTCGGCCCTTTGACTGTGTATGCCAGCCGCCAGTCCCACAGGTTTACAGCTTTAAAGTTGAACTGGTATTGGACCTTATAAAAGTCGTCGATACACATGTGGCCAGCAGTCGCCTCCCAGCCCTTGCTATTCTCTCCGTCTTTTCGGTCCTGGTTTGGAGGTAGGAAGTCGACTTCATGAAAGAGGTAATCTGCCTTCTTTTGGTCGTCCGTCTTGGCGAACCACACGCTGAGTTTGTCCTTCTTCTCGTTGTAGCGCCACACATACCGCCGTGTGGCGCGGAAGGCGAAACCATTGGAGGCTGTAAAGTCCCCTTCTTCAATGTAGAGGTACTCCAACCCCGGATCGCCGTCCTCGCTGAGCGCGTCAAACTCGGATTCCCGGCCGTCTCTTGTCCCTTCTCTGAGGAGAAACTTGGCAGTCCCGCTGAAGTGTCCGCTCGGGTGGCTGGGCAGTTTGCTGACCAGGGTTCGCTCAAGCTGCCACTCGCCGAGGAGGGAGCGGAAGACCGCCCTTGCCACAAACTTGGTTGAGCTTGCGCCAGCCCAAGCAGTCGCTTGAGTCTGTTTGAGGCATTCGAGTGTCTCGGCTTTTTGAGCTTCGGTCGCTGATTGAGGCGGGTACCGCGCTGGCGTCAGGATGTCCATTTCCTTGTCTGCTGGCGGTAGCTTAGGCATATCCCCATAAGGAGCTACGCGTATTAGTTCAAGCGCCGCGGCGAACTCCTGCATGAGCCAAGGGTAGTCGCCCATCGGGAACTGTGATGCACGAGGATCTGTGCGGAGACTGATAGTCCGGGCAATGGACGTATCCCTGCTCAAAGCGTTCTTCAATGCCGGAGGCAAGGAAGGCGAAGACGGGCCGCCAGCTGCCCAAAGGGCCGTGAGAAACCGAGCTTGCATCTCCATTACCCCCCAGTATGGCGACCGATAGAATCCAACGAAGCCCAGGTTTGGTACCGCGGGATGGTAAGTGCCATGAAATGCCAACGCGACCGGGTTGTTCAGATCGGAGGGGTTAAGAGTCAGCGTGTTTCGAATCGATTCCGGAAGGAAAGAGAGTGAAGAAGATGCCTCAAAGCCTGTTGCGAACACCACGGCGGCAATGTCGTGGATCTGCTGCTGCTCGTGAGGCGATGACACGGTCGCCTCTCGCGCACGAAGCGCTGCAAGCTTTCCACGAGACACAGTAATGAGGCCAGAGCGGACAAAGTCCATATAATGATCACTGACGGTAAGGTACGGCGGGTTGCCAGTATCCGCGGCTGTAACTGCAACCGTTGGCGAGAAGATGGACTGGTCGGTACCGAGGGCGGTTTGATAGATGGAATGGACAATCTTGGCCGAGTCCAATGAGATGTGCCCCTGTGAGTTGGCCAAGGGATGGACCCTGTTGGCGAGGTTGTAAGACCCTAGGTCGAGCGGTAAGAAAGGAGGATCGGGTGCTGTAGGCTGCGTCTCTTTTGTTAGTATGGCCAACTGGGCTCCGAGTTTGATATGGATGCCTACGTTTGGAGAAGTGTGTAGGGGAAACACCCACACCGGCTGCTGGGTGATGTGATGAATGGTGTACTTCTCTGGATTTGGGACCGGGCTGGGTCCTGGAGAATGCGCTGCAGATGAGAGGTGCAAAGCTATCGTGCCTGCGATTTCGACTCCAGACATCTGGCCCCCAACAACAAGTATCTTGGACCCTGACCCATTTGTTGTTGCCAGAAGACCTCGCAGATCGCGATATTGACTGCTGTGGATGAATGGATTCCCGTGGTCTCCCCGGCTCACAGGAGGCAGTGACGGTGTGCCAAAGAAACCGGAAGCTATCAGGAGGATGTCGAACGTCTCCTCGTTCACCTCCCCCTGGAGGGAGCGGGTCTTTACGAGCCAACTTGACGACAAGCCAGATCCGCCGGCGGACGCCAATGGTTCGGCCTTTTCAACGCGGGTACCAAGGCAAAATTTTGCCCCAGTGCAATATGTCTGGGAATACCGGCCAAGATATTGGCCGGCCTGCCACGCCCGGGGTAGCTGAGGGGAGTTTTCTGGCCAGGCAAGGTCACTGAACTGAACGGTGTGTTTGCTCTGGTTCGCAACCATGCGAGGATGGACTGGGCCGACGCCGTCGTCCTTGTGCGAGGGCCAGAGGCCACCGATCCGAGGCCGGGAGTCGAACAAGGTCACATCAAAGGTGCCCCCGGGAGCATCGTGGAGCAGTGATTTGGCAGCCACGAGACCGGATGGCCCGGCACCTGATCCGTGGATCGCGTCAGCGGGTGAGGATGGCAGGAATAGGGCGTGAATGCCAAGAGAATGGCGGCGCAGCCCAATGCCGTAGCCACTCACCAACGATGCAGATTCTCATCGGCATAGCGGTGGACGGGGACGGTGTCCGGCCGAAGACAAGGCTCGGCCCGGTGTTGTCTCTTTGAGGGGGGGGGGGGGGGGGGGGTGGATTCGGATCCGGCCCTTGGCGGAATCGGAGCCGAAATGGAGAGGACAATGAAAATAAGATAAAATAAAATAGAAGACGAGATAGAGTAGGATGGTCCGGTCAATCGAGCTCCAAGCAAAAGTGGAATATGGTGTTGATTTGGTTGTCGGGTCGGATTGGTAGGCACTCAGCACGATCAAAACATGCAGCGTGTGCAACCTGCAGAACTGAGTCAGGGGGTGGACAGTGGATACTAAGAAGCTAACAACGACTGAAAATGGCCCATGGAAGATGAGTTGAGCTGAGCTTCCTTATTACGTATTATGCTTCTTAGTAATGACGTAGAGCGGACGAGACTCCGATTTGCTCGCTGCTCAGTGGGTGGGCCCGATTACATAATTCTACTACCAATGGATAGTCCCGGATAATGTTATGTTCGCGGGCTGCTTCTGATTTCATCCCTGCCGCTTGCCAAACATCAACATAACCGCAACCAACTGGCGCGAAGCTGAGACTGCGCATCTGACGTATGATGTGTGTTTTTCCTCTCTGTCTCCTATGGCCTTGTTAATACGGATGAAGATTCTGCAAAGATATTCCAGAACCCAACCGATGCAGCCACTCAGGCCAAGCGCATTCAAAGCTCGCAAATAATACATGTCGAAGCTGTTATTATACACTTCATCTCGGTCCTGTCGAGGTTGTCCCAATGCATCTCGTATTTTCGTTGCTGGCCCCTGACGGGAGAAATTCCGTCTGTCGGTCGTATACCCGAATTCGATACATGCCGCCACCGGAACACAGCGGACGCCGTAGAGTCATTTCCGAGCTCATAGTTGCCGTTGCCGAGCGGTGAGATCTCAGCAACAATAGCGCGGTAGACCCTCTTTCCGTGGGATGCACTGGTAATGGATTCCTATCATCGCACCCATGCGACTTCCCAGGGGCCACTTGAAATCCGGGATCCCGCATGGTCCTGAGTGCAGTTGCAAAATTCTCCTAATTAACTCTGCATCACATCGCATTCGGACAGAGCTGTCAAAATAAAATAGAAAAAACCAAAAAAAAGAGGGAAGGGGGGAGCTGAAGTGCGTCCATGCCCACAGTCAAGGCCTGGATGGCGGGAATCACCCGTGCCAAGCCAAGCGGGGCTCGAGAGATGGCCGATTAGCTCGTCTGGGCAGCGCGCGCCCAGAAAGCCATCAGAAGCTGTTCCGAACATCTTCCCGTCTTGGCGGGCCATTGATCGACCTCCAGTCCTGGACTGTAGAAAGGGGGAAAATGGATGTTTGGTCCGATCTCACATTCGTGCCCTCCAAACTCGGAGTTTGGGTGCTTCAAGAGAAATGCTGTTGCGCAAAAAAGCCAGGATTGCAAGACTCTCATCATCTTCATCCAGAAAAGGACACGAACTCCGCGGAAGACAAAGCCAAGAATTGCTCGGGCGAGGCGGGGACCTGCATGGCAATATGTGTCACCTTGTCAGCCAGCTCTCCGACGCGGAGAGCCCTCTGGCTGGCGCTCAGGTTGACAGCTTGTCCCTTGCCCTACGAGATTGCGATCTGGCCCGCCGTCCTAATCTGCGAATCCCACGTTTGTGCGGTATTCGTCTGCTCCGCAGTCGTTCGCTCGTTCTCATGGCGTCGGCATGGTTGATATAGAACCTCAACTTCTTTGCGGGGCAACAAGTCATACACGGGGGCCGAGCGCATGGGGCAACATCCAGAGAAGAGGCCATGTTGCTGCGCATAGCATGGAGCCCTCGGTGGCGCCTATGTGATGAGTCGACAAGACGGAAGATCTACCACCCAGAAACGTGGGCGGAACACCGTCCTTCTGTGACGGTGCCTCGAGGCGGCTGAAGTTTGCTCGGGGTCGCCGAAAGTGGCGTCTCTTGCTGAAGCCGTTGTGCAACAGACCTGGTAGCTTCCCTCAGGTGCCTAGTAGAGTGCCCAAGGAACGACTTTCACACACACACACACACACACACTCTCTCTCTCTCTCTTGCGTCTTATTGACGCGCGATGCCGATTGCAATCAAATCTCGATGCATACCCCTGCCGCCGCCGGCTTCTAACCCTTCACCAAACCGGCTCTGTCATCTGTGGAAAGCTGTACCTGCGTCGGTGGACGGATGTACGTCTGGGCCTGGTCACCCAGCAGCCACGAATTGGTTTTCCGCGGTCGCCACTTTACCTCCGACGGACAACTAGCACATGTCTGGTACTCCATGGTGTAAGGCCGTACATAATCCACCATAATCCACCAGAACGTTCATGTCTCCAACACAGATAGGGACAGACAGAGCTTCGATATTCAGTGGTACGGTTTCTGCGGACGTTTTGGTGAGGAGGTGAGGCACGATGACGCCAGAGCAAGGCGGGGAAGAGAGAAACCGCTTGCTATCTTTGACATGGAGCATTTCGGAATGCGTATCCTCCGCACGCCCCTGACACTCTCGTCAAGATAGACTCGGACACTGCAAGGCTTGCGGGCGCCGGCTCTTCAACAAAACTCCGGCACTCCGGCACCATGTCGAGGTGAGGTAACCGACGCCCAGGGACCGACAAGCAGCTGTGCAACCTCACTCATATCCCCCTGTCCCGTCTGTTGCCGTCATGACGCAGTTGCTACTCTACCACGCTTGGCGTCCCTACTTGTGATTTACTTGTGGTTGAGACGAAGTGTTTGGCGCGCACAACAACACCCGGTGGCGTCCGCGACTGTGTCTTGGGCCGCTCGTCTCGCATGAGCAGGCGGGCATGTTGGCATCCTACAACAGCGTTGCCAAATCATAAAAAAGCCCGTTGGTTTGATGATGAAACCCGGTTGGTGGTTTGAGGCGAATCGGAGAAGTCCAGTACAGCTCCAGCGGTCTCCACCCCGGGAGCCCAATGTTTGTGGGATCCCTGCGGTGGCGGCGCTCGCAGGAGAAACACAGGCGGGAGTGGTGGGAGGGTGACACGATCCGCCCGTGGGCATGCGATGCGGGTTACAGCAGCGTGCTTATAACCTGCCTCAGCAGGATTAGCTTCCTCCGCATTTTCCATTCCCCCGCGCAGCATCACCTTGTCCATGTCCCCCCTGCACGCCCTGCCACGGTACATCAGCCCAGGGGTCCTCGGCAGACCATCATCTCGTCCAATTGCGTGTTGGCGGTCGTCCGCTCATCACAACCATCCGCTGACGCAGCCACGGCCGGGATTGGCTTCTCCCAGATCGTTGCGTACATCATTTTCCCGGATTGGATTGCTCAATAATTCCCTGCAACCACCTCGGCAGTAATCCCTTATTCAGCCAGCCTGCTTCCAGTGCTGGCGGGGCCCCTGCATGCACCCAAGGGAATAAACCGTCGACCGGGCATTGTTGGGGAGTGATCGGGACCTTAGAGTTGGACTCGCGCGCACCGAACGAGTTGGCCAGGCCATGTGCAATGGGTACGTTAAGACGTTGGAACGCCGACGATGCAGCAGTCGGAACGCATCTCCTCTTTTCGCGCGTCCATAAATCATTTCGCCCACCTGGTTTCTTTCGTTCGTGACGTGTTAATCTTACCCCCATATTTCCTTCCACCTCGGTCTAGATCTCTCCGCTGCGCTTATCATAACTATCCTCGTTTTCTACAGCATTCTGTTCTGGCTCCCACCGGCTGACACGCATCATCGGCCTAAGCTTTCAGCATCCTGAAATCCAAGACACACTCCGACACCTCGGTAGTAGATAGTGCGATGAACAGCGACAAGGAGAAGGCATCCAGCGACGGCAATCACAGCCATGACGGTGACGGGGTAGAAATGCCTAAGGATCCAGACGCCCATCTCTCACCAGAGGAGAAGGCCGAAGTGGTCAGTTCCCTGGCCGTGGCTGGCCAAAAACGCCCTTCACTCTCCTGCGAGAAGCTCACACACATGGGATTCTAGGAACGCCAGCTTGTTTGGAAGCTAGATTGGATTCTCATGCCATGGGTAAGAGGGGTCATCACCTCTTCTCGTCCCGTCCTCCCCCCCCCCTCCCCCACAACCCCCCCCCCCAACCCCCCCCAACCCAAGGCGGAGGACAACAATGGGAACTGACGCTTCACCAGCTCTGTTTCCTCTACTTGCTGGCCTTCCTTGACCGGACCAACATTGGCAATGCAAAAATAGCCGGCCTATCAGACGACCTGGGCCTCGGCACGGCCGCCTACAACGCGACGCTCACCATCTTCTTTGTGTCATACGCCATCTTTGAGCCGCTCACCAACATCCTGCTCAAGAAGCTCCGCCCCTCCATCTTCCTCCCCATCATCATGTAAGCAGACGTCACCGTTCCCGCATGCCAGAGAGTTGTCGTGTGCCGCCACGTGTGCTTATCAGACCGTCTCCGTCAAATCTGCAGGATCCTCTGGGGCGCGAGCATGCTCGGCATGGGCTTCGTGCGCAACTGGTCCGGCCTGATGGCCGCGCGCTGGTTTCTCGGGTTGACCGAGGCCGGCCTATTCCCGGGCGTCAACTACTACCTCTCGTGCTGGTACAAGCGCTCCGAGTTTGGCCTGCGCGCCGCCATCTTCTTCTCGGCCGCCGCCATCTCGGGCTCCTTCGGCGGGCTCCTGGCGGCCGCCATCGAGAACATGAACGGCGTGTGCAACATCGCCGGGTGGGCGTGGATCTTTATCCTCGAGGGCCTCCTGACCATCGTCGTCGGGATCGCCTCCTTCTGGATGGTGCACGATTTCCCCGACGAGGCCCGGTTCTTGTCCGACGACGACCGGGCGCGCGTGGTGCGCCGCCTGAAGCTCGACCAGCAGTCGTCCGCCGAGCACGAGTCGTTCCAGATGAGCTACTTCTGGCAGGCCATGCGCGACTGGAAGATGTGGCTCGGCATGGCCATCTACATGGGCTGCGACATGCCGCTGTACGCCTTCTCGCTCTTCCTGCCCACCATCATCTCGAATCTGGGATGGAACACCAGCGTCGTGAGGTCGCAGCTGATGTCGGTCCCGCCGTACGTCACGGCCGCCATCCTGACGGTGGCCATCGGCTACGTCGCCGACCGGACCAGGGCGAGGGGCCTGTGCAATATTTTGGTGTCGGTCTTGGGGGTCGCGGGGTTCGCCATGCTGCTGGGAACCGACAACCCGGCCGTGCAGTACGCCGGCACGTTCCTTGCCGCGCTGGGGATTTACCCGTGTATCTCCAACACCATCAGCTGGGTGGCCAACAACGTCGAGGGCGTCTACAAGCGCGGCGTCGTGCTGGGGTTTGTCATCGGCTGGGGCAATCTCAATGGCATCGTGAGCAGCAATGTCTACTTCAATGGGCCGCGGTACCCCGAGGGCCACGGCGTCATCATGGGCTACCTGGCTGTGTTCCTGTTTGGCGGATCTGTGCTCATGTCTGTCCTGCTGAGGAGGGAGAATGCGAGGCGCAGGAGGGGCGAGCGGGATCATTGGGTGCAAGGGTTGACGGAGAAGGAAATCGAGAAGCTGGGGGATCAGAGGCCGGACTTTGTGTATACGGTTTGAGCATGGCTGATCAGGCGGTTTGGCTGGCTGTTGTGTTGCGTGCGCCAGCGCCGTAAACTTCCAGGTTTGAGGTTGGCAGGCTTAGCATTAAGACTCGGGCCGATGCTTATCGTGATGCGTTGGGGGCGGGGGGAAACACTTTGTGTTATGACGGTCGCTTTGAATCAAGTTCAAGGGCTGAGAGTGGGGAAAGGGTTTCGACTTCATTCGTATTACTCCTAAGTATTTAGTCGGTGCTGCATGTTATGGTTTTATTCTCGAGATTTAGTGATACTATAATGCCCCCCGGCTTGGTGGCGCAAATTAGAGAACCGTCGTTCGATTCAAAAGAGTCTCCATTTCTTCAACACTGCTCCCTATCTACGATTCACTAACGTATTCATGCTACCTATTTGGGGAAGGGATGTCGCTAGGTAGCTCACCAGTCCCTAATACACCGATGGCTTATGGTGAAGGAAGAATGTGATGTAAACGAACACCAACCTCCAGCGGGCTCTTTTCCCTCTCTTCTTCTCCCTTTTTTTTTGCTGCTTCTTTCTCACCTCGCGCCTGCGCTCGTAGACTGGACTGCCAAAGTTACATATCTCTCACATCATTTATTTGCTGTCCCAACTTCCGTCATCCATAACGTGTAGTCCAGGGATAAGAGTCTCAGAGTAAGCAACGGATGAGACAATGTCGGACCAAGGAAGTCATGTGCCACGCACGCCATGCGAGTTGCATGTGCTCGGATGAATCGCCGCCGCGGTGGTGGTTGCGCCATCTCTCAAGGGTACCCCCATTTGTGTGTAGAGTCGAGCCGATCGGACGATGCGGTATCCCGTACCGATCGAGCCGTGTTTGCGTCGTTCAAAAGTTCGAGTCTCAGATCTTCTGCAGAACCTGTGTTGTCGAAGAGACTGGCTCGGCCGAGCGGGTGGGAGAGATGAGCCCGCGGAGAACCTTCCACCATACCTAAGATCAGTTATTTGTTGAAACCCGGTACAGAATAGTTGAGGGAGAGCAGAACGCAAGGGGGTGGTAGGGACTGTACATACCATGCTTTCCGGGTAAATGGTATTTTGGTGACTTGGATTCTGTTGGCTGTTTATCCTAGTCAGCGCGGGTCTAGTACCCATGTATGTAATGATATGTCGAGTTATCAACTGTTGCTTGCGGCGCAGCTGCTGTGGCATTCAGCCCATTGATGGGACGCGAGAGCTCAGCGGCAACAGCTTTGCCGCAGATTTGTCCAGGTCACTTTTGCTCCATCCTGGCTATGAGTCGCGTAACACCAAGGCGGGCACGGCCGCTGTGCCCACCGTCGACGGTGTATTCCGTGTCGAGTAAAATAATGATGGGCCGGCGGCCCAGGGCGCTGGGCTGGCCGGCAATCCGTAAATCTTAGCTTTCCGAATCCCCAAGTAGGGATGAAGGCTTTGATTCTCAGAGGACAGAGGCATAGGGTCTTGGACACACTGGGCCCTGGTACGGCAAAGCCGAGGTGCAACGGGTCGTCTTGCATTGGCAGGTGATACGGTATCACTGTCGGGGCAGGATCGAGATAATGCTCTCAACGGCAAGCGGGGTGATGAGGAGCCCCCCCCCCAAGGGCGATGGCAGATGGCAGGGCGATGCGGCATATTGACGGGGGTCGTATTCCGTGTGGTGAGCCGGCTGTGTTCCTCATTTCTGTTGCTACTCGCGCTGGGAGCGTTGTACTACAATGTGCTGCGCTCCGCCGGTGCGCCTTGTTTTGCGCTGTGTTACGGTGGCTTCCCAGTGGCCGTCCCTGGAGGCGGCCAACCCCAGGTCGGCGGCGGTAGGTCCGGCAAGACAGTCAGAGCTGAATGGGGTAGCGGTAGTGCTGTTTAGACTCTCCTTGTTTGCTTGTCGGCCGGCGACCGATGAACCAACCCCGAGAGATGCAATCTGCGAGTTGGCGGATGGGGACGTTGTGTCACGATGGTGACGACAACATGGATGGAGAGAGGCCCGGCGGCCGGAATACAGACTGCAAAGGCGGCGACTAAGCAGGCCAGGTTCTTTCCTGTGCGACCGGCCAGCATTTAATTGATCTTGGAGCCTGATCTCCGTGGGTCCTAGGAAAACTTTGGCCTACAAGGCCGTCTCGCTTGAGCCGGCAGCAGCAAGGGTATCTGAAACACAAAGAACAGTGCGTTGTCTGATTTTGAGGCTTTTCCAGAGACGATTGACTCCTTGGCGCTGCACGCTTTGCGCATGCATGCTGCAACACTCCAGTGAGATGAGGCGAGCAGCCTACCACGGCGCAAAATCACCACCCAGAGCCTGCACTGAGAGCGTCCGAAAGGGCTGGCTGGCATGCAGGGGCTATGGCCGCAGCAGGTGAAGCCCGTCCACCATTCACCGAGAGAAAACACACGTGGAAGCGGCCCTTCCGTTGGACAATCCACCGCATCTTACACATCATTCATTGCGGCCAGCAGTTCACCCGCAGGGTTCAACGGCATTGGCTCAATTCCTCTCGGGTGAGCCTGTCCCTGGCATGTCCTGGAGGCATCAGGGTTGACAATTGGCCAGTTCGGCGAACGGGATGCGGGTGGATGGCCCCAAAGTCTGCCGGCACTGGGCTTGGCCGCTTGGGCAACCGTGATCAACAATGTGGTGCTGGCAGGATTGCAGAGATTGCATATTTGCACTGCAGAGCGCACGCTGCAGAGCGCACACTGCAGAGTGCATGGCCCCGGGCATCTGTTTGGTGGTGGTCCGCACCTGACGTCCACATTGGGCTCTCATTATTGACAGTGAGGGAGAATCTAGCACAGCGCCCATCTCCTCGGTGAGTCATTTGATCCTAGCTGCAGGAGCAAGGCGGCCAGAAAAAAAAAAGAAAAGGGGGAAAAAGAAGGCAGCCATAACCGGGAGGGTGGGTCGTTCACCGCTCGGCCCATGCCGCCTATTCACCCCCTGTCCTTCAGCCGAAGGGGGTCCTATAGCCACCCAGTGTTATAATCAAATCCAAATTCCAAATCCGTCCAGAATTTCAATGTTCAGCTCAGTCTTCTGTCATTGCGCTTTCCCGACCTGATGATGCTTGAGTGTGGGACGTGCAAGAATCAAATTCGGAAATTCAAATGCGCGCAGCCCTTGCCCTGCCCTGTTCTCGCTGGCACATATTAAGGTCTTCCTTTCTCATCCCACACACCAGACCAATTCATCCGCAGAACTATCACCTGCGACAAATGCACTCCAAGTCCTTCCACCAACTCCACCTTTGACGCTCTCACCCTCTTCGTCCCAAAAAACAACACCACGTACTTTTCAGACAGAACCAAGCTCGCATCATGACCAACCCAAGCACCAACGCCGCCATGCTGGCCAGCAACTCCGAGAAGGCCGCAGCCTCCGTCGTCTCTTTGGCAGCGAGAGCGGGCGCCGAGACGGCCATTGCCGCGACCAGCCACGATGAACGCCAGGGGGAGTGCGAGGGCTCTCACATCTGTGATTGCCGCCTGTGGTACGTGCCGCTGTTCTCGTTAATGCCCTTGGTGCTATACAACACCCGTGTATCATGTATATGTGATTGTCTTGGATTGCGAGCCACCTTGTGTTTGAATATTTCATCAACGACCACCTACTGATAGCTCTACTAGCATCTGCGGCGCCCCGGTTGACTACCCCGGCGATGTTTGCTATGTCTGCAGCAAGTTTCACTGAAGCAACCCCCAAGGTTCAAACACGATTCAAGCATGGTTCGTGGTATTCAAAAATGGAAAAGAAAAAAAAAAAAACCAAGGGACTCAAGTCGGGTGGGAAGCACCTACGGAATGGGCATTCACGGCGTTGAGGGTTAGGCTGGCAGATGGACACATGGCGTTAGTATCAAGGGCTACGGGTTAGGCGCGGCACAGGATGGGCTCAAAAACTAGCATCTAGATGATCCAAAAACAAGTGCGGTGTACTTCCCTCTTGTGATTATCTTCGGAGTGGTATGTTTCTGTCTCTCCATTGGCTCTTTGGTGTCCGTTTCTATCTCGACAACCCTGTCTCCGTTCCCACAGACACAACTGAGAGACCAATTGATGTTTAACCCAGGGTATAAAATTAGAATACCCGAACATGGGTACTGGAACTCACCCAGTGCAGCGAGCATCCCAGACTATGGTGGATTGGTTTCAAAGAGTCGCGCGCGCGTGCTTGTTGGAAGTCTAAACAAGCATGCTGAGCAAGAGCGGCGCTAACGGTTGACCAAGTCCATTGCAAGTTAGCGTCCAAAGGCAGAAGTAACCTCGAACCGCCCACCCCTGTCATATTCCACGTGGCAGCCTTGCTGCTTCAAAGGAAAAAAAACCTCAGCGGTCGACTCAAAGTTATGGGTCGGAAGGCAGACATTCTGACGCGAAAAATATACGAATCATATGGCCACTGTACAATGTCTATCCAGTCTTCTCGATTCCTCGGATTGCATGAGCATTGCGGTCAAGGCTTCCTGAAATTCCGATGGCAACAAATTCCACGATCGGGGCGTGACGGATGCCAAGCCTCGGGATCGTTGTTGCAACCCTGACACCTGGCTGGCCTTTAGGGGCAGGGATATCCTTGACTCCCGCCAGGGCTGCTAGCAGAAAAAAAGGCGGGGTCGCCCTGTCAACGGTGGGGGAGCTGGAGAGCTTGGGAGCTTGGGAGCTTGCTCTCTCTCTCTCTCTCTCTCTTCTCTCTTATCACTCCCCAACCAACCAGTATCCCACTTCTCCGAGCACCGTACTCTCGACACCACCAACCATGAACCTCGCCGTCTTCTCCGCCAAGCCCTACGACCGCGAATACCTCTCGCGGGCGAACCCCCCCCGGCAGCCACACACCCTCACCTTCCACGACTTCGCCCTCTCCCCGGAGACCGTGCCCCTCGCCCGCGGCGCCGACGCAGTGTGCGTCTTCGTCAACGACGTCCTCTCCGGGCCCGTGCTGCGCGCCCTCCACGCCGAGGGCGTCCGCGCCGTCCTGCTGCGCTGCGCCGGCTACAACCACGTCGACCTCGACGCGGCCGAGCAGCTGGGCTTCTTCGTCGCCAACGTGCCCTCGTACTCGCCCGAGGCCGTCGCCGAGTTCGCCGTCGCCCTTGTCCAGACCCTGAACCGCCGGACGCACCGCGCGTACAACCGCGTGCGGGAGGGCAACTTCAACCTTGACGGCCTGATGGGCCGGACGCTGAACGGCAAGACGGTCGGGGTGGTCGGGACGGGCAGGATCGGGCTGGCGTTTGCGAGGATCGTGAGCAAGGGGTTTTGCTGCCGGGTGTTGGCGTATGATCCGTTCCCCGGGGAGGCCTTGACCGAGTATGGGGAGTATGTGGAGCTGGAGCGGCTGTTGAGGGAGAGTGATTTTGTCAGCTTGCATTGTCCGTTGACGGAGGATACGCGGCACATTGTGAACGGGGAGACGCTAGGCATGATGAAGAAGGGGGCCATGCTGGTCAATACGTCGCGCGGCGGGTTGGTGAACACGCCGAGTGTGATTGCCGCGCTGAAGAGCAAGCATCTGGGCGGGCTGGCGCTGGATGTCTATGAGGCGGAGGGGTCGCTGTTCTACCATGACCATAGCGCCGAGATCATACAGGACGATGAGCTGATGCGGCTGATGACGTTTCCGAATGTGTTGGTGTGTGGGCACCAGGCTTTCTTCACGGAGGAGGCGCTCACCGAAATTGCTGAGTGCACGATGCGGAACCTGGACGACTTTTGCAACAGGATACCGTGCAAGAACTCGCTGGTGAAGCGGGGCCATGTGCTGGCAAGGAGAGAGTCGCTGCCGGTTAGGATTTGACCGTCCTTACCAGGCGCCAGTCAGATTTGTAAGTTCCTCTCTACGCAAATAACTAGACATGAATATAGATATGACCTCAACTGGCGTTTTCTCCGGCGAGGATTGTTGGAAAGGATCGCATAGACATAGCTTATGTAGGGTCGATTGCTACTCCGTATGGATCCCAGCACTGAGAGGAACATGTCTGAAGATGAGGATAGAAGTATTCGGTATGATACATTTGTGGGGGGGGGGGGGGGGGTGTAAAATCGGGTACTATTACAGGCAGCTATATTGACCTCGCTCCTATGCTTGCGCGAAAAACTTGCGGATTCGTTGTAGTTGTCCAGCCAAACCTGTACCCGCCACAGCGAGAACCAATCTAATATGTCCAATCATACAACATCTTACGTCCGCCCCGGAACCTTCCTCCACTGTCTTCTCGTAGCCTCAAACTCGGCCGCCTCGGCAGGAACATAGGGGTTGTTGCTTGCATACGCATTGGTATGGTACTGCTCTGGTGGAGAAACACCTGCGTGACTCGTCCTTGCCGCAGCCCGTGGCGGAGCGGGCGAGTACGACTGGCCATGAGTATGGCCGCCATCTTCCGCTCGCTCCTTTCCTGGTCGTGGCGGGGGTGGCGGGGCTTGCTGTGGCGGTTCTGAAGTGGTGTACCAGTCACCAAGATTGTTGGTATCCGGGCTGGGTGTAGCGTCGGCCCTTGCCGGGGAGTAGGCGTGGGTGGTTGCTGGGGCGGGGAATGTAGCCGGCGGCTGGGAATATCTTGGTTCTGTGGCCGGGTCGACGACCCGAGTAGGGGTCCGAGACGACTGGGTCTCTCCGATAGAAGGTTGCTTTGATCGGCGGGATGGCCTGCTCGCTAAAGAGGCGGTGGCGGGTCTTCTGGAGTGTTTCCTCTGGTCGGGCTTTGAACCTTCTTCGTCAGAAGTGTCTTCTGCATCGCTTGTGCCGTCCTCGGCGTACTGTTGAAGAGTGAGTAAAAAGTCTTAACGCATCAGAAGAGGGGGAAAACTAACCGCTCTCAGCTCCTTCCGCATCGCCAGGCTCGCGCAGATTTCCTTGGCCTCTTCGATGGCCTTCTTCTGCACCCTGAGCGTTTGCCTTCTATCCCTGGTCTCTTTGTTCTCGGCGGCGATGGCCTCAATAATCTCGGTGCGGAGACCCAGCACCTCAACGGAGTTGAAGATGCTATACATACCCTGGAGCAGATGGCGCTCGGCTACTTGGGTGATGATGTTTCTGATGAAGGTCTTTGCCGCCAGCTCATAGTAGATGAGCATCTTTTCCAGCACCTCGTCGGCCTCGGAGAAGGTGGCGCCGTTCTGGGAAGCATTGACGTGCCAGTTCCTCAGACGCTCCTCATACTCGGGGTCGTAGGGTTGGACTTCGAGGTTCATATCCTGTGTCAGGAGGTCCAGCTCGTGTTGCGCCTTTGCCATGAGTTCCTTCATGTGGGGTTCCAAAAAATGGCGACGGAGCGGCTCACGCATGCGTTTCGGCCATGCGTAGTCTATCAACTCGCCCAAGAACTCGTTGCACACGACACCTAGATTGTCCTTGTGTTCTTGGGCGAGCGTGGACCAGTTCTCGGAATAGCTCTGGAAGAGCATGTAAACGGCCCTTGGTTTTGGGTCCATGGGAAACTCGGAGCCGCGGATCTGGCGCAGCAGCATCTCGACTTCCTGGCTCACATAAGCTCGCTTCGCGTTATTCTCTGGAGGATGTTCGCCCGGCGCATGCGGGTTCGGTGCAGAGAAGCTGAGCTTGCGCCCATGGGCACGTATCCGCATGGAGAAGCGGTCGTTCTCCTCTGCGGCGCGGGCACGCAAATTCTGAGCGGGCGTTCCTCTCGGGTCAGCGGTGACCCGGAAGAAGTTCTTCTTGGGCGGGTTCTTGTAAAAGCCGTAGACGGCCGGGATGACAAGCTCCTTTGACGCCGAGAAGAGTTCGACCAGCTCTGTCCTCATCTCTTCTGGCGTATCCTTGGCATCGCCGAAGGACTTGAGCTCGGCGTCGCAATCGTCAAGTGCCTTCTGGATCTGCCTGCGCAGAATATGGACATGCTTTCCGATATGCTGTTGTAATTGGGCGCTGAGCTTCTGCATCAATGCACGGGTGCCGCACACCGAAGGCGGGAGCGAGCTCCATTTCCCGTGACTGAAAAAGGCGGCCTCGGCCCGCCGACGCTCCTCGGCCGTCGGCCACGGTTGGCCTGGCTCGCGCGGTCCTGGATTCAACAAGACGTACCACCCGAGTTTGAAGTCGTTCCGCTTGTCCTTGTTCTTGACCAAGTCAATGAACTTGTCTTCTAGGCCAATCGACTCGGTGAGGTCTGGCTTGGTCAGGACTCCGATGGTCCTGGATCCGTTGGGGTCGAAATGCTGGGCCTTGGTGAGGATCGGCGCTTGTACATAGTCTGAGTTTCCGCCCACCACGGCGAGGATGATGGTGCGGGAGCTCTTCATGTAGCGGTCTGATAGTGCTTCAATGGTCTGGATGTCCTCGAGGGACTGGTCGTTGTTTGCGTTGCGGACAAGGCCAGGGAGGTCGACCAGAGTCAGCAGGGGCATATCTGGGCCTCGCTTCTCCACTACTAAAATGTCGCGAGCAGCAAAGCGGCCGGGGATGTTCTTGGGAGCGATGAGGTCGACAGCAGCCCGCATCAGATGCTCAAAGGGCATGCTCGTGTTGACTGTTCCGCCAAACTGCCTCAGCCCCTCCTGCTCGGCAAAGCTCCGGTTCTTGTCTGGGATGACGGAGACGGTGATGCTCGACTGGGGTGCCCTCCGGAGGCGGATCTCGGTTGCGAACCTGGTACAGGCGCCGGCATCTCGTGGGAAAGGGGTCCCGGTGAGGGCCTCCAGCACAGAACTCTTGCCGGCACTCTGGTCGCCGACCACGACGATCTGCGGCAGCTTGACATTGTCAAGTTGAGCAAACTGGAGTTTATCGATGAGATCGAGGAGGGCACGCTGTTCGCCAGCAAGCTCCTGAGCATCGAGAGCGATTTCCAGGCGCGTGACCATGATAAAGGTGATGGATGAATGGATGGATGGATGGATGAGAGCGAGACAAGTCAAAGCAAGGCTAATGGCTAGCCAGACTTGACAATGGGGAGGAGGAAAACACGGGTAGAGCTGGAAGGACAGGTCTTCGAAGCACAAGCACGAGGCTCTGGGGACAAACGGGTTTTATTGACAAGTAATGCACCCCTGGCCGACATATGTTGCCACAGCCAAGGGCGCTGGCCGCGTGGCCCTAGAGAAATGAACATGTTGCCTTGTACTGTACATACCGCGCGGTTCACATGGCGGGCGAGGTCTGCCGTGTTAGTGTTAGTGAGTTGCCTAGGCCGCTTTGGTGGATGGTGAACGACGCCCGGTGACGAGTGGGCGGCGTTGGGCAACGCGTCAGTGGAACCGGACATGGAACCCCAGCTTCCAAGCCTCGCAATCGACAACGGAGTGGCCAATTCGAACATGTACTTTTAGTTTAGTGCAGTACTGCAAAATGCAAAATGGCTGTGATTGGTCTGCGACCCTTTGGTGTGCACTCGCAGCTTCGTCCGGCGTTGAAGCTCATGCAGCCTTACACCAACGAGGCATCCGAAGCCGAGAGAGGCAAGGGGAAAAAAAAGTGAGCATGTGGGAAATGCTTTGTGGCATGTTTGGCACGGTGGCGGTGCTCTGCTGCGCCACATGTGGCAGTTCCATCTAGGCATCGGAGGCTTTCATCTGGCAGGGATGCGACTGGAAGTTCACGTCACCGCCAAGCTTTGCGCTCCACAGCTGTTGGTGTGTGTGTGACCTCTGCCTGCCCCGGACTTTGGGGGGGCCCTCGGTTTACCTTCGCTCTCTCATCATCAATGCTGCCGACACCGCCAGTCCATTGCTGCCCGCCCCAACGCACACTGCGCTTCCAGGTGGAGCGCACTCGCAGGAGGCAGTCATGAGCATATTTGAGGACCCAAACGACCCCGACAAGGGCAAGTGCCTCGGCGACAACTATGTCGGACCCGGCAAAAAAGACACCCAAGTCCAGCTCGTCATCTCTTTGGCCCTCGGCCTGTCGGCGTTTTTCGCATTTTGTGTAGGTGCTCCGTATTGCTGTGTCCTCTCGTTTCTTCAGTCCCAAGCTTGCTCACCGTGACGGTTGCAGACCCTCCGACCACGATGGAAGTCGCTCTATGCCGCCCGAAAGCGACATGCGAACCCCCTTCTCGAGCTGCCCTCCCTCCCCGACACCTTCTTCGGATGGATGCCCGCGCTGTACAGGATCACTGAGACGCAGGTGCTCTCCTCGGCCGGGCTCGATGCCTACGTGTTTCTGGCCTTCTTCAAGATGTCGATGCGCCTGTTTGGTGCCATGTTCTTCTTCGCCGCCGTCGTCCTAGAACCCATCAATCGCCGCTTCGTCGATGACGGCGGGTCGCCCGATACCAGCTCGACCCGGTCATTTTTCTTTCACCAATACGCGACGCACCGCCAATATGAGCTTGCCGAACCCGACTCGCCCGACCAAGACCCAGACAACAGCTTCAACCGCAACATGGGATATTTGTGGTCGTACCTGGTCTTCACCTACTTCTTCACCGGTCTGACGCTGTATTTTATGGATAAGGAAACCTCCAAGGTGATTCGTGTGCGCCAGGACTACCTAGGCACCCAGTCTACCGTCACGGATCGAACATTCCGACTGTCCGGCATCCCCATGGAACTCAGGACAGAGGAGGCCATCAAGGACCTGGTGCAGAAGCTCGAGATTGGCAAGGTTGAAAGCGTCACTCTGTGTCGTAACTGGAAGGCCGTCGACAGGTTGATGGAAGAAAGGCAGACCGTCTTGGCGAAATTGGAGGAGAGTTGGAGTGCTTACCTTGGCCACAGGCCGTCAGAGGGGGTTGGACCTGGGCCAAACGGGAACAACCACAACGGGCTCGATGACGGCTCAAGCGATGCTCTAATCAGGATAGACGAGGAAGCCGGGGAGAGCGACCGTCTGTTGAGAGGCGGCGACGCTAGGATGATTGAGAGGGAGCGTCCCCAAGCCCGCTTCTGGTACGGCTTCCTCCGCCTCCAGAGCCGCAAGACCGATGCAATCGATTACTACACTGAGAAGCTCCGTCAACTGGACGACAAAATTCTCGCCGCCCGGAGGAGGACGTCTGACCCGGCTGATCTCGCCTTTGTGACCATGGACTCTATCGCAGCCTGCCAGATGGCCATCCAAGCACTCATCGACCCTCATCCAGGCCGCCTGCTGACGAAGCCTGCCCCTTCGCCGTCCGACATTGTGTGGAAGAACACGTACGCCTCGCGCCTCAGCCGCCGCATACGCTCTTGGGCCATCACGGCTTTTGTTGCTATCCTCTCCGTGGTGTGGTTGGTGCCCGTCGCCTTCCTGGCCTCGTTCCTGAGCATTTGCACCATCAACAAGTTGTTCCCATCCTTTGGCGAATGGCTCAAAGAACACGAAATCGCCCGAACCCTTGTTCAGACCGGCCTCCCCACCCTCGTCGTCTCCCTCCTAAACGTCGCCGTCCCCTACCTCTACGACTACCTCTCCTACCACCAGGGCATGCTCTCGCAGGGCGACATTGCCCTCTCCGTCGTCAGCAAGAACTTCTTCTTTACCTTCTTTAACATTTTCCTCATCTTCACCGTCTTTGGCGCCGTCACGTCCATTCTTGATGTCCTGCGCAACTCCCTCAAAGATACCACCTACATCGCCTACACTCTCGCCCGCAAGATTGAGGAGCTGTCGGTCTTTTACACAAACTTCATCATGCTCCAAGGCCTTGGCTTATTCCCGTTCCGCCTGCTCGAGTTTGGAAGCGTGGCGCAGTACCCCATACTACGCATGTTCGCCAAGACGCCCCGCGATTTTGCTCAGCTGCGGCAGCCACCCATGTTTTACTACGGCTTCTATCTCCCGACCGCGTTGCTTGTCTTTATTCTCTGTCTTGTCTACAGCGCTCTTCCGGGAGGTTATCAGGTCCTTGGTCTGGGGCTCGCCTACTTCTCTCTTGGGTATTTCACCTACAAGTACCAGCTACTCTACGCCATGGACCAGCCGCAGCACGCTACCGGCGGCGCGTGGCGCATGATTTGCTACAGGATCATGCTGGGGCTTGTAGTGTTCCAGCTGAGCATGTCGGGCTATCTGGCCCTGCGGAAGGCGTTTACTGTAGCGCTGCTGGTCTCGCCGTTGTTTATCGCCACGCTGTGGTATGGCTGGGAGTTCAGGAAGCGTGTTGAACCGCTCACGAGGTTCATCTCGCTGCGAAGCATTGAGCGGGTTGGGGAAGGGGGTGAGAGCGCGATTCTCGATGAGGACTTTGGTGGCGACGGCGCGGAGCAGAGGGAAGTGCTAAGGAGAGGCAGTACGGTGGATGAGGATCGCGAGAAGGGGCTGCGGTTTGTCAATCCGAATTTGGTGGTGCCGTAAGTTCTCTCTCTCTCTCTCTCTCTTTTTTTCTTCCAGAGTTGGCATGAAGAGCATGTTTTCTAACTGCAATTCAAGACTCGAACAACCCTGGATATACGACGAACCACCACCGCCCTTGTTCGAGTCCGATACCGATGAGGCTCCGGTGGTGGGTCTCAACAGGCAAGACAGCCTGCCTGGGTATGAGACCCCGCCGGCTCGCGGCACCCGGACTGGTGCTAGTAGCAACTCGTCTAGCTCTGTGAGTTTAGGGGACACGCATATATGGAGGGACTGACGACAGCATTGGTTGATGAAGTGCCACTTTCATTGCATAGCATAAGATGGGTCGTAATGCGGCAATGCCTTTTTCATGTGACTATCATGGGGTTTACGAGATGTTGGACGAGTAGATGAGGGTCGGTTCCTGTGGTTTCAATGGCGTTGAGGTGATACCAGGAGGCAACAGCACGAGCATTTACCAAGGTTGATCGGCTTTCGCGGCGAATATCAGGGGCCATTACATTAATACAACATATCTACTAGCACTTGAATATAACTACACCTACCCCATATCACAATTCTACTCAAATGGCGAGCTCTGACCGTTGATACAGGGTGCTGCATTGCCGTTCCATTGGCTTCCACTATTGGGGAAGCTTTCCATTTGGTCGTCGCGACCGTGACACAGCCAAAGTCGGACGGTTCTCAGCAACCCCTGGATTTCCCCTTGGCAACACCGGCTGTTTATGTACTTCCGTTTGAACCTCAAACCGTCACCCTAGTAGTGAAACGCAGCGCATCGAAGTCGCATACGACTTTATTAGTTCAGATAGAACTCACGTATCAGCACTATCTAGTCTGATTCCCCATCCCTGAACTCCAATTTATTCGCTTTGCAAACCAGGTCATAGCAAATCGGCCTGTGCAAGTCATCTCTCCCGTAAGCCATATGACAAGTCAACAATTGTTTTTGGTCCCTGACACCAAGAGAATCCATCGCCGACCCCCTCACACAACTTTCATTCCATCCTGATCAGATTCCCTCTCTTTTTCGTCCTCATCTATGCCGCGCAAGAAACTCCCCCTCCCTGAATGACTTCGACGGAGACTGCTAGGCGTTGATGCCGCGTCCGATTCGCCGCTTGGTAGCCCGGCAGCCTGATCTCCGCGGGCATACCAGTCCTTGAGAGGTTGGAACCGCTCAAGCGGCTGGATCGTCTCGGAGTAGATTTCTGTGCCGGGTCGCGCGGAGGTGGCAGGCGAGAAATCCTCGAGATCGTCAATGTCTGGCATCTCTGTGTCCCAGTTGGAGCTGCCGGAGGAAATGGAGACAGCTCGTTGTCGGTCAATGAGGCTATGAATTTCTGTAGGTCCATCCTCGCGATTCATTACTTCTTCCAGGGGGTAGTTGGCTTGCGACTCTGAGGGGTCCGTCTTGAAGCTGCTTGGGGTCTCTGCTCTGGTGGTTGGTGTGCAGGCGCCCTTACGCAACTCGTCGATCATCAGACCTCGGTTGATTGGCATAAACTGTGACGCCATGCTTTGCGTACCATTCTCTGTTTTGGTTCTCTTCTGCATGTATTCGCCGCCTTCGCTTGCCGGGACTGATCGTTTCTTCTCCTGGGAGTGCGCCATGTTGGCATGCATCACCCTCCTTTCCGATGCTTCGCACTTCTTCTTCCATTCCTCTAACTCTTTCTCACTCGGTTTCTCAAGGACCGGGAGGCCGGTGGGGTGATCAGTGTTTCCACCAGGCCGATCCTCCCGCACATCGTCGTCGGTTGCTATGTTCATCCTGATAGTGAACTCTGTCTGTAGCTTTTTCAAATATGACGCAAGCGCCGAGTCGTCCATAGTCGAGTCGTGTGCTTGCTTTAGAAGACCAGGTAGCGCAAGGATAAGTTTGTTCTGTTTTGCCGCTCGAGTAGCCGGGCCTGTAGCTTTGTTTGAATTCTTGTCATGCAGAAACTTGGACACCTGTTTGGCATTCTTGACGACCCGCTCCGGGAGGAATCGACGGGCGAGCTCCAGACCGTAATCTTCGTTCTTGACAGGGCCAGGTGCAATACTGTGAGGCAAAGAGATCTGCACAATCTCGCCGTCCATAGTGCTCTCGCCAGCGATATGGACGTTCAGGACACTGCTCTGTTTCGTGGAGTTCAAGACCCGTGCTAAGAGATGAATTAGCCGAGAGTCTCGGACTTCAAACATGGCTTTGTCTTACCAAGCTCAGTGAAATGGGTTGCAAAGAACACCCGACATTCCTTCTTGATCAGTTTCTCCGACATGGCCAGAGCAATGGCCAGTCCTTCCGCAGTGGAGGTCCCTCGGCCAAGTTCGTCAATAATCACCAGGCTATTTTTGGTAACCTGTCTATTTGCAAAATCAGCGATCGGTAAGCCAGGCAAAGCACAGGGATTTGCAGCTGAATACCTGAGGATCATGTTCATCTCTGTCATTTCCACGGCAAAGGTGCCTAAATTACTCTGTGGCTTGTCTTCGGTCGACAAGCGAGTGAATAGACGGTCGCAGATGGGAAGTGCGGCATACGTTGCAGGGACGAAGCTACCAACCTGTGCCATAATCTGGATCAGGGCGATGGTTCTAATAAATGTGCTTTTGCCGCTCATGTTCCCGCCAGTGACAACCTGAAAGCGGGCACCATGATCTCCGGAGTAGACATCATTGGCCACAAAGTTCTGCCTCCTGATTTCCATCACTGGGTGTCTAGCGCCCTTAAGAACCAGGTTGTCGGATAATATGGGTCGGACATAGTTTTGAGTAGTGGCCAAGTGGGCGAATGAGCACAACATGTCCAAAACAGCGATGGCCTCGTTAACGGCGAGTAAGGACTCCGCATGCTCTAGTAGTCTCTTCTTTAGATCAACAACGAACCTGTCGCTTTGGGTTGTGACGATGTCAGCATGACGCTGAATTTGACTGCTCCTCTGGATGAGTTCCAAAGTTTGGCAGTCGTAATGCTGCTTCCGTCGGATACCATTGACAATCTCGACCCCACCGAGAAGACGTGGCCTCCAGTGGTGAACGCCCGCAGTTGGTTCACTATCTGTGGCAGCTCGGTTCTTTGTGAGTTCTCTTTCGACGTCCGACCATTGGAACCTTAGGTAGTAGTGGTTATCATTCGCGAGCCGAAGCTCCGGTGCTGTGCCTAGTTGCTCTACGTTGTGTTGATCAGCAAGCGAATAGCTTAATTCATGATGGCAACGGGGTCAACAAACCTTGAAACGTCTTGTTGAGCTCTTCCACATACTGGTGCATTTCATTTGTGCGGTCCCGGTATAGTTGACGAGCCCCTTCCAGGACGCCGTTAGGCTCAGACTGGAAGTGATCATTTGATTTAGCACATTCAGAGTTCCATAATTGTTGGCGGCAAGATATTACTAACCTTGACAGCCCACAACCGGTTGTTTCGGGTATCTATTGGCGTTTTGCTGAAGATTGCATCCGGTTCTATGGCCTCTTCAAGAAGGCCAGCGACCAAAGCAGTGGCCTCCGGACCGCACTTCTCTAATACCCATTTGCACAACTCGCTTGTGCATTCCGCTGCCTCAAGTGTCTCTCTAACTGCTTGGACGCCTCCGAGATACGCTTTGATCATGAGGACGTGATTTAAATCTTTCTCCGCCCCCTGGAGCTCCTCATGACTTGGTATTGCAATCTGATGATGGCCTTGAATTAGGGCAATTCCATCCTGTAACGGCAGTCGTGGCTCCGCTGCCGTCAAGGTAACCTGAATATTGTCAGCCACGAGGCACCAAATGGATAGTCGACTCCAGTTCTAGGCTCTTCTTACCCATGGAATGGATCGCCCAATGTCAATATGAAGCAGCCGTTTGAGACTGGCGCGTAGTTCCGTGAACAGGTCTTCATTGCTCGACAGCTCGTCTACTGCTGCATGACGTGCCGTAATCTCGTCCTTTTTTGTACTTGGTTGTAGAAGCGCCGACCGGATCATTCGACGGCCTTGAGGTGTGAGTGTGTTGTTCAATAGCGCAAAAAGAGTGGAGGATGTGCCATTCACATTGCGGACATTCTGGAAGAGTTCCAGGAATGTGATGGTAGACCGGTCAAGACTCATGGTATCGGCAGGCTGCTTGTACTTGATGCGCAACGAATTCTCTCGGAAGATCACCTCTGTTTCCTCCTCAATGTAAGCCATTACCTAGTAGTTATGGATGTTAGCATTTTTGCGTCATTGGTCTTGAAGGTAAACGTACCGCAGAGAAGGCACACGACACGTAGAAATTGTGTTCAAGGCTTCTACAGATAGCTTTGGTGTCCTGCCTCCATGCAAAACGGTCAACCATCTTCAGGCCTTCAGACTCATTCCAGTGCTCTCTGTCCAGGGGCACCACCTCTGCTCCAGGAAACTCCTTTTCTAAACAAATGACGAGCGTCGATTTGCTCTGTTGGTGGATAATTTTTTTTAGCACAAGAAAAGTCTGTGGTTGAGTTGGTAACCGCCACAAAGTCTCAGAGAGCCGTCGGTATCTGTCATCATTCACGATTCTAACGAGGTCAACTGTTCCCATCGTGACGTTGATGACGGCCACGCCAATCATCTCTGAGGAACGGCTCTCTGAGACAGCGCATATGACAAAGTCTTGTTCCTGAGTAGGCTCAGAAGCCGCCCGAGAGTGCGGTGCTTGGTTGACATCTGCGCGTTGAGCCGTATGGAGGCGGCCTCGGGCACTCATGTCCTCAGTATCTGATTCGGAGTCAGAACTAAACACATAATCAAGGACACTCCCGCTTTTGGCTTGTGCTTTTTTTTGCCGGTCGTCCCTAGGAAGGTCGGTGAGATTCTGGGCATGCCGCAGCGGATATTGCGGAGCTGTCAGGTGTCCCAGGGGACTAATAATTGAGGAGTCTTGCTGCCTGGGCTGGAAAGGGGACCTGAGTCGTGACAGACTGTTGACTGGGACATGGAAAGCCGGAGGAGGTGTGATCTGGCTCCATCGCTCGTCAAGTTTAAGTCTTTCTGCAGCAGGCACGTCACGGCATGTGCCACTCGCCTTACTCAAACTCTCTCGCACACTAGCGTGCGTCATTAGTCGTTCATACGGGGAAGGGTTTGGGGTGAGAGTTTGTGTCACGGCTCTGCTAATGACTGATGGGCCGTAGCCGTACTCCGACTCCATACCAGGAGACTCTCGTGCTTCAGAGGAAGCGAGTGGAATATCAACTTTTGCCGGCGGATTGTAAATCGGAGAGCCAGTAGGATCATGGGTTTCCCGGCGGTGAGCTTTTGAATGCCCGACGACGTTGTGCCCGTGGCTGTCCGCTCGGTGGTGGTAGTGGTGCTGCCGATGTTGGATTTGCCTGGTGGCCCAATACTGTGATGAGGGCCGGCTGGATTCAACGGCAGTAAAAGGATCGGAGTGGTGGGTTGAAACCGTTGCAGCGGTAGTTTGGAATGGATGCGGTGGAGGACTGCTGCCCATAACCCTATCGGACGGGCTGCGAATGCGGGCACCGCTTGATTCAGGCATTGCGTTTCCCTGCCAAAAGTGTGGCGACCGTATCACTCTGTTATTGTGCTCTTCTTTCCGTATATACTCAGGTGTGTCGGCGCTAGAGCTCCACTGCTCATCGTCAAATGATCTGGTGGATGAGATGTAGGCGCTGGCCCCTAGTTCTTCGCTCTCATTACAGGGAGTTTCACCAACGAGGGGCAGCTGGAATTCGTGTCTAAAAGGGCGCGGAAGTAACCAACTGGCCGGATCCAGGATACCTGCTGGAGGAGAGCCATTGGCGGTGTGGTGATGTCGGTCATTCGGGGACGGGGAGCCACGGTCTGGGTCAATATTGCTGGACTGTCCGAGCGTTTGCCGCTTCGGCCCCTGGACATGCTGAAGGTGGCTCCCAGCGCCGTTGTCATGCTGGCTATAGAAGCCCGGCACCCCCAGTAAAGCCTGAGTGGACTCTCTGGGAAATGTGTTTCTGGCCTGCAGTGGTGTTGACACTGTCTGGATATCCTCATTGTTTGGCGCCGGGCCACGTTGCGTTGGGTGGTCGAGTGAATGGACTGATGGTGCTTCTGAGGTAAACCCGGCGGCTGTACTCCTCATAGCCCCGGTAATTGCTCTTCTCCTTAGCCAATCTGTGCCAAGACGATCGAATTTATTGGCATCGCTGCTATGATGTGGTGGATGCTGTGATGCATGGAGATTGGGAGTTTCGTCGTTTTCTCCGGAAGAGGTACACGCCGGATGTCTCAAGGCAGAGAATTGGAATTGGCTTTGGAACTTGTTGCTTAGGTTCTCCCCGTCTGGTTTTCTGTCCATGTCGCTGGCTCTCTCAAGTCTGCAGTGCAGCTGGCGTCAATTAAAGGTATTCTAAGAAACGACGACAAGATGGATTTCAAGCTGACAATGTCGGCAACATGCTCAAAGTTTTATTAGGGATAATTAAGGCTCGGCGGATGCCTGGTACATAAGATTTGCTTTGACTAAGAAGCCTAACAGTAGGCATCGTTTGCTCCTTCCGCGGCCGCCAGCTAAGACCGGGGGTTAGTTAGACACTCAGCTGCGCTTTCCTCCTTCTAGCACTGGTGCTACTGCAAGAAAAGGCAAGACATAAAATACACATTACTGATTCCCCGTCGAGTTGGAGTCATTCGACGTTGGTGCTTCTTGCCGTGATAACGACGGAAAGACACGCACACAACGTACGCACACTACAATCAAGTCTTCTAAGCGAAGTCTCACTCCGCCTTTTGTTTAGATCAGGTTCCATCCCGCGGATTTCAAACAAGGGACCTATGATGGAAGAGACCTAAAGCCCCGCCACTAAGCCCAGCGAGCCCTACACTCAGCTCCAAGTTATTGGGTTGTAGCCTGTCTGTTGTGGTGCGTACCAGCTTGTCCCTTTCGCATAGTTTCATATTGGGTAGGCTACCAGCAATGATGTAACTAATGCCCTGGTACAGATGAGAATGGTGTGTCTCGGTTTGAATCAAGTGGTCAACACCGCCGCGGCATGGTCTCACCAACCCCCCGCCTTTTGCAAGGACTCTCTCATTCTATCTTATCAGTCCTTGATACAGAAACCTCAAACTCAACTTCACACTTAATCTTCAAACAAACTGCTCTCACCTTCGTTATCAACAACTCACTAATTCCTCGCCCTCATGGCCGCCGACACGGTTCCAAGTGGGCCCATCACGCCAGCGCCACCACCATGGAAAACCAAGGCTACTACGTATCTGATTCCCTTCTGGACCAGCACCGCGACAGCAAAAAATCTACCAAGCAAGGCCCATCATCCACTCAAATCCCAATCTGCGTTTGCATCCCCCGAGTTCGGTATTCCAAAAGGAGGCTTGAGCATGATCCAGCTAATCCGCTACCACGAAACTCCCGTGGGACCCTACGACGAGATGGTTTTCTGCCCAGGGACCTTCGAATACCCCTGCGAAGACAAGGACGGCAAGAAGACGACCAGAAAGGCCCTACGCGTAACGCGCATCCACGTCAGCCAGAAACACACCTGTTGGAACGGCCGCAAGAGTAAGTAAACAAGCTCGCTCTCCCACACCCGAGCCCGTTCCACGTTTTCTGAACAGAGAATGATACAGCATGGAACCTACCAAAACACCTCGCCCACTTCGACTGGACCGACCATCCCCAACGGGACAGCCCAGATCAAAGTCTACCCACACGACTTCCACCCGTTCTACGACGCCACCGAATCTCGCCCGAGCACCAAGCCCTTCTTCCAATGCACCATCCGTCCAATCCGCTACCTCCCTTCCATCCCCATATCCATCGCTTTACTCAGGACGGTTGGATACGACTGCACGGTGGTACAGCCGCCGCTCCCCGAAGGGAAGGAAGCGAGCCAGGGGGAGCTGCCGGGGACCGAGGAGTGGGTGGCGCTTACTGACTTTGCGCAGTCGTCGAAGAGCGCTTGCGTGGCGCGGGGTGATTTTACACAGGGCGGTGCCGGGGGGGAAGGGGAGTTGGACGTTTTCTGGCCCGGGCTGGGGAGGAAAGGGTTGGTGTTCAAGTTAGATAGAGGGAAGGCGTTCTTTGGGGAGGGGGTGAGGTGGGCGACGCCGAGGTACTTGCTCCGAGACGTGGGTTGTCACGGTTTGATTATTTCTCGTGGAGAGTTCTTTTGTTATAAGTTGGGATAGGTTGAAACCATTTGCGTAATTAGTGTGGTTGTTATTAAGGGAGAGGGTTGACCCCGCTGAGTTGTTGTGGTGTTCGTTACTGGGACTGTATTTTAGGATCTGTCACTTAGTAATTAGTAAGTAATTGATGGATCAAACGAGTTTTTAATTGGATTTCTGGATCTACGATATTTTACCTAGGATGCCGAGTTGCGGTCTTTGTAACCTTGACTAACAATCTACCTACATCTTTCTCACCCAGTTCTAAATCCCTCTATATCTCAAGGTATTAGTAGAGAGAACCAATGCATTACCCTGATATCTCATCCTGCTGTTATACCTCATTGTAGAACTGGCCTTCTCACCTCAAGTCTTCCACCAAGACTTTTACGTATAAAGACTTACAGTGGATATCTGGCAGAGGTTCAGAAGGTTCCTTGTCAGTCACGATGAGAACCCTCAGAACGAGGGATTGTATTTGAGAGGTTTGATGGGCCACAAAGAACCAATACATTCAACGCCGAACTTTTGACAGGCCCCATTTTTGCTGACAAGTGGCTTTTAGGTTGACAGACATTGCTTTTGACGCTCCTCCCCTCAAGCACTCCCCTTACGCAACTTTCAGCTGACTGACTCTCAGTCAAGCTGATCCACTGTCTGGGCGTTGCCATTGCTTGGCCCGGGTTCCCCCACAACCCGCTTGCCATCCTCCTCACTGACCTCAAAGCGCCAGCCGAACTCGTCCTTCACCTTGCCGAGCTGGATGCCCTTGAGCTGAGACAACAACTTGATGCAGAGCGCGCCGGGCTCTTCGTTGCCCTCGGGAATGTATGTAACGGTCTCTTCGCCGTTCTTGGTCGATACGCGGGGGTGGTCCGGCAGCGCGGAGCTGGCGCGGCGGGTAATGGACCGGATGGGCACAAGCGCGGCCGCGGTACCCGCCGCCATGACCTCTGTGAAGCTAGGCAGCTCGGCGTACTTGATCTGGTTGGGTGTCAGCACCAGATATTTCATCTCAACTCAAAGCTCTTCATCCAGGCCATAACTCACCGACCGCTTCTCGACCTTCCACCCAAAGCTCTCCCCAATCCGCTGCACACTATCACTCGTCACGCTATCAATCACGGCCTTGCTGTCCGGCACCACGAGCGTAACCTTGTCCCCGTCCACCAATGCGCCGATGAACCCGCTCGTGCTGAATTCATCAATCTCCTCGTGCCGCTTGCTATCCAGGTGCAGCGTGATGCCGTACCCCTCGTTCCGCGCCCTCTCGCTCCACCGCAACACAGGCGCGTAATTCCCGCCCACCTTCGCGCTGCCCGTCCCGTTCGGCGCCGCCCGGTCAAACTCCTCCAGGATCAACGCCTTGACCGGGTGCGTACCGTGGTACACACCCGTCGGCAGGACAAACACGCAAAAGGTGTACTCCTCGGGCGGGTTGAGCCCCAGCTGGGCAGAGGAGCCGTAGATCTGGGGGCGGACGTACATGGCGGCGCCGGTGTCGTGGGGCGGGACGAACTCGGCGTTGAGGGCGACGGCGGCTTTGACGGCGTCGAGGAAGAGGTCGGTCGGGACGGGCGGGACCGAGATGAACTCGGCCGAGTGCTGCATGCGGGCGGCGTTGCGGTCCGGGCGGAAGACGGCGATGGCCGAGTCGCCCGGCAGGCGGAAGGCCTTGAGCCCCTCGTAGGCCTGCTGCCCGTAGTTGAGGGCCGGGGCCATGCCGTGGATGCGCATGTAGGGGTCGGCGACGAACTGCAGGGGAGACCAGTTGCCCGTCTTGACTGAGTAGTGGGACTCGATGTGGCCGTTGACTTGGAGGAACGGGGGTTAGTTGTCGGGAGGCGGATCATGCCGTTTAGGAGTGCTCACCCTCGCGAACGCGGAAGCCGACATTGGACCAGTCAATGGTGTTGACCGGAGGGGGAGGGAAGGGCGCCATGGCGGTGACAGCGTACGGTAGGTATCTTGACTAGGTAGTGAGGTGTGAACAGATGCCTCAAGCACTTTGTCCTGGCTGCTTGTATGCCACTTCCAGTTCCTCTTGATTGAAAGACGCTCCCCCAGCTAGAAATAGGCCCAACAGACTACCGAACAACTCAGGGATCGCAGCACTCGCTCGAGTTAACAGATATGGAATACGGAGTTCCCTGGTTGCTGACTGACCACCGCCGGAAATTTCTCCCGAGATCGAGACCGCTTGCTCCGATCGGAAGATGTGCTGATGCAGGTTGCCGGCGGCGCCCGATTTAGCTCGCTTGGCGATCCGAAGCTCTCTTCCTTGTCCTGCCAGCAGGGGTTTTATTGGCCTGGAATGGCGGGGTAGTGTGTCTGAAGGCGGTTCTGGGAATGAGAAACATGCCCCGCAGTCCCGATTGCGGAGGTGATGTCACAAAAGTGTCAGAAGACTCCTGAAGGAGCGAAGGAGGGCGGTGGATAATAGTGTAATAGGCCTTTTTCTTCTTTTTTTTCTTTTTTCTTTTTTGCCGAAGCTGCGTCGTTGGGATTGGATTTGATACATACACAAAGGCCGAAAACCGAGTTCCCCAAACGCCAGTCATGATTAGAGTCAATGAGCCATGAGCCATGAGCCATGAGACAGTTTCTGCAAAGTCCAAGTCCAGCGCCTCCCGCCAGATGATACCCTCCCCCATGTCTAAACCTCCCCATGTTTCCCTAGTAACCCTCGCTCCATTGCTGGAGCACCCCGGAATAACCTCTCCAAACCAGTTCGGGCAGTTGTCCTCAGTCTATCTACAGACACGCATCATCTGCCGGTAACCCTTTCCCCCCTAGACCAGCCGCAAACCGCCGTTTTGCTACCCTCCTCCCCACAATTCGTCAAGTGCGGCGAGGATGCCGTGTTGTTGGATCCGGCGAGTGGCTGGACGTTTCAGCGAGCGGACTTGGAGACACGCGAAGCCAGAGGGCAACGAGCGAACGCTTCGGCTGCGCTAAAGGGGAGACTAAAAAAAAAAAAAAAAGAAAAAAAAGAAGAAAAAGGGAACGCTACATGCAACAGAAAATGAAACCACCGGTGCGCGGAAATGGGCCTTCGAGGCCAAAATGCGCTTTTGTAGAAGGGGTCATGAAACCGCATATATGTAGCAAGATGAAGCAAACGAGAAACCATGAAATAGTGGCCGCCGAACATGACAACCCCAAATGTCGCGGAGATCAAGTACTCCATGCATATCGAATCGGAGCCCGCGCCGAGCTCTTCCGGCGATGGCGTGCCGGGACGCCAGACCTGCAGCATATCAAGTTGGAATGCGCCTTGCTGCACCAAGACATCTGCTTACGCGATGGACCCCAGTTTTTGCAGTGCGATCAGAACGCCTGTTGCGGGATTTTCGTGTCAGCAGTCGTCGCTCGTGGAACGGAAAAAGGGGGAGAGTGCGTAGAGAAAACTGACCGCTAACGCCCTGTGTCATAGTGGCCGCGGCCTCGGTGTTACGATTCCCAAGGCTCACCGTGACAACCTCCTTGACAACGCCTTCTTCGCCCAGCTGGTTTGCCCACTTGAATACCTTCTCGTCCTCGCGGCCATCGCCAATGACGGCGAGGAAGTCGACCGGAGACTTGTGCGTCGCGTCCGCCGCCATGCCGGCCCGCAAATCGGCAAAGATCCTTTGCGCTGCAGTAGTCTTGGTCCAATCTATGGGTTCAACGAGCACGCAGCCGTCCATGGGAATAGCGTGGACACGCTGCGCCTCGCACGCGTCATTGATGTGACTAGCACAATCCGTCGCCTGGCGCAGCGCCGCGTCGTAGTCCTCGGCCGACTTGTAGTGGAAGATGAGCGAGCAGCGCCGGTCTTCGATGATCTCGGCGCCCGGCGTTCGCTCCAGATAGTAGGTGAGAATGGGCTTGACCGACTCTTTCCACGAGCGGATCTGCTCTGCGTCCGCCATCTCAGTCCAATCAGAGCTTCCACAGTCCTTCAGGAAGCAGCCATTCTCAGCGATGAGACCTAGGTTGGGGACTCGGCGGAAGATGCGGTCGAGTTCTTCGGGCCGGCGGCCTGACATGACGTAAATGGTATTGCGCTCGTCGAGAAGTAGATCGCTTAGGACGTCAAGGGTGCGCTACATGATTTGTCAGCCGCTTCGTGGGACATAGCTATAGGCTAGGAGGTATGGGACGAAGAGAAACAGAACGGAACATACCTGGGGGCTAACCGGGATAATCTTGTTGACCGGTCCCCAGTTCACCAAGGTACCCTCGAAGTCCAGAATGAAGAGCCTCCTCTCCGTGCGGGTGTACTGCTGAACGAGGTTATGCAGCGAGAGGCGAGGGACCGACGTCTGGTCACGGCGATGCTGCTCCTCGTAGACACGATCCAGGCGCGACATGAACTCCGTAAACCAATGCGAGCCGGTGTGGTGGTTGACCGCCTCAAACAACTTGTCCCACCGCTGTTCCTTCTCCTCGTCGCCCATCTCGAGCGCCTTCTTGATGGCCTCTGCGCAGGCGCGGTAGTCCCAGGGGTTGACCGACAGCTCGTTCCCGCCAAAGAGCGACGATGTGCCGGTGAATTCAGACAGAATGAGGGAGCCGTGCTTCTTCTCGCTGAACCTGCCGTCCTGGCAGTACAGGTATTCGTGCGACGTCAGGTTCATGCCCTCGCGCTGGCTGGTGATCATCAGGGCGTCCGCGATGCTGAGGAGTGCCAAGTACTGGGCGTAGTCGATATCCTGCTTCAGGTAGACCACGGGCTGATATGCCAGATTCGCCCACGACGAGTTGACGCGGGTCACGATATCCGAAACAGTGGCGTCCAGCTCACTCTTCTCGCTGGTAGAAAGGGCGACCTGGATAAGGACGATATTGTCCCGCCACTCAGGGTTCTTATTCAGGAACAGCTCGTACGAGAGCAGCTTCTGCCTGACGCCGCGGACATGGTCCAGCTTGTCCCGAGCGACGATGAGCTTCTTGCCTCCATAGCGCTCACGCATGATATCCAGCCACTTCTTCACCTCGTCCTCCTCGCGATGCCGGTTCAGGCTGACCGGGTCGATGCCGATCGGCAGGTTGATGACGTCCACGAAGCGGTCCTCCAGTTGCAAACCATCCGGGGTCGCTTCCGCGCTAATAAGGCGACTGCAGGTCTGGAGGAAATGCCTGTTGTACTCATGGATCTGGAAGCCAATCAGGTTGGCGCCCAACATACCCTCCAAGAGCTGCTTCCGGACAGCTAGGCATCTGAACACCTCGGAAGAGGGGAATGGGACGTGCAGGAAGAAGCCGATCTTGGCGTCCGGCAGCTTCTTGCGGATCATGCCGGCTACGAGAAGCAGGTGGTAGTCGTGGATCCAAATCACGTCGCCGCGCTTCCAGTTCTTCACAATCTTGTCGGCAAACGCCTGGTTGACGTTGACGTAGTACTTCCACGAGTGGTCCTCGTAGGCCTTGCTCTTCGGGTTGTCAGGGATCTGGTAGTGGAAGACGGGCCAGAGAATCTGTTTGCAAAAATGCGAGTAGTGGCCGTCAAAGTTCTTGTCGGAACATAACACGGTCAGCATGTCGTGCTCCGTGGCAAGCCGGTCCTCAATGTCTTGCAGTTGCTGGGTCCCCTGGAGCGCGTCCGTCGGCATGCCCAGGGTCCCGACCCAGGTGTACTCTCCGAGCTTTCCCTCCCTGGCAGCCGCTTCGGCGGCGTTGCGCAGGCCGCCGTTGCCCTGGTCCGCGTTGACTACATTCCAGTTGGCATGCGCAAAAACTCGGTCATGGCTGTCACTCCTAACCAGCGACCGCGGCTGCGTCACACCCTGGCGACCCAATTCCTTTGCCTTCTGCTGAAGGAGTCTGCCCTTGTCGATCAAAGACGGGGGAGGCGGCGAGTTCGCGCGCGACATGGGTTGATCGAGACGGCCGCCCCAGGTCGGGGAGCTACGGTCAGCCGGCGCCCGGACGCTATCGGTAGCCGCCTCAGAGCTCGGGATCTGAACACGCAAACCATCTTCGTTTGCGAAAGGGTCATCTCGCTTCCTCTCGTCCGTAGGGGTGATGGGAGGAGTAATGTTGGGGGGCTGGAACAGGCTCTGCTGTCTCTCGAGCGCCGGCTTTCCGGGCTGCTTCTTCTCGGAAGCCGAACCTCGGGGAGGAGTGCCTGGGAGGGCGAAGTGGATGGTCTTCGGGAGGAAGCTATAGCAAAAAAGGAGCCCAATCAGCCATTATCGCCCCAGCCATCCGACAGTGGCGCCGCCGGGGCTCTGGGCGGCCTTGAGTGGAGGACTTACAGAGAAGCGATAAACACCGTCATGTTGGGCGAACGGTCGTCGAGATCGGTCGAATGGTCAAGTGATACGGTGGTCTCGGGAGGATTCGGCGGGTTGGTGGGTGTCCTATGTAGGGCGCGGTTTGCCAGAAGTTGAGGCTATCGAGCTCCGTATGGCGAGCCCATGGAGAAAACGGCGGGGATGGTGACGGTCACAAGAGAAGAAGAGGTTTCGGTTCTGGATTTGTTGATGCCCAGGGCTGGAAACTGAGTACAACAGAGCCGTCACACGAAATCGGATGAGTCGCAGGGGGGGCGTGGGTCCGGGAACTACGGGGATGGGCCGTCGGGAAGGAGATAGGACCCTGCGGATGCTGGTGTCGGAACGGGAAGGAAGCAGGGACTTCGCAGTTCGGTGCCTACAGCACAGGGCAACGGGCAACTTGAAGGAATGCAGGGAAGGCCGGGTATAGGTGGTCGGTACGCAGGGTATGACACGGACGCTGGACGCAAGTGAGAGAGAGACGCAGAAGACCGATAGGGGTAAGGTGTGTTAACCGGAAGGGCGAGCACTGCGTGTTAGGGATTAGCAACACTTTTGCACATTCCAGCCATGACGATCTCCCCGGGATGTAGGGCAGTGCTAGGTTTATAATGGAGTGTCAACGGCCGAACAAGGCAGTGAGAGCGCGTGCGTTAGCGTCCGTGTGTCCACTCCCGTAAAGAGTGCAACCGTCACCTCTGACGTAAGAGCCAAAAAAAGATGCGGAGTCCCGTTGTTCACTCAAACTGGGTGCCGAGTGAAAGCACTTGAAGTGTGCAACTAAAGCACTCGCAGTGATGCATTGACTTGGTTAAGGGGCTGTCAAAAATGAGACAAGACTTGCCTGACAACAGCCCGGCCAAGAGCCACAAGACCACCTCGCAATGGTGGTCAGGGTAAGCAGTAAGCAGAGACAGGACAGACCCCGCCGATGTTATGGGATAGGGGAAGAAGGGGAACGCGTCTCGCGGGCTGTGTCCTATGTCTGTCGTATGTAACAGGGAGAGAGAGAAAGCAGGATGAGGTGCGGGGAGATCTAGCCTCCGTCGCGCTATCGAGACCAGGAAACGCATGGAAGCACCGGGGAATTTCAATTATTTTTTTTACCCGGAGCCAGGAGCTCGCTTCACGCGCCAGGGTGAGAAGAGTGAGAAGTTTCTCGACGGAACGCTGCCAATGGAGCGGCCCGGCTGGGCAGCAGTTGGCCCGCCCGCACTTGCTGCTCGTCATTGCTGCCCCTCCAGCTCAGACAGGGATTGAACAAGGCCTGCCAAGGGACAAAGGAACCGGGGCCAAGAGACGACAGGGGTGCCTGCTCCGCTCTGAGTGACAGTGGAGCTGTATTTTCGCCGTGCGGGCCGTGTCGACACCAGTCCAAGGCACCACCTCGGCAACAGCTACTGCGTAACACCCACAATCCGCAGTCTAATTAGAACAAACGCTTGTCTTGATCTCAAGTTGTTGTAGGCTTTTATCTTTGGGGATCTCCTAGTACCTCCAATGGCTTGGTTTGTCGGGTCCTCTTCCACTCTTCTTCAACACACACTTCGGGCGGCCCATGAGTCTGTCACGTAATCTAATGCCTCATGTCGCTGCCATGCTAGAGCCACACAAGAGTACCAGCCGATGGAGGGCATGTTAAGAATATGGAAAGGCTTGGCCCCCGGAAGCAGTGGAACGGCAGTATGAGGGACGGGGATCGACAGAGCCCAGGCCCTGAGGATGCCCCGACTCGACGTATCACATTGACGTTGACGACTTACAGTGGGTTGTAAACCGCGAGAATCAGGGCTGGCCGATGCATTGGCGCTGGAAGCAGAGCTTATCAAGCTGACACACCTCCTGGGCAAGAATTGCCAATCAACACGACGAGCAACCCCAGCAACCGCAACCCCCAGCAGAGGAAACGTTTCTTGCGGCTTGCGAGCACGGGACACAATGTGGTGCTGCGGCGGCCTCCAACTCCTCCAGGCTGCGCGGGAACAAAGCTTCACACACCTGGCAGATCGCCAAGTGCGCCGGATTGGTCACTGAATGCTGCATCAAGACGAATTGAGAAATGACCCTGTCAAATGGCCAGGGCTGCGCGCGCCTGCTTGAAACGGCACAGTGATTACGAAGACCTGACTTTTCCAAACCATTTCCAGAACCCAGGCAGACCCCGGTCTCTGCCATTGGTATTATGATCTTGCTTGGGGAAGACTTTTGAGATGCAAGGTCTCATTGTGCCAAGCCTCCAGCACACTCAACAACAGAGACTTTTCCAAGTGGCGGCAGCTACCGCTCACTGTCGCAGTGGTTTCGGCTTCGACTCCGTCAAGCCGGCCGAGAGGACAAACAAACCGCCATGGTACCTGGCTGTTGGGAGGACGGGAGCAGCGCGGCAAACCCGTTGGTTCCAACATGGGCCATGACACGGAGCCCGGAGAGTGTGTCGATGTCTCAGTGCTGCAGCTCCCCACATTTGCAGGGCAATCTCGGCCCCTCCATCCCTTCCACCGGCGGGTTGTCGACGTCTTCGCGCGCCGCCTGGCTTTGAGCAATTGCATGCAGCTCCCACCGAACCACCAGTCAGAACATTGGCCTGGGAAACGTGCCGCGGCTGATCAGGAAGTCGGCAGCCTCGAGGCACAGGCGGCATCTCGCACACACCTTTCTGCGAGCTTGCGACCTCTCACATCTCCCACATCGGCTTGGCACAAAAGCCGCAAAGGAAAATTTTCTTTCGAGCGCGACGTGAACCAGCCACATGGAGCCGGACCGTTTGATGTTCGGGAACCGAACGGGCAAGGGGACGGGCGATCCGAGATCTCCCGAGGCGATATGGGGGATTCTGATAGTATTTGATAGGCTAAAATCGAATTCCATTCCACCAACTTTTCCATGGGCGGGCTTCCCAATCCAGGCGGTGTTGCAGCAGCCGAGCCCCTCTCACAAGACACACCCGCCCCAGGCCCACCGCACCGCACGGACGGCCCCTCCATCGTCGACTGAGCCCCGGCGCCCCTCTAAAAGCCCTGAAAGACCACCATGTCTCGGCCGGACTGTCATGGCTCGAAAGGGGGACAAAAAATAGCTCATACTGCGCATTGGTGGATGCCCAACCTACCTGACTTATATCTCACATGCGACATCAAACAAATCTGGCCATTGAAGCGACCAGCAAATCGCCCGAGCATGCGCCGCAAGATGGAGACGGCAGCCGCACCGGACCAAGAACATCCAATCCCCCCACCTTCGTCAGGAACTCGTCCCGTCAACCAGATCGCCGCTCCACCCAGCGATGGATCAGCCTGATTTTTTATCGAGGGAGGCTCTAACTAGATGGTATGTATCTTGCAAGGGTGCGCCGCTGTGAGAAGAGAAACCACCAGCCCAAAGGCATGCCGTGAGGAGTATGTACATACATACATACATACGCAGTGCTGTTCCAGCGATGGGGGATGGGACGGCCCGCATGATAGCCTGGGAAAGTTTGAGCGTATCACAGCCCCCCGCACCCATCAAAGTTGTCTCAGTAAGGCAAGTGGGCCAATGCAGGACACATGCAAAACGGCCTCTCGGCTCAAGTTGTTGTGTCGCTCATCATCGTCACCTTGACTGCCAGCGTACTTTTTAGCGGCATGTAGGTAGTAATTGCGAGTCAGTAGCACGGCAGCTACACGGTGGCCGGCCGATTCACACTGCCGGCTTTCCTTTCCACGGACTTTCATCTCGATCATCCCGCAGGAGCTGGGATGCGCCCCGGTCCTGCCTCGATGCCGGGCGACGCACAAAACGGGCCGGCGATGCACACCATCCACCAACAAACTTGGATCTCGCAGGCCCAGTCGTGGAGTACACGTGCATACCACAGGAGAGGATAGACTACTACTGCACGGAAGTATGTATGTACTATGTATAACATTATGTACGACGGGAGTTCGTGTCCTCGCCCAGGATCTGCCGGGGACAGCCACGATGCTACCGTCCCGGCAGCCAGCCCGTCCCAGCAGGTCGACAAAAATGCCGCTTCTATTCGTATGTAGTTCAATCTCCAAACATCCCCTTGTCCCTAGCGCAGCCCCTCCAACGTTAGTAGTTGGCCCTCGCACAAGACACAAAACATACGGAACCCCTCCGGGAGGCCGCCATAGCCGCCCAAACCGGCCCCGGCCGAGGGGTCGGGGGGGGGTCGGGGGGGGAGGAGGGCATCATTACACGCCAACAGAGGCTTTCCCCATCTGACCAGATCAGCCAAGGGGGGGAAAGCACCACATCAGACATCAGGTGGTGGTATGTACGCAAGGCAAAACGAACTGTCGGCTGTCATCCAGCACGGTTCTCACGGCCTGAAGGTTAGGCCAGCATACTCCCATCTCCGAAGGGCCCATAGGTAATCCCCCGGCCGGTTCAAGCAACCTGCCATATGCCGCGGCAAATCACTCACTCACACGCAGGACCCCCCTCTCAACCAGCCCAGCCCAGCGCCATCGCGGGACGTTTTCGCGAAAACAAAATCCCCCCCCCCCCCTCCCCCCTTAAAAGCCAGACTGCGGAAGCGCGCATGCGAGCGGCACGCCGAAAGAAAAAAAAAACCTACCGTACCTACATACAGATACTCTACCTCTCAGCCTCCCGGCGGCAGCGTACCTTGGCTATGCGGAGGAAGCGGAGCGCCGTTACTCTGGCGATGTAGGTACTGCGTACGCAGTACATAATAAAATCCTCGGCGTTTCCTGTTCAAGGTTGGCGCCCGTGATAACACCATATATGCCATGCAGTGTACCCCAAGCGGCGCCCCGCTGCCGGCTTTCCTGATGGGAATGGAACGACACGAGATGGGGTCCCGCCGCTGGGTTTTGCCCTGTACCTACTATTTCCGCACCGCACCGCACCGCACCACGATATTTGTTTTGCTGAGCAAGTTCACATTTGGCAGGGGCAGTCCAAGGCCAGGCTACAAAGGTTCGCATCTCACTCTCTCACTCCCAAATTGGATCTCTTGTGTACGCAAGCATTGCATGCCAGGGTATCATCGGCTCCCGTCCGTCCTCCCACCACCGCCCCCCCCCCGCCCGCCAATTGCTTGTGATCAGTTCCTCCACGTCCGCACGGCCTTGTCCTTCCCGCCCGAGCCGACCATTTTCCCATCGGCAGCCCAATCGACGGCATAGACCTGAGCATGTTAGCCATGGTAAGGGCGACGGGAGAGAGGGCGGGTGGTTCCGAACTGCATATTGCATACCTCGTCTTCGTGCCCTGGCAGGTCCATCGCGAGGTTGCCATTTCGCGCATTCCACACTTTGAGGGTGCAGTCCTTGCTGCCTGTGACAAGCAGTCTGCTGTCGGCAGACCATGCGCACTGGTATACCTATGGTGATGCTTGTCAGCAAGGTGCTGGTTGTGAAAAATCCGCCGTCAGCCGTTGGACGGTGGCTTACCGGCGCAACGTGGCCCCGTAGGCTCTTGAGGAACTTCCCGTCCCTGGCATTCCAGAGTTTCTGTATCAAGGTCAGCTGCCTAGATGAGTTGGAAAGCATTGGGCTTCAAGAAAACCAACCGTGCTGTTGTCCCACCCCGCGCTGGCAATGAGTGTCCCATCGGGGGAGAACTGCACTTGGTTCACTTTGTTCTGGTGACCCAGCAGCCTGGCGACGGGCTTGTTGCCGTTGTTGGTTGGATCCCACAGGTACATGGTGAAATCATCGCCTAGGGAGTTTTGTCAGCCCACGCGCCAGGGGTAAGGCGACATGTGTACGTACTCGCTGAGACAAGACGCTCGGCGACTTTGCCCTGGATCTTTGCCGCTTTCTCAAACTTCTCCTTCGCCTTTGTGCGTTTGCCCTCTTCGGTTTCCGGAACGTCATTGGTATGGTCAAAGTAGGCAGTCCGAAGGGCGTGGTCGCTCGACAAGGCAATGTGGTTGATCCAGTGGCCATGGGCGGTGAAGCTGTGCGCCAATGTGCCCTTCATAGCATCCCACACCCGAACAGACTTATCGTGGGACCCTGTGTAGATCATCCCAGTGCCCCCCCACCTTACACAGCTCACTGAGCCCTTATGGCCGCTCAGGACGTGCTCTGTACGGCCGGAGTTTACCACCCATATGCGGCATGTGCCGTCCTTGCTGGCGCTGGCGAGGCGGGGAGTGCCATCTCTCCATACTAGTGCTGGAATTAGCAGAAAGGAAGGATATCAGCCTGGCGGCAACAGACTCACGGTGATAAGGCTCCCACGCTACGCCCAACACCCACTTGGCGTGACCCTTGAACTCCTGGCCAAACGGCTTGCCTGTTTCGGGGTCCCATATCCGGACGGTTTTATCCATGGAACAAGTTGCCAGTTGTTTGCCGTCAGGACTCCAATTCACACCTAATACCCAGCCAGTATGCCCTTTGAGTGTGTGCTTAGGCGTGCCCGAGTTTGTGTCCCAAATGCGGGCCGTATTGTCGCCGCTTCCGGTCGCAAGACGGCTTGAGGATATGGGGGAGAATTGGCACGAAAGGATCGGCTGACCGTGACCGGGGATGCGATGCGCAAGACGTGAGACGGCATGGACCTTGAAAACTGCTTGGGGCTCGGCGCTCAACGTGATCGTGGTCCTAGCAAGAGCATTAGCCGCATGGCAGCACGCTGTAAGAGAGATGGTTCGGTTAGACGTACTCGAATGGGTTGGTAACGCCGTGCTTTTGGAGCAGCCCTAGCAGGTCCGTCGGATATTGGTCTATGATCACGTCCTTGCCTGGAATGTGGATGCGGAAGCGGTAGGGGGTGAAGTCTTCTTGGTCCTGGCGACTCAATGTTAGCAATTTTGGCAAGCAGGACTGAGTTCTCCGGGGTGTTTACCCTGTCCAGCAAGGTGTTGAGCAGTGTCGAGACATTCTTCTCGGTGGCATCAGCAAAGTTGATCTCGATCACGTCCGCCATCTGGTTCCCGTCACTGTCGACGAAATTGGCCTTGAACGACCCAAGGTCGGTCGCCAAGAGCGGCGCGACATCTTGCTGGGTCTGTGTGCGCTCAATCTCCTCTCGCTTCTGCCGTTTCGACGGTGGGGGCAACGTTGTCGCCATATTGGGTGTTTGGGGGTTGTATGTCGTCCTGATTGCTACTGCTGGGTCTCTAGCGCAAGCAACAAGAGGATAGCGGGGGACATGGGAAAATTTTGGCGGTGAGGCACTGCAGAAAGGCTCCCGCCCTTTGGCGTTCTGGGCGGATCCACTCAACGTCAACGTTATTCCAACCAAGAACTACAGCGCCTACACTAACCTGCATGTAGGCCCATCACCGAAACAACAACACCAACAACAACAAATGATCATTTGAAGGAAACGACGTCCGTGGTCTCGGTCAAGCCAAGCAGCCGAGACTTACTTAAAGAACAACACACGCAAAACCCTTTCCTTGAACGCCGGGTTTGAACCCCGACGAAGCCTCTGTGCAGTTGGTTGAACCAATTCCCAACCCCCATCCCAAACAAGTCAAGACAAGACCCAAGCCCCAACTAAATCCCCAACTACCGGTGCAAACTTCTGCCGCGCTGCTGCCTCTTTTCCCAGTAGTAGTCGCTGCTGTCGTCACCACTGTCATAACTGTCATATCTCCGCGCGGTACGACCCCTGGATTCGTGCCGGACCGAAGTGCTGCGACTTGGCGCCCTCGAAGAAGCTTCCGACGAGGACGTCCGGCTGTACGTGGCCTGCCGATCGGGGCGAATGAACTGATCCGGGCGCGCGCCCACATTTGCGCGGCTATCGGGATGGTACGCAAGGCCTGCTTTGCTCTGCGGGGTTGGCGGGAAGTCAACGTACGGCCGGCTGGTACCGTACGAGACTGAGTGCCGTCGCCTGCCCTGCTCGATGCCCCTCGATCGCTGGTTGGGCGATACTGGCGCCCCGTTCTCAAGAATCCTCAAGTGGGCGCGGATTCTGCGCATAGCAGATACTGCGAGGACTTGTCAGCGCACCCCAGCCTGCATACTGTATGCCGCCGTATGCTGGGCGGAGAACTCACAGTCCTTCTCCACCTTGGCCACCAAGAACTTCTCATACCATTGTTCATACTCAATCACACCCATCAAGCCGTCATAGTAGGCCCGACGCAGCCTGCGGAAGATGTAAGGTGCCTCTTCATCACATTCTTTCGCTTCTTGCTTCCGTTTGATCATCCGGCGAAGCTCCCAGCTTGATTTGATCGATGTCACGATGCTGCCACAGGCGGCAAAGGTCGCCAAGGCAACCGGGACACCCATCGTTTTGGACGGTTGTTGTCACCCGAGCTTAGTGTAGTGGTGGGACGTTTAGTGAGGAATTTCGGCAGCTAGGAACGGACAATGGTTCCAAAAGCCCGGCTGAACGGAGGCGGGAGATGCCATAAAAGGGGACTGGCTGCATGACAGGCTGCATGTGATGGAAGATGGGGCGGCCAACACCGGACCAGTGGCCTACGACGCAAAGATATGCGGCACTTTTCAACACAACACAGGGCGATGCGAAGGGAGTTCCGACGACTCGACCGTTCCCGACCCGGGCCGGGCCCAAACATCCGCCCCATGCTGCTATTTTGGTCTCTGAATCACGGCCCCACACCGGTCCCCCGGCCCCGCCGTCTTGCAAGGCCCGTCTTGGCATTCCGCCCCCGAATATGCCGTGTGGCTCAACCGACGAAACGAAGATGTTCAGAGCCCTGCGGTGCATTAGCGTGTTTTTTTTTGGACGACGTAGCGGTTGCTCATCTAAGGTTTCCGTGGAGCCCGCCTTGTCCCAGAAAGGACGGACGACGAGACCGGCCGGCCATCTTCCGGCCCCTTTCCGGCATTATCAAGCTTTCCAGGACGGTGGCCCAATATGCAACTAGCCAGTCCCTCCAGCGAGGGCGATAATTTTCAGTCTGTCTCCGAGGTACACAGCTTCCACCGGCTCCGACACTTGGCGGGAGAAAACAGCCTTTTCCTCGTCCGGTCTCGGCTGTGCCACTCAAGTACGTAACGTTAAGGCTCACCCGATGTTCCCGGAGCAATGGGACGCGGATAAACCAGCTGGGATCTGGAATGCTTACATGAGCTGATCTTCGGTTGGGTGGTGTGTCAATTCCCGCCCGCTCTTCGGCCAACGGATCTTGGCCGTCTTGGGTGCTGCGCCGCCCCCGCCTCAGATGCCCAGATCTCGACCAAAAAAAAAAGAACGTCACATAACCGGGCTTCCTGTCGTTCAACCCGTCACACTGAAACGAAACGATATAGAGTCCAGGGCCAGCCCTCGCGCCCAGGACTTCTGGACCCGAACCTGTCTCAAAGACCGTCACTTGCGTCACGGGGTGAGAGCCGCCCAAGCAACGACATTAACGAATCCTCCGTTTGCCCCGGCCAGAGTGCCTTTTGCATTCGAACGGTTGCCTCTGGGCCACCCACCTCTCAATTCGGCCGGACCTCGCATTGCCATTCCCATCAGGCCATCAACAGCGATTGGCATCAGTTTGCCGTCATTCACTATTCCCGCCAATCCCGTCGATCAATTGCGGCTTATTCTGACCCCTCACCAAGCGGGGCGGGTATTCTTAGCGGCGGTTGGCGAGACCTCACTCCCGAGCCCGTCTGTTCGTCTGGTTTCATGAGGAGTGGTACACTATCATTGAGCGCACAATGGGCTATTACTATGAATCGCAGCCCCTACCACGGTATTCGTACGTACTCTTGCCTGCCATGTATTTGTCGGCATAACACGCCCAGTTTTTCGACCCAAGTGTACATCATCCTGACGGTTGCCCAAGACCGGACGAGCGGAGCAAACCGAGAAACTGAGGCTGAAGGCCAATACCCTGGTTCTTTTACTAACACCAACTGAACTCTCAGGCCGGAACCTCCCCCGAGGGCCTATTATACTCCAAGAAGGGCCGCCGGGGTTGTGATCGAGGTCGAAGGGCCGCGGCCTGTCTCACCATCACCAACGCGCGTCATCGTGGTCGAAAAACGGAGGCGGAGAGAACCTGAACCCATGGGGTTCCTCCCTTGGCTTTGCGGCGGCTTTTGTTGTTGTTGGATTTGCGCTGACTGTGTTGATGATTGCTGGGGTTGCTGTCCAGCGAACGACTATTACTCCGATTGAGGTCATGTTCAAATGAATGACGGCTGGGGTAGATGGGCTAGGGATTCTTATGATGTGATGACTTTTTACTTCCCATTAGATAGCGTAAGATACCATATCTCCTTGTATCATGTGGTTGAACTTGTGTTTGGGGATGGCAATTGCGTCTGCTGGATAGACATCTGTGAAGAGTCCGACATCCGATTTTTTTGGCCGCCTCAAATATGAATATGGAAGCGATATGCTGCATTCTCGCATATACTTGCCCTTAGTGGTCAATATCAACCACGACTTATTAGGTAGGCACGGTTCGAACACAACCGCAGAACATATAGGAAAGCAGTAATACAACCGGCTCATTTGATATTCTTTGTGGTAACGCCCCATCCATTTAAGCTCCCCGCAGTACATGGGAATCACCGTCCAGAGCCCCAGAGGAACTTGAGCCCAAGCCGCAGCTTCATTTCACGTAAAACAAGGACTGACAAAAAAAATGAGAATCAACAAGAGTGCTCAAGTGAGTGGTGGGCGTTGTGTCTAGGGTGAGGAGGAGTGAAGGGGGTTCTAACGAGAATGGAGGTGAGACGATAATATATGCATGGTCAAGGGATAGATAGGGCTGTGCATATAAACCGTAAGCGAGGAAGTGAGATGTATTTTTGTCTTTGTTTTCTGTAGATTTCGGTCAACACGCCCCGTCACCAAAAGGATGCTGGATCTTTCTGGATTATGAATCTAAAGGCCGGCAGAAGAGAATATGGTTGATTTACTCTTCCCGGTCTTTCTAACCGCTCATTGATGGCCCTGTAGACACATTGAACTAACCGATGACAGTGATGAAGTTGACAACCGTTGCCAGTATCTGATACTAAAAAAGTGGGTAGGGTGTGTCTTGATGGATAGATATAGCTTAATACATAGTTATATCTTATACCTCTCAAAGAGCTCAGATGAACAACACCTAGAAACAGGAATGAAGAATATTTAGTCGACCTCTAGACAGGTTCGAGACCCTACTCTAAATACACAAGCAGGCGCGTACGCTATAGAGCTGAACATTCTAGCTCCATCACCGAGGAAACGGTTTTCCTACATCGACTGGCCTCTCTCATTGCTTGAAGGCCCTCTGGCATTCTCTAGCAACCCTACATCTTCCATACTTGTTAGATCTAATGGCCGCAGCCCTTTACATTGGGGTCGGCACCGACTCGCAGAAACACATGCACTAGTTCCTTGAAACCTCGCAAGGCTACGAAGTGCAGTGGCGTGTTGCCAGCGTTGCCGCGGGCTCCTAAATCAGCCCCGTGGCGGAGGAGCAACTTCGGATTCTCTACCGGCACTGCCGGGCCGAAGGTATGGAAGCGCGGCGAGAGCGAGTCATATGCCCAGAAGACATGATGGAGAGGTGCCACGTCAGCACCATCGCGGGCGTTGACGGCCTGGCGCAACGCGTCCGCGCCCTCATCATTCAATGATCTTGACGCCGCAAGCTTCGTTTCCTGTTTGAGGTGCGCCAGACGACGCTCCAGTACGTCCGTCAGGTCCCTAGCCCTTACAAGATGCGGCCATATGCAAAACCGAACGGCCAAATTCGTCGAGCGACGCTATTGACACGTGTTGGTGAGAGAGCAACTGGTCCATAACTAGCAAGAGTGTGCAGACGCTAGAGCACCTCGTGGTGGGAGCCCGTCAACAACTGGAACTGGGACAGCGAGCTGATAGACTTCTATGCCTTGGAAGAGGAGCCCCGAGATCTGTTGCAGCAGTTGCAGGTCGGCGTCTCGTCGGCAGCTGACTGCGCCAGTCCTTGGCAAAGGGGGGCAGTAGCGGCGATGGTGGTGATGGTGGCCGGCCGACGATTCGTCCGACAGCAGTTTCTCAATGATGTCTCGCAGTCTGGCGAGAGCACTAAGATAGATCTCCGGGTGTGAGAAGGCGAGGGGGTTCCGCTTCGAATAGTTTCTGTCCCCTCTCGGTCTCTCCCGACGAGACTGCGGCCAAGAGCGCCTGGTTAATGTGCATACTATCGTCGCTGATCCTGCAGTCTGACTCGTCGGCGCCGTGCTCCAGGAGAGGATCAACGATGTCGCTTCTGCCATAGTCGCACGCCACCACGAGTGGCGGGAGATATTGATATGGAACATTGAACAGCGCTGCATAGCCCGGGAAGAACGAATGTGAGTACGGGCCGGGGAGATTGACATTGGCGTTGTGTTTGAGAAGCACCTTGGACGTCTCTAAGCGTTTCTTTCACACGGCAACCCGAACATAGCTCTGTCCATCGTCGAGTATCGCGTCTATGTATGCCGGGTTACAGGTGAGGTGAGATGTAGATCCACATACTCGGCTAGATTGCTTTCGAGTCGAAAGTCTCGACCGCGAGGTGAAGAAGACTGTACCCAAGCAGATACCTTCGCCCTCCGTGTATCGCGTTGAAGATGGACATGTAGTTCTCAAATACATGGTCCTAAGACCCGAAATGCTGATCGATGGGTTTGATTTGCGGCCTCGCGTGCTTCTCGGCTTCCTGGCAGTGATAGAAGCGAAAATCGACAGTATAGCTGAGAAACGGCAGGTCGTCTTTGCGTATAAAAGTTGAGAACGAGAGTCAAGGATGGAACCGGCCTTAAAGTGGGATGACGCGAACGCCTGGGCCTCCTTCAGCGCGAGATACAGGATCGAGTAGCGAGCTAGCGTGGCGTGGCCTTGAGAAGTTAGTGTGTCGGACATCTGGGTAGGCAAGTCTCCTTTAGGTTTGAGCAGGTAGTCTCTGACAGATTGGTGCATGAACTAGACAGCGTGTAAGGGGTGGGCGTGCGAGTAGCTGCTGTCCGCTTTTCGGATCAGTTCGGTTTTGCATTGCCTCATTCCGTCGCTTGGGGAAGCGAGTGGTGTAAAACTCGTTCATCTGTCGTTGATGTAGGCGGTGATGCCCGGCTCGTTTCGTTCCTCGATTTTAAAACCACCTCCGATGGCGGAGTTAGCAATTTTAGGCCGTTCTCGACAGGAAAGGCAGTTGAAAACCCTGTCCTTTCCTGGCAGCGACTTCCCCTCGGCTATGGCGCCCAGGAAGCCGGTCACTTCGTCCGTCCGGTCTGACGTGCCCTCGTCACATTCGTCTAGACCATCAATAATCAAACACATGCAGGATAACTGTGACAAAGGAAGCCGTCCAAAGAGTGACTCTCGTGGTGTGCGTCGTGCATTGAAATCATGCTGAATAACAACGGTGAACTGGCTTCGGTACCTCTTTTTTTGGATTTCATCAGTCTGGTCACCTTACCAAGGAAGGGTGGGGAGAAAGGGCCTCCTTAGGTGCGTTCACTGTGCAATTTCTCCCTGTTGTTCCCAGTGCTTATTCAAACACGCGTGGTGGCGTGTAGGCGTCCCGTATGCTTCTGATCCTAGCGGAGATGAAGATGCCGCCGACACAAGGCGAGAGAGTACTAGGGCTATAGTTGCTTCTGGCGTACTATCGAAGTGCGGTGCTGCCGGGTTTGAAGGTACTGGAGCCGTGATAGGTATAGAGAGTTCTTCGGGCCACGGAAAGCAAATTGTGAAAAATGGCATGACGTGGGAAGTTACTATCTTATTTCTTTATTTTTCATGAAATTATGACCATAATTAAGGGCTAAACAACCTAACCCTTTGCCGGGCCAGCTCCGCCAGACGACTATTTCATTTGGATTGTTCATTAAACCATGAAACCTAGTTGCCATGCCCAACCTGCTGAAGGACGGTACCCTGCCATTCATTCTCACTCGTGACAGCGTAGATTTGTGATTACGATACGGAAGACGGTGCCAAAAGAACTGGCCCACCGCCCATTTTGGTTTAGCGGTTCTGCTGGGCCCGTAAGCCGCTAGACCAAAATAGGCGGTGAGCCAGTTCTTATGGTACCGACATCTATATTCCGTACATAGTAAGTAACTCAGATAAAGTAACCGAGGGTTAGGGCTAGTGTATTGGATGCAAGGTTCTTTTTAGAGTAACCGTTTCATTGGCTAAGAAAGTGGCTGTGTAACCATCCGTCTTGATTTGGTGCTCGCTTTTACCTCGGACTTCCACTCCCGGAAATACCAGTGCACAGTAGTCAACCAGTCGTCAACCAGTAGCCGTCTCGCCCCGCAAGACAACGGCAACACTCTCTCTGCCTCTCAACAGCTGATAAAATCCAGGCTTGACCATACCGCACATCCCCAATAGCATCGCTTGCCCAATGCTCAAATTTTCTAATTAGCATTCGTCTTAATATGAGGCAACGTTGGGAGGTTGGACCTGTTCGACTACTGTTCAATCGCGCCGGATTGGTCGTTCAACGTCTGCCTAAGCGCGTTTATTGCAAGGTTACATTGGAGACAACTAACATTAGATGATTAGAATTCCTGCCTTGGGGCGGTTCACGAGGCGCAGCCTTGAAGGGCTGAGGGTTTTACACAGCGCAGGATCCAGCAGGATTCGGCAGTGAGCAAGCAAAGAATGTTACCTGGGAGTCGGTTGACTTTTAAAAACTCGGAATGGACTCACTTTGCACGGTCATCCTTCATAAGCCACTTCATAATTCTCTACATGTACTGTACATATACTGTTCCAGTGTAGCCTTCTCGCCCCGAATCTACTTCTCGCTGAAGGCGCCTAGCTTGACTACAAACCGACGGAGCCATGCTTTTTCGAGGTCACCTTCTTTCCTTACTCGCCATTATCTGCTCGGTGCTTGAATCTCACGTACAAGTCGCCGCAGCGTTGCCTCTGGGGCCAAATCATGTCGCTCCTCTCGCGGACAAAGCGACACCCCCAATTCATGATGCACGGCTATGGTTCACCAAGAGAAGGATCCAATCTCTATGTGCTGAAAGTCAAAACAATGCTCAGCAAAACCCCGCAAAAATCGCAACAATAAGCATCACGTTTCCCAACACCTCGCTGCGCCGTTCACGTCGGAATATCCCAACGATCCCAGTGGTCCCACGCCAAATATCACGCCGAGCTGGCGACTCATCTGGCAACAAATCCTTCCTCACCGCGATGTTTGTAGTTCTGATCGTCTTGTCAGTCCTGCTCGGGGTGGGGATCGCCTGCATTGCCGTCTGCGGCTTTGACTGGAAGCGCTATTTGACCAAATCGCGGGCAAAGGACGAATCCAAGGAAAAGCTGCCACTGAACGCAAGCTAGGACCGGGGTATTAATGGGGATTTGGTTTGGTTTTGGCCGTGGTGTTATGGCAGGGCCTGGCATTTGCATTTACATGTTACATACGATGATACCCGTTTCTTTATTGTGTTAGTCGCCGGAAGGACGCTTGAGGTATTATAACACAACAATCGTTGTTGAGCTTGGGTGCGGAGTTTGTGGCATAGAGGACGATAAAGTAAGAAAGTTTAGTCACTCTCAGGGGACTTCAATGCATGATACCTATGTCACGTTATTCTGAGGCCCGGCACTCTGGTTCCGTCACAGTGTAAACTGCGAAGAAGAAGAAAAGGCACCACATACGACAGGGAATACTGCCGTTGTTTCTGAGGCTTAGAGTGGCAAGTGAGCAAGTAATGTATGAGATCTAGCCATCAGCAATGGAAATGCGGAAAATAGTTAGGGTGCCACCGGAATTTCTGCAGTATTATACATGTATATGCCCTTGCGGGGCACTCAAGAGGGTGTAAGTAGCAGAAGTGTCACAACGCAGGCAAAAGGACATCCTTGCCTTTGCAAGGCTAGGGCCCCCCTATACACCATGTGACAAACCCAATACTTATTATTTTCTTTCACTGCAAGCTATAATTTACACACACGGAATCCAACGAAGCCACTACTGCACCAGCTATAACCAACGTCAACGCACCTTGACCCAGACCCCCACATGCCGAAGAAACCGCCTTTGCCTACTTGCTAACCGGTCCCGGTGTAGCGAATTCAGGCTTTAATATCATTCCGACAACCCATTCAATACCCCTCGAGACACCATACCTCAGGTGCTGCGCCAGCTGCCCACATACACTTTATATCGGCAACCGCAGTGACCTTCAATGATGTAATCATCTGAGGCCTCGAAAACAGTGCTCGGGCAAGCGCCGGCATGGTAGCCATCGCAGGTCTGTACCCTTGCGCGAATATATTCCCCGTCGGCATCTTTTACGTAGTGGCCACAGACGCTATAGCGCTGTTTTGCCCAGTGGCACATCTTGGATCGATTCTGTTGGTAATGCTTCGTGGTGCGTTAGGTATAGAGCCGGAGCTGACAAGCGTGCTTCTTTACCGCCCGCGCAGTTGATAGCAGCGATGGTAGGTATGAATGCTCAGCGGATTCTGATTGACGTTTTGGGGAAAGGTTTCTGGGTAGCAATTGGGGGAGTATTACTATTATTGCCTACCAAAGTTTGCAATTTATAACCAAGTTGCCGGGTCTGTTTGTGTGACCGCCGACGTGACGTGTTGGACACGTCGGCGAGGCACTTGGGTACACGGTGATGGCGCCAAACTAGGTCTTTCTTATACGTTTACATCACAACGACGCCGTGAACCCAGTTGCTCTTTCAGCCATTGTGTGTGTAATCACCTATCAAGTACGTAATAGTGAGTCACTGACAGCCAAGTGCAACTAGTAACACAAATCGACCCCCAGTGAGGTGCTGAGGTTGGAATCTCGCCTCTCAGACGTTGTCACGTTATCCCGCGAGTGAAATGGCCGGATTTGTGTAAAACATCCATGGAGGCCATTTGGCCCCCATCTCGCGAACCAGTCTCGTTCCAGCATTCCACCGACCGCAGCCGTGTGAGGCACAGCATGATTTCAGTACGCTGCGCTGAGATTCGGACCGAAGCCAAACCACGGTTGTCCAGCCAAGGACGCCAGTGCTATGGTGTAGAGCACGAAGGATGAGAATGCATGATCGCCGGTGGTTGCACGAGACCTTTTGGGACGCGGTCAGCCCTCTCCCGCCCTGGCCGTTTCGTGAAAAGAGCCCGCATGAGACTAGCGCTTTACACTAGCGTGCCGCACGGCACGCGCCTGTCGGGTGGCCGAAAAGAGGCGGGCCGTGTTCCCTATCTCTTATCGGACCCGCCGTGCGAAACAACACACGAGAGAGTTGTGGAAAGGGGCATAGTCCGCTCGGTTTGCTTCGTATCAACTGCCGAGTTAAATAACTACCTACCTAGGTACCTACCTACCAACCTCGGCCAACGAGGACGACAGTCATGGCGAGCAAGAGTGCGCGAGGTTGCTAAAGAATAATGCGCAAAGAGGGAGAGCGAGTATGCAGCCGTATAGAAAACAAAAGTGAAGGGTATTTCCTGGTTTTTTTACGGTGTTTTTTTCTCTTTCAAGCTCAACAAGTGCCACATGGCCAGCGCCAGCTCGTCGTTTCTCATCCCCATGGGGTCTCCGCAGCGGTCCTCGTTCATTTCCTTCTGGGGTATGTGGAGCGCCAGGGATCGGGCACTAGCGAGGGCTGTAACCCCCACTGTCCTCTTGGCTAACGTTAGCGCCGACGCTGCGTAAGCGATGCCAACGGCGTGACATTGGAAACTTCACATGCCGGCACCAAACCACAATCTGCACGAGTGGAGACCGATCTCAAAACGTAGGACAAGCACGAGAGCGGGAAAGTCTGTGAAAGCATCAAATTCAAAAATATTACATGATGATATCTTAAAAGATGGGAGGAGCCGCAAAACACACAGCAACAGCATCCTCGGCATCCCCCATCAACAACACTCGGCCCGTTGTTTGTTCCAAAGCCCGGCAATGTTTGCCGAGCCCACGGCGCCCACCGAGCCCTTAAGATAACGAGCAAGACATCTTTCTGGTACAAGACCAAACAAAGAGACCCGGTCATGGCGATTAAGACCCTTAGGCAACAATCTTCTCGGCGACCTTGCCGTCGTCGGTAAGGATGACCTTGTCGACCTTGAGCGAGGCCTTGACAGGGTTGGGCTGGTTGTAGACCCATTCGAGCTGCTCGAGGGTGCGGCCTTGGGACTCGACACTGTTGAATCATTGTCAGTACCAGTAAAAAGGTGACAGAGGGGCACGAAGGAAAAGGTTGTGAAGAACATACCCAAAGAAATACCAGATGATGGACTCGACGATGTCCCAGGCGACGAACACAAAGATGTACTTGTAGCCAATGTTGTCGAGGGCAATGGGGCCGGCAAAGAGGTTGATGAAACCCATGCCGTTGACGATGAAGCCGGAAAGGGCCAGACCCTTAGCACGGGTAGTCGTCTCGAGCGCCTCGGTGGGGATGGCACCCTGGAGTGGCGTGTAGGTGAAAGAAAAGATGATGTTGAAGAGGAAGTACGAGGCGAGCGCGCCCTGGCCGTACGAAATGTCGATCTTGCCTGCCTTGGTCTGCTGGTCGAGCACGGCCGAAAGACCCGAGTTGGTGGCCAGGGCGACGGCGCACATGAAGGTACCAATGACAAGCACCTTGCGGCGGGGCATCCGGTCGGTCAGAGACATGGCCGTGAGGGCGCCGATGGCGGACAAGACCTGGTTGAGAATGTTGTACCCGAGCTGCTGCGGAACCTCTGTGACGCCGAGGTTGTTGAAAATCGTCGTGTTGAAGTAACCGAGACCATTGCCCGAGAACTGGCCGAAGATGGAAATCATGAGCACCTGAGCAAGACGCCAACGGCCGCTGTGCGAGAGCAAGAACGGCCGGTAGTCCCACCAAACCTTGTCGATGCCGTCGACGCGAATGCCTTCCCTCATCTCCTCGATCTCGAGGCGGACGAGGCGCGAGTCGGGGTTGCCGTTGCCGTGGTACTTGACGAGGAATGCAAGAGCCTCCTCCTCCTTGCCGTTGGCCATGAGGAAACGGGGGGACTCCGGGATGAAGAAGACGCCGATCATGACGATGCCGCACGCGAAGGACTGCAGGATCAGAGGCACACGCCAGGCGTAGTTGTTGCCCATGTAGTTGCAGCCGAACGTGATGATGGCGGCCGGAATGGCACCACCGAACCAGCCGCAGTTGTAGAAGCCAGTGCAGCGGCCGCGCCAGTGAGGCGGAGCAACTTCGACGGCGTAGGCGGGGGCAGCGACGGTCATGATGGCGATGCCCAAGCCAAGAACGAAACGGCCAACGACGAACTGGGCATACGACGACGAAGTCGAGATGATGACCATGCCGAGATTGATCACGCAACCGCCCGCAAACATGCTCTTCCGGCGCCCATATCTATCAGAAATAATGGCGGCAAACGGAGCACCAACCATGGCACCGCTGGAGGTTTGCTCTCGCGTCAGCCTATGGCCTTCTGGAAACATGCCGCAAATTGGGCTTGGTTTTGGGGGGGCGGGAGGACGTACACAGCGTATAACGAGTAAATGACAGAGGCCTTGGCACCCTTGTCTGTTGTATTCATGGTCTCTTGGAACGGCTTCATGGCGATGATGGAAGTCATGAGGGAGCCATCGTAGCCGTTGGCGCAGGCACTGGATTCAATCAGCGAGGCTCTGTAAGCCAAGGGCTTGTCCCGATGGGTGAAGCATACCAGCAGAAGGCGACGAAGATGCAGACTACATCGCCACGGTTAGCAGCTGCCTCCTGGGCGCACCAATTGGGCCGGTTGGCTCACAGTAGAGATGGATCGACGTCTTGCTCCAGGGCTGGATGTTGGCCTCCTGGATGGCGGCGAAGAGCTCGGCCTAGCTCTTGTCAGCAAACCCAATCACCGCGCAGACATGTTCTCCCGACGGCCACAAAGACGTACATTGTGCACCGCCTTCTCTTTGCCATTCGCCTTCGGAGTATGGGTGACGGGAACGGCAGCGGTCGCCACGGCCGGAGAAACAGGACGCTTCTCACTCTCGATATGATCCGACTCGTGGGACGACATCTTCGCGGTGGCTCAGGAAAGTGGACAGCCAGGGTGGGGGAAGATGGAGAGTGATGTCGAGGCGGGCGACAACAAAAAGCGGCAGCGTTGCAATACATATACATTTTGACGGCCGAGTGCTTGGAAGCATGCAACATAGTAAATGGGCACCCCAATATGGCACGTTCCCATGAACAAGACTCCATCTTCCCGATCCGGCAGCGGATCGCCCTCCTCCGAGGTCCCAAAAGGGTAGCGAGGAGCGTGTAACGGCCGGGCTGCATCGTGATTGATCAGAAATTCTCCGATTGAATTTACGACTAGGATTCTCCGGCTCAGCTCCCTGGTGCGGTCTGGGGAGTAGGATTGCAATTCGCCGGACTGAACGCCGTGTGCAGCATGCAAGCGTGGTTCCAAAAGATTGAAAGCGTGTTGTGTCTGACGGGCGTCGGGCCTGGATTCCTGCGTAATGGTTAGCGTCTGCCAGAGGGGGGAGGGGGGGGGGGGCAGACGAGGGTTGGCAAGGGCAAAAGATGCAACGGTTTTTTTTTTTCTTTGGTTTTATTTTTAACATAGTAAGTTCAGGGTAGCTCTACCCGAGCCCCTGGAACGATCTCGGTGCAACCAGAGTCGCTGGCTTCCTGTAGCGAACAAGGCAACAACTACACTAGTAGGCTCCGACTCCGATGCGTCCCATTCAGGGCAAAGATCCAATTGCGCGTGATCTTCCCCTGACGGTGCTGCGTGGTCTAGCCCCTGTGGGTACGAAGAACAAGGGGTGACCTGGGTACCATTGCGTTCTCGCGCCGCCTGTACATCGTGCCCTGCACGTTTTCGGGTCGCACCTCTTCTACTAGCGTTGCGACATCCCCACTGCACCATGTCTAAAGGGTAGATCGCCCGACTCCTTCCAACAATCCGCCCCGCTGAGGGTCCGGAGAAGTTGGTCGGTGGTTCCGTCGAGTCGAACGACCATCCTCACAAGCTTGCTGACGGCGTGGGGTTGGCCCTGCAAGGCCCGCAATCCCCCGGATCTTTTCCCTCGACACCGTGCCGTTCCAGGATAGCATGTCCCGCGGGTCCTGCCTGGGGAGAACTGTTGGCGCCCGGCACTCTTTGTTGCGCTCAGGCTCTCCGAAGAGCTTGAAACAGAAACAATCTAAGGGCCCTGGGCACCAAGCAGGCCTCTATTATCAATCGATGTATCTTTCCTCGTCGATCAACTATTATTCAGCGCGACGACTGGCGTTGGAGCTTGCGCTCGAGCAACATGGGACCAGCACGAGGCGGACTGTAAGCGGCGCTTGTCGTGCATATGGTGGAAGCTATGGACGCCTTGCTGTCACCTCAAGTGCGTACATCTTCTAGAAGGAAAAGATCTGGATCCGGAGGAGCTCCCCCCTTGTTCTCCCAACCCCAGCCGTAACCCACAATGTTGCCTTAGCAGCGAGACTTGTAGCCAAGACCGGAGACTTAACGCGCCCGCCGTCCCGGCGCCCCATGTCTGCAGCCTGGTGGCCCCTGGGTGGAGGTTCGGTTACTCGAGAGCCAGTCATCACCAAGAAACGGGTAGGGTGCTCATTGCCGTCCCCGAGAACGTGGTCAGCGCGGCGCCACGCTAGCGAGATTGCAGAACGCCGCACATAGCGACGTGCATCTGGGTTGTGCGGTGGACCAAGGCGAGCATTTTCATTGGGTTTCGTCGAGAGTTACCAAGCAGGGTCGTTGCTACGGTCAAGCGAGGCCGGGCCGTCGAGTGGACGAGGCCGTGATTGTCGAGCGATGTGTATGTGTAGGTGTGGGCCTACCTGCGCAGCTGCGGTCTGACGGAATCAGAAGTGGCAAATCTCTTGTCAGAATGGTGCCGAAAGGATCCTAAGGTGTTCGAGAATGCGACGCGTGGTTGGGCACGTAAGTTACCGACAACCACTCAGGAGTCGGAGGCGGATCTCGGTCGTCACTATTGATCTCGGTTACTCCTTCTCGCTTGATAGAAAAATCTCGGCCAACAGTTGGTTCCTAAATGCCTGCACCTTCCTTGATGGGGTAAGGAGAGTTCGGTTCTTAGGGACGACAATCCTCCCTGGTGCGAAGAGCAAGTTCGACTCTGCAGCTGACCACAGACCGCGCTGCCATAACGGCAAGACATCATCATAGTTATCCCTGAAAGCGCCCAGTGGGCGCTGAGTTGAGGATCAGTTGCTGTTCGTTGCTCTCTCACTGTCGACTTGCAGAGGAACAGACAGATCTCGCCATTGTTGATTATACATCGCGGTGGGTGGCGTATAAGGTACGGCGTGTGCCAATGTTCTAGGTCTTGGAGAGACGGGAATTTGCTCTATGAAAACCATTGAAAAGGCAAAGTCTTCTATTTTCGGCTGCAGAAAACGTGGCCCCCAGAATAGCAGGCTCGGCTTTATCAAGCAGAACCCGGAAGCCGCCAATAACAGCATTACCGCCCTGCAGCAGATCCATCTGGCAAAGAGAGCTCTTTTCTACGCTTTGCAGCAGTGTTCATGAAGAGCATGCTCGACCCTGACGTTGAAAAACCCCTGGCGCCATTCTCGCTCCAAAAGAAAAGATTGAAAATAAAATGAAGAAAAGAAAAAAAAAACAACTCGGATATTGCCACCCCGCAAGCCTGATGCGTTACCTTTGTCTGGCCCAGCGTTCAGAACGGCTAACGACGCTCCCATTGTGACATTGCGGGTGTAGTACGTTCCAATGTTCAGTCGAGCGACTGTGTGCCTGGTTGATGGAACGGAGTAGCCGGGCAAGCCCCGGACACATCCGTATCTGCTGGTGCAAGGCCGCTCCCAACACCTTCGAGTCAATCGTTGCGCGCAAGGCCGCACCACACGGCCTCCCTCTTTTCCAGGAATGCATCCATCCCTTCTTTGGCATCCTCGCTCCTTGCGTGCAACGCCATGACCCTCCCCGCCCACTCGACCGCATCCTGATAGCCATCTCCGCCGCTCCCCTCAACCTCGACACCATCTGGCCCAGCATAATCCCGCCCTGTCAAGCCGGCCTGCGTCCAGAAGGCCCACTTCCCCATGGCGCTCTGCTGCGGAGACATGCCCGCCAGCCTCTCCACCGTCCGCTCCACCTCTCGATCCAGCGCCTGAACCCGGCTCTCGGCGTCCTCCTCCCCACCACCACCACCGCCGCCGCCAACAACACGAACCACATCCGCCATCTCCTCAGCCGCCACATCCTCCGCCGTCGCCAGCATCCAAAACGCCCGCGCACCCCCCAACCTCCGACTCACCGCCGTAGCGGGACTCGAACACGGCAACCCCAGCCCGGCGCCAGGCAGCCGAAACCGAACGCCGGCGTGCGCGATGGGCAGATCAGCCGTCAGCGCGAGCTGGCAGCCCGCGGCGATCGCGTGGCCAGCGATGCGGCCCACGACGAGCGCCGGGCTGCGCCGGATCAGCGACATGACCTCGGCGCAGAGGCGGAACGTCTCGGAGACCCGGGCGGGCGGCAAGGCGCGCAGCTCGCGGAGGTCGTGGCCGGCGCAGAAGACGGGGCCGTGCGACGCGAGGACCAGGACGGAGGGGAGCCCTTCGCGCGCGCGGGCGAAGGACCGCGCCGAGACGAGCCAGGACAAGTCGTCGTCTTGTTGTTGGTTGTTTGGCGGGGGGTTGGAATGGGACTGTTCTAGCTTGGAGAGGAGCGAGGGCTTGAAGGGCGGGAGAAAGAGGGCGCGGCCGGTGGTCGGGGAGGTGTTGGCTTTGATGAGCTGGTCTCGGAGCGAGCCGAGTTCGGCCAGGGAGAGCGCGTTGCGCCGCTGCGGGGTGTGGAGCGTGATGTAGGCCGCCCGCCGTGAAAGAGCGGGTAGGGACATGGTTGTGGTGTTGACCGTGCCAACTGTGGTTGTGATGTTATGTGCTTCTCGATTCCTTCTGGCACTGCTAACTAAGGCGTCTTTTTTATTGTGATTGTGCGATGATGCGGCTATTGACTCCTCTAATAATAAAGCTAAAGAGCTAAGAGGGGGCAACAAAGGGGCTGACCCTAACCCTAGTGCCCCCCTCTCAATAATAATATGGGCTGGGCGATGGAGACCACTCGAGCGGCAACTTTTGTTGTTGTGTCATGCCATGAAGCAGTATTGTATTTGCAGGTATCCTAGGCAGACTAAAAAAAAACAGAGTGACAGTGACAGAGAGATGTACTTTGTCCCATTGTCATAGTCTAGTGTCTAAGCAACCTATGTGTCGACCCAATAGTCCCCATATAGCACACTAATTACCGTATTATCTACCGCAGAAAGAAAATCCCATCAGCTGATTCCTCATCACCTCTGTTGGACATCTCTTTATCCCGTAGGACATGAGTATCCGATGTGACATAATTATCGCTCCTGGTAGCGTGTCTGGAGCCAATGGAACGCCAAACCCAAACCCCAGAGCCCAATCAAAACAAATGCCTGCGTTGGCGCAAAGATGGCTCCACGGATGACCACGAATCCGCTCACGAGCGCAAAGGTGACGGGAATCAAGACAAAAGTCTTGTAGGGTCTCGCAAGGTGGGGCTCACGGTACCGCAGAATGATGGCGCCGACCACCGTCAGGAAAAAGAAGGTGTATTCGCCCAGACCGTTGAACGTTAAGAGCGCACGGAAGTTCCCTAACAAGATGTAGATCGCGGAAAGTGCCGTAGACAAGATGATGGCGTTTATGGGAGCATCCGACTCCGGCGCTTTCTGACGATCATCTTGTGGGACTTCTTCTTGCCTGCCAATCCGGCCCACGACGCTGAGGGTCCTAGGAAGCCAGTTCTGGTTGGCGGCAGCAACAGCCATGCGACCAGCGACAAAAGAGTTTCCGAGGAGAGAGCCTGCAACAACTAGGCAGATAAAAATGGCGGCCACGATGCCGAAGCCTGGCCCAAGCAGGCGAGTGATGGCCGTCTTTGCCTAGCCGTTAGCACGAAACCTGACTGGGAAGGTGACTATCAATCAACTTACCACCGCCACGCTGTCCGTCGTTGAGACCACGTCCCAGGGCAACAGGATGTAATAAGCTGCATTCGCCGTGAGGAAACAGAGGATAATGGTGGGTAGCGAGGTGTTGATGGCAAGAGGCAGCTGGCGTGCTGGTGCTGAGAGCTCCGCTGAGACGTAGATGGCCTGAACGATGATGGTTATCGGTATTGGTTAGCTCTCGTTGGGAAAAAAAACACTTCCGGCTTCGACTCACCTTGTCCCAGCCTGAATACGCCCACAACGCCGCATACAAGGCAGCTGAGAGGTGCCCAAACATGTCCCATTGACTCAAGCCCCCCCAATGCGTGACACTACCGTCAGGGTTGACGCTGTCACGGTACCCGAACCACGGTTTCTTGTTCCAGTCGCCGCCACCAACCCCCCTGCTTGGATCTGCGAGCTGGATGAAGACAACGATAATTCCAGCGAGGACGATGGCCACGATGGTTACAAACTTGGTGGCAACGAAGAAATTGTTGAGCCGTGTGCTCGCCTTGGTGCTGATGGAGTTTGCCACGCCAATGCAGGCCAGCACGGCAACCGAGAGCAGCTTGTGTGCGATCCGGTCTCCCTCGCCCGTCACGCCAGCGGCAGAGTAAATGCTCTCGATGAAAACGATACTCAGGATGGCCAAGGTCGCAGGCATGACAGCAATCACCCATGTCCAGGCGGCCAAAAAGCCGAATACATCCCCAAAGATGTACTTGAGATAGGGCTGCACTCCTCCTGTATGTGCCATCATTAGCAAGACTTTTCGTTGTACATACCGCAGTCCGTAGCTCATGCATGCATACCCTCACCCGGAATCGCCGTGCCCAGCTCAGCCGTGGTACTCGCCCCCGTCCACGCCAGCACGCCTCCCACCAACCAGACCAACAGCGCGGCGCCCGGAGACGGCACATTGGTGTCGATCGATCCAGGGGAGGTAAACACGCCGCTTCCTATGACGATGCTGATGACGATGGCGAATGCCTCGACGGCGCCCAGGTTGCGCGTGAAGGTTCCCGCTCCGGCACCGTTGGCCCTCTCCTCAACATTTGCATCACCATGCACACTGTCTCCAACGGTAGCGCCAATCCCGCTCCGAACCAGCTCTCCATCCTCGCTTCCCGCTAGAAGGGGTCTCCGCTCGGCGAATGGAGCGCCTTCATGGTCCGCACCGGACACGGCCACGCGGGATGCTGCATCGGCAGCCATTATATTCCGCTGCCTGCGAAAAAAAAAATTTTTTGGAACACCAACGTCTAGTTTCAGCAGAACTGTTAACCTCCGGGGGCGGGCGGTGTCGGGCTAAACGGCGGAGTGATGAAGAGAGAAATAGAGACGAGCGACGATTCGGATGAATCAACCGGGCTTGGCAGCGCAATGGCTCGTACCGTCGTCCGATGGTACTGTATGACACCCGCCGCTGCGGGGTCCGGAAGCACGCCATTGCCGGGAGGCGGGGGTCACAACTGCAGGAACCACAAGGACATACAGGCTGTTTTTGGCTTTCGCTCAGGCTGTTGTGGTGGGAGACGCCACTAACCGGTCGGGTGTTCTTCGGTATCCGTACAGTAGTACACCTGCGCTACCTCATGTTGCATTGCCCGATTCAGGGATGGTTGTCGGCGCTGATTGGCTAGATTATCATGAGAGTTGGAATCGAGAAAGGGTAACCAGCAAAATGCGAACTGGCCATCGTTCAGTTTGACAAGAGAACAAGAGGGCTTGGGTCATAAGCCTAATAAAACCTCGAAAACGTTACGAATTGCAAGATTTCCTCATCGCATGGTGGTTGGTAGCAGCGTCAGTCGAGATGATACCCAATGTAACTAGGTAGGCTCAGGATTGTTCTGGTGAGAGCGACGTTCTGTACGGTACGACCGAATAACATGGTTGTTCCGCGTAGGCGAATCAGCCTACTAATCTAAAGCTGCAATAATTATTATTTGCTTGCCCAAGTAATAGCTACGGTCCCGAGATGAGGTGATAGTTGATCATTGGCGCAAGTCAGTATTGCAGAGTTACCGAGAAACAAGACCGAACCAGAAGCGACAAGATCATGTTAACTACAAGGGCCGCTAAGCAAGTACTCGAGCATGGGACAATAGGTGCGTTTTTATCTTGATGGAGGTCAGCTATAGGTTGGTTGTTTATTCTATTGGCATGAAGTATTGCACCGTACCATGATTATTTACTTTGAACTTGCGTACTATGCTGTGATAAATGAAACGTTTTGATGATATTACTATTAGGTGCTTAATCCAAGCCCAGGCCTCTTTCGGCTCGTACTGTGTTTTTTCTCATTGCATCTTGCACGGTTCTCTACCTAAGAGCCCATGCCATTTCGCGGCGCCTGCTAACTCTCCGAAGGACGCGATGTACCGCCAATATTTCTTGGTTCGGCTCAAGGTCGGAGAATGAAGGCAAAAGCCGCAAAACAGTCTCAAGCAATGGCCTTACTACACATTATCATTCACAGTCGCTTATCTCCATAAATTATTTACCATTGTTTGTCATGCCTGGCAGCAGGTAGCCCGGCCAGGAAACACACAGAGGGTGAAATAATGAAGTAACATAATCCCGATCAGGGAGCTGATATGGCACCATGACCGCTTGTAGGAGTATAAGGCCTGGACTGCTTGACTGATCAGCGACCGGAACGATGTGGCTATCAGCATCTCGTGGTGCAACTTTGATTGAGTCCGAAGAGAACTTCAGTCACAAAAGAACACGCATTTTTGACTGGTAGACATGCCCCAAGTGGAGAAACAGATGATCGGCTTAAAATCAAACTGCAGCACCCATCAATGCAGCAAACGCCAAAACCTTCGTAATCACAAAGTGCCGGCTAGGGCAAAACATCGGCCCACCGCTAAAGATGCGGAATGCGGATGGGTTGTCTCGTAGTGAAAGTCCTCGCCGTAGTAAACTACAGCTTTGATTTGATTGCCTCATTCACGGTACCCGTCTAGAAAGCCCTGTCTGCTCGGAAATAGATGAACCTAAACTAGAGACATCCGGGCAGCATTTGAAACACGGATGCAGTACCCCAATGCAAGATAGCAATGCATGGGGGGACTGAGGTAGCAGTTCGAGGAAATGGGAACAAAAGTATAAGGGTATCGCAAATTGTATGTACCAGGCGGAAAATTACCTTACGTATTGCCCCGCCGCTGAGGTGAGGAACCAAGATCAGCAAGTGTGTTTGGCTGCAATCTCCAGCCAGGGTTGAGTGAGGATGGCGAAATTCAATTATGACGCCCAATGGCCGTCGAGGACGGAGAGAAAAGGCGCTGGGAGCGAAGGACCGCGCCTTCTTTCGCACCCTTCACGGCAAAAGCAAAGCGGACATACGTCATTGAGGCTTCCCTGGCCAAAACACCAAAAAGAACATCACAGGCCCTTGAATAGCTCTCCCGGGTTGCCTCACACAACGCCAACGGCGAGACTCGAACTCGCAACATTCAGATTAAAAGTCTGACGCGCTAACCAATTGCGCCACGTCGGCTATGTTTTGCGGACGTAAATATTTCCACTTTATAGCATTGTTAATCGGATCTCTACGGCCTTGGTTACCGCCGGGTTCTCCGATCGAACGTTGTAACATCCACGAGTTTCTGTTTCAGTGGACCCCCCACTGAATACGATGGTTGGAATGCACGGGTGGAGGAGCTGTGAGGGACAAATATGTACAGTACAAGCTCGGGAACAAGAAAGAAGTGGCGATGAAGATCATGTGAACGATGATGGTTGAAACAATTAAGCGGCATCATCCATGCATGTATTCGGCCCAGCAGAGATGATGATGGAAGATCACCCCCCTCCGAAAACGGGAGTTGGTTATGGACCCCGGCTTATTGGCAGGGATATGGTTCTGCGGCGCAGTTCGGGGTCAGGTTCGATGGTGACCGCATTGGGAACACAAAGTGCGGCGAATCGCAGTTTGATATGAAACCGAAGCCGACCGGTGAGGCTGCGGCTGGGGGTGGCCAGCTGGTGGCCAAGGCAACCAGCAGCCGCAGCCTCAAGCGCTGACGTCAAGCCGGCAGGGCAAAGAGAGATCCTAGTTCGTTTTTCCCATGAGCCCTCCGAACTCTGCCATGCGGTGACGATGAGCGCTGATCCTGCGGACTCGGAGCTGATGCCTTTCGTCCCATCTCATGTTGCAAATGGACAGGCACTGGGTTCTTCTGTCGTTGTCTTGGCATTTTTGCGGCTTCTCGAAGACTAACGACCGAAGACGTTCCTATCTACACGATCATCTGCGGAACGGTAAGTAATCGTATGGAAAGGGTCACGGTTTTCCTCCGCTCCCTGTCAAGAAATAAAACAACCAAACACGCCTTTCCAGCAACGCCTGTAATGTAGTTGTAACAAAATGCTTCCCATCCAAAACACCGATCGCCGAGTTCGTTCGCCAGTAATCCCAATGACCTGGCCGCGGTGAAGACTGGAAAACTTTTTTTCTCCGCCCTCAAAAACCCGTCGAGTCGCGGCCGCACTTGGTGGTATCAACGTCTTTCAGTCGGTATCAAAACACAATTGCGTGCACAATAAACTCCAACTCCTGTAGCCCTGGTGCAACCATAGCAAAACCAAAACATAAGTCGCCGGCGGTGAGAATGGGCCTGACGTTGGTCGCTCTGGCGGTTTCAGATCGTTCGTTATCGATAATCCAATCCTTACGAGCTTTGACCTTAGCCAAACGGGATAGTGCCGCGTCGCTGACGGCCACGCTTCTGCGGTGGTCCCCCTTCCGAGGGGCAGTCGGCGGAATGCACGGCGGGTGTTCGAGGACCCTATCGAGGTAGACTCCCTCTCATGTTGCCGAGCTTCGGGCCGTTTAACGTGACTCCATTGCACACGCGTGGTGGTCGCGTAGGCCCATCCAGCCATCTTCCTCCCCGGGATCGACCTCACCCCCCCCTTTTCGCTCATCTCCCCTCGTACTTAAACATGGGCTCAGCTCAACTGCTCACTTCTTGGCCCGGCTGCTGGAGGTCGTGATCTTGCTCGTCGACATCAGGTCCCCGATGTACTTTTGAAGAAACTTGTTGTGGCTGTCAAGTTTGTCGTGTTCTTCCTTGACCGCCTCAATTCGGTTGAAGAGGGTGACCAATGATTCTTGAAGTGCTTTAGCGTGCCTTGCGAAGCGGTCAGCTCGCTGTCGTTCATCCGGCGCTCGGCTTACGCTGGTTGTTACGGGTGGGGGATTCCCATGAGGGTTTGCCGAACTCACCTTTGCAGCTCCTCTCTCGCCTCCTTGCCGAGCGTCTGGATATCCTCGCTCGTTCGTCTAGGGCTCATGGCCCTCACGTCGTCTGGCCCCACATGCAAGTCAACCGGCCCGATATCTGTCGAGTCGCGGTGCACGATCATGGTGCCACTGCTCTTGCGACTGGGAAGCTTTGGCCGTATGGGTTTCGGCGCGTGAATGCCGTGGTCGAGAGACGATCCGGATGATGAGTCTGACCAGTCCGGGCTTGCTGCTTTGTGCAGACCGACGTCGCCCATTATGGATTATGTTGCCGATGCGGCAGAGTAGAGTGCGTGACCGGGTCGGCCGATTAACAGTGGGAACGGGCGCGCAAGAGGTTCGAGTAGTAAAGGGCGAGCGACGTCTTGAATGTCATGAGCGAAAGTATGTAGCTCCTTGGCACCGTCGACTCCGCAAGGTTGCGGTCGCCACCATCCAACTATGTGGGTGGCGCAGGGCTGAGTGTCGTCGAGAAGAAGGACGGGGGGTTCGGGTCGCGGATGGAGAAGTGTGTTTGATGAGTTCGGGTGATTCTGGGATGGGAAGAAGGAGTCAGGGCACAAAATTCGGGGGCGGAACCTCTCTGAGGGGTAGCGCAAAAGACAGCTCAGTGGGCCCTGCCAGGGTCGCGGGTCCTGCTCGTGGAGTCGTGGGGCCGACTAGGGGACCAGCGGCGGTCGAGGGATGTCAAGTCGCCCAATAGGCAAAACGGACCTCGGACGGCGGATACTGGCCACTCAGGCGGAAACAGGTGACCGAAACGGGAGACCGGATTGAAGCGGGAAACGCCGGTGAAGCACAATTGGGGCACTCACAGCCGGGCTCTACATAGGGAGGAAACCTGGCGGCGGGTTCTCTGGCAACAGCAGCAGAGGGAGCGCGGCGGAGGCGCGCAGGGTAGAATCGTCTGGGGGTTGGCTCGACAGGGGCTGGTCAGGAGGTGGTTGTTTTCTGCGTCCTGTTTCCACTGCCGCGATCAGCAAGCCGTGCCTTGGTGCACTGGGCGGCGAATGGTTGCGAGGGGGTATCGCTCGGTGTGGTCACAGGAGCGGAGAACCGGGACTTGTTTTGGGATGCTCGCTGTGGAAAGCGGGACGTCGATCGACTAGAGTAACGGCGTCAGGGCCCAGGAAGCGGCGGGTTGGGGGGTTTCTGCCTCCCACGGGTGGGCTTCGCGGCTAAGGCTGCGGATACTGCTTGCTTATTCCGGCCGTCAATTCGAAGTGCAAGGAAGCTGAAGAAGGTTTTCTGAAACACCGACATCGATGAAGCGTGGCGGGAAATGGGCCAAATGGCAAGCCCCCCGGCCAAGATTGATCGGTCACGTTGGGTTTGGCGTTTGCTGGTGCCGCTGTCCCGGAATACGTAATTTGCTGGGGGTCCAACGCTGGTTTCTCCGCGCAGATTTGAGCGCTCTGCCTCAGGCACACAACACTGAGAATACCAGCCTGCCCACACGTGTTGTCTGACCTGCTCCTGCAGCTCAAGGGGGGGGCGGCAACCGGACGCAGCAAAAGCGCTTCGGTGATCGGTGGATCGACACAATGACGCCAAAGCGCGCCACGTTGATTGGCAAACTACGGTGGGTTTCCAAAGGACCCCCAAAAATGGAACCCGCAGGGGTTAGATCGTTTTTGCTCCATGATGAAATGGGATTTTCACTCCACACACCGGGAATGCAGCAGGAAATGGGAATTCTCATCCTGTCCGGCATCTTGCCGCCCCTGCCCTGCAGACGGCGCATTCCTTCGCACGCGGACATGCTGCAGGCGGCCCATCAACCCAGGTCCGATGGAGATTTACAGTTTTGGCACCTATTCTTTCTTTGCGACATTTTGAGGCTGGGAGTTGGAAACAGGCGCAGGCCGAAGTTCTCAGGCTGTGTTAGGCCAGGTATCTCGGGACGTCCTGATTCGGTCATTGATCGCATGCAGACAGCACTGCAGCAGGAACGCAAGGGCTTATGTGGCATGTACAGACAGTACAGTACAGTACTTTGATGGATTGCGGGAAATCATAATGGGGCATCCAGCTGCAACCCAGTTGTGACAAGCGTCATTCCCAGCTGCTACCCCGCCGCGACTGACGAATGAGAGGAAGCAGCACTGGACCCTGGATTTATCCACACTGTGTCTTCCGGGTGGCTTCCGGGGCTGGCGACTTTCCCGTCATCAGACATGCATGAGGCTATTCGCGGAGAAACGCTGGTCAGTCCAACGGCGCGAGGCGGGCGCCTGAGCCGCCTCCACCAGGCTCGTGCTGAGTTGCTGTCGACAGTACTGTAACTTTACACAGTATAACATAAGTATCCGGCTGTGTCACCGTCGCACATTCTGTCTTCGCATCACCTTCTGCTGGTCGTGACATCCCTGCTTTCCCGGCTGAGCAAGGGTCCCGAACATGAATGACGACGAAGGCGGTTGAAGCGAACCCCCATTACGAAGTTGCTCGTCAACCACCCACAGCGCAACAAGGCATCAATGACAATGACGGTCCGAGCCAATCCCAGTGAAGCTGGCAGCTGGAATGCCGGAGGAGGGCGCCGGTTCCGCACCCGAACCCGCGGCCCGCCCGTCTTCCGCTCGCAGTGACCGAGAGTCCTCGCGCAGACTCGGACGGTCTCGGATATTCAACTCGCCGGGTCGTCGTGGCCCGAGGGCAGCCAGTAACTATGGAAATACCAAGTGCGACGCTTAAAGCAGCCTTGACATTTTTTTTTTTCCCCCGGCTTTCGCAAGGACAAGCAAACCGATCAAGCGAAGCAAAGCCAAGGTTAGCCCGCTGTGCGCCGTCACCGCCTTGTACCTCTTGCGACTTGAATCGCACTGTGTCGACAGTTGTCGATCACCTCCACGGCCGACATACCCGAGCCAATCTCTGCCGGCAGCTAAGAGCGAATCACCGGTTACACCGTGTCACCTGCCGGCCTACTTTCTCCGCCGCAGAAAAATTGAACCTGCTCCCCCCCCTCCCAGCCCAAGCCCCCGATGGTTTGGAACAAACGTCAGTCTAGCGGTGGACTCGCCCGGTACCAAACGCTCCCGCCTCGGCCACGTCTCATAATAAGCCGACCAGCACGTCGATCAACGAACAGCGAGTAATACTGACATTTCTACGAGTCAACCTCGGATCTTTGCCCTCCTCTTGTTGTCTCGGACGACCCGAAGGCAACCACGCCAAGCCCACGTGTAGCGCTCCGAGGCATGGGGGCATCTTCTCAAGTCAGCTCGGGACTCGGCACAGTGTTCTATGCCAAGACCAAGTCATTGACTCGCTGACTGGGCCACATGCAACTATCAGCCGCGTTCTGCTAAACAAGCACTTTTTTTTTGGCACCACCCATCGTCCCTCTCCTTGATGCTCGGTCGCCTAAGGATTGGGCGGTCCGCTAGTATGAGGCTTGGAGGGTGATCCCGGTTCTGGTAGTCTGCTATAGGCGGATAGGGCCAACCATCCCTTCTCCCTGCAGCGAAGCAATCAAGCAAAGCGATCATCTTCTTCACCAGGCCCGCTGTTGGTGGCTGGCGCGGACCATGGCTCGCTGTTTGACAGCGAATCCCATCACCAACGGGTCTCGTGGGAAACACTGAGTGCCCCCCTCAAGAACCAACGCGCACGGCCCGAAGTTTTCCTCACCCTGCCAGACAAGGAAGGTAACCCACTAACTGGTTATGTCTACGCTTGAAACCACGCCCGGGTACCCCTCCCCCCTACCTGCTAAAGTCGTCTTTCACCGGTCCGTCTCGGCATGGACCAAATCAAGGAACCAGCACAAACCGGATGGGCCAAATGGCCAGGGTTGCGGGGGTCAACGCAGCAAAGACCAACTCGAGCCAAGCGATTGGGCGGGACGCCCCGCGGCCGTGATCCTCACAGTAGGTAAAACGGGAGTTGCTTCCATGCCCAGCGCCGGTCGCTTGGACATCGAGGCATCCAACTTAGAAGCACGAGGCTTTATACCCCTTTACGCGCTGCCCCAAACTTGTTCCCACGCTAGAGCGGCAAAGCTGAGTAGGCCGCCATGGATTTGTTGGCCAAAACTGCGGGCAACATGGTGTTTCTACGAGTTTGACTGCCGTTTGCGCAGTCGAACTTTGAATTGGCGGTGATCATCTTTGGAGCCTGTGGGTCATAAATGGGGTAGTTTGCGCGACCGTGGCATAAGAATTGTTCGGATGGAGATTCTCTCTCCCGGCCTATCTCGTCTCTCGATTGCTAATTATGTGTTATTCGCCAGGTTCGCTCCACATCAGCCCTTTTACCCGCTCGATGTCTTTTCAACTTGGGCTCGTCAGAAGGGACCGTGAGAGAGGGAATAGCTGAGATAATCTGCTATCCATACAGGTAGCCGCCGCTTTGTCCAACTTGCCTTATCACTGACGGCTTGGTCGGTACCCGAGAATTTGCCAAACTGCACTACTAGGAGGGAGAAAAGTGGACTTGCTAACCACATGACCCCGGGTCTCATATCCTCTGACCTCCGAAACCGGCACACAAGTCACCAATCAATGATCTGTAGTTCCTCTCACTTTGATGTTTGTAGTGGCAGAGCATTGCGAGGCGTGCTAGGAGTCAAGATAAGCCTCGTACAGTATTAGTCCTGGGCGCTAATCACCTATTACCTTATTCATCTATGAAATGGGGGCCGGCGGAGAAACCCATCCGGCCAATTCGACTTCATCGCCTGTCTCTTTCTTAGCCAGACTCCACCGCGGCCATTTCTTCCAGTTGTTCTTTCTTCTTTATTCTTTCTTCCTTGCTTCCAGTGGTAACCTCTGAGACGATCACTATTCCGGCAGCCATTCATGCCCATCGCGTGAAGACGCAGCTTTCGTCCGTTTGGCCGTGAGTCAGGTTCGGCGAGGGGCCAGCTGGACATGGAACGCAGGGGATCAAAGCTAACTTGAAACTGGCATTGAGCAAAGCGTTGAGAAGTGTCCTTGCTCTCGAATTCATTGCGAATCATAGCACTCAGGTTGCCAGCACCCTTTTCGTTTGTAGCTCCAGCCTTACTGTGGGAGGCTGTTGTCTATGCTGCCTAAGTACCACTTTGCTCAGGCACTACTCAGGCGTTACTCAGTATACGATCAGGGAAATCCACCACATCTAGTTTAGATGAACATGCAGTGCTCTGCGATTCGGCGAAGTTCTGGGAATACAAGATCGTCAACTCTATGCGAGGGAACAGTTCTGGGCCACCTGTGTCCCAAAATAGAAACACCTAGTTCTACCGCACTTCTCTCCCCTCTCCTCGGATCTTACAAACCCCTATTTTACGTTCCCATTTAGATCCCCGTCGATCTGGTGGCTGGCCGCGTCGAAGACAAGTAGTAGGGCGCTCGTGCATCCATTCTGGCCAGTGTTGGAGAAGCTGACGGTTACGGCGAGGCGGCTATGCTTGGGTTTGACAAAGCGGCCGCTGATGACACGGGTCGGGAGGTGGGTGACGAAGATTTTGATAGAGCTGGATGCGAACAGGCCACAATCTTGGAAGCGCTGCGTGGCGCACCCAACTTCAAGTACCGTCCTTGGAGCCCCTGGCGCGCATGGAAGGCAGATGACGCTATCGACCAGGCAACGAAAACAAAAAGAAACGCTGAGGGCCGCATGTAATTCTTTTGTGCTTCTCTTGACGTGTTTCGAAGTGGTGGCACAAACGAAGGCCTTTTGGGGGCTAGAAAGCGGGGTGGGGGGGGGGGGGGGGGACGGGGAATATGGGCGAGTTACAACATTGCTGCCACATCGTATAGTTGGCAAGGTGAGGTTGCATTTTTGCGCTCCAAGTGGTACTACGACTCCAGATAAGGACGACATCCTGTGGGAGAGTTCGGTAGGGCTGAGGATAGCAACTATACGGAGTCGGTTAAGCCCGATACGCTGGTGCTCGCGGATGGGATTATAAAGTATGATATAGTCGGCTTGGGCGATGTTAAGGTTGAGGGACTGGTGAGTACAATGGATCCTTTATATTGCCTCCATCTGCCGATCAGAGCCACCATCACGTCGAAACTAGGAGTTTATCGCGATCATGAACTCACTGGTCTCCTCTTTTACAAGCTTGCTATTGCTGATTCCGGCGCTGGTTCAGAAGGGATGCCTCGGGAGCTCCCGGTGCGCCGCAAGTAAAACAGAAGCGCGTGACTCCTCAGATACGGAGGCAAAATTTATAGCGTGACGCAGCCGTGATGAAGTAGTTCATTTTATGGAAAAGGGAGGGGGCCGCAGAATGAAATGTAGCGAGGACTTTTGACTTTCGCCCAGCGCACAATCCTCACTCAAAAACCCATCCGGACATTGGAATACAAGAGAGGAGAGATAAAGGAATGAATGTGTCACGAACTGACGACATGAGGCGGCCAAGGGGCTGAGGGGCTGCAGCCGGGGCCGCGGCACGACCCAGCAGCTACATAGTAAGCACTTAACTGAGACCAGCCAGGGTTGGATAGGTCGACCGGGATCAAGTTGAGATCCATAAGAGCGGCCACGACGGATCAGTGAAAATCCTCTGAAAGCCAAAGGCTCGACAGCATCTCATCGAGAGGCATGAGATCCAGGCGCTCAAAGATTTTGGGGCAAAGAAGTCAACATGTATATATACTAGCTTGTTAACCACTCGTTGAAGGAGCTTACAACTTCCTCAGTAAGAAATCACAGTTTGGATTTCGCTGTTCATCGAGACACTTGCACGTGGCATTGTAAATTACTGTGAACCTTTTGGCTTCATGGAATCTCTCTCCAGCAGTAAATACCTCCGTAGCCCTCTTAAAGAGGCTGGGCCCTATGACTCGCCACAGTAATGGTAAGATAATGAAGAAAACGAGGGTGAACAGCGAGACAATGAGTAGAGAGGGAGATGGAGGAAGAAATAGTGGGACGAAAGACAAACAAGACGAAGAGAGTAAGGACGAAAAGAAAGCGGAAAGAGTAGAGAAAGGAAGAGAGAATGGATTGCGAGACGAAAGGAAAGAAGACGGGAGCGTTTGACACCTGAAAGACGCTTGGAGCGATCAGGTAGCGAATCTCTGGCAATGCGGCTTGTATTGTCAGGCGTGTCCCCTCTTCCGTAGTATTGTAATGAATCTTCCTTAGATACCTAGTACAGCCTTGGAGACGAAGATTTCGGGAACATTGATGGCGCCGATCTCTCAGGTTGCATTTTGTCACAGCGAGTGCAATCCATTCATTTGCTGAAGTTACTGTTGCATTCGGGAAGGAGCTCCGCTCTCATTTGTTTCCATTTTGTTCCACTGCTTTCAGCTTTCGGCAACCTGCATTATCACCAATGAAAACTTTGAGAGAAGCTTGAGTTGTTAGTCAGCCAAAATAGGCAGTTCGTTCCCGCGGCCGAGAGGCAGATCGGTGGGGCTTCCCCAGTCTCAGCCGAGGGCGATCTCGCAGCGCCCCCACCGCCTATTTTTTTCCCCTATTACTGTGTAGTTGACAGCCCACCAAACTCGATCCCTTTTGGTTCGGAGGAATGTGCGGCCTTTGCAACAACTCCGCTCCATAAACCCTACGAGGGGGCCCCGGGAAGCCATGTCGCACCCAGAACAGAGTCAACAGACGACCCCATTGCCGGCGTCACCGAAGACTACACGCGCCAAGGACTCGGCCGACCCGGACCCCTCCGGCGATGCGGTCTCCGACACCGACGCCGACGTGGTAGTCGCCGTGGCCGCGTCTCTCCCAGCTACGGGCGACGTGGATGATGCCCTAGAGCGCCGAATTCGCCGCAAGGTGGACTTCCGCCTGTGCACCATTGCCGGCATCCTCTGCAGCCTCAACCTTCTCGACAGCGGTGTCATCTCCAGCGCCGCTGTCACGTCCATGCTGTCTGACCTCGGCCTCGACCACGGCAACCGCTTCTCTGTGTCCATTTTCATCTTCACCATTTCCAGCATCGTGTTCCAGCTGCCCTCCACCATCGCCGTCCGCATCCTCGGCCCGCGCATCTGGTTCACCGCCATCACGCTGGCCTTTGGCATCATCACGCTCTGCACCGGCTTCGTCCGCACGTTCCAACAGATGATTGTTCTGCGCGTCTTGCTGGGCGCGGCCATGTCGGGCATCTTCCCGGGTCTCTCGTATCTCATCAGCACCTGGTATCCGCGGAGAGAGCAGCAGCTGCGTTTTGCATTTATGCAGAGCGGCGAGGTCATAATCCTCGCGACGGGCAGTCTGGTCAACTACGGCCTGAATCGCCTGGATGGGCGAAGCGGCCTGGAGGGTTGGCGATGGATGTTTGTCGTACAGGGTCTCTGCACCTGCGTTATTGGAATCGTCACGTACTGGTGGATGGTCGACTTCCCGGAGAACTCGCACAAGAGCTTTCGGTTCCTATCAGCCGAAGAAGCGAGTGTTGTCTCGAAGCGGATCCAAAATGATCGGGGTGACCTCATCGCGCAGGACTTCACCCTCGGGAAGGTCCTTGTCCATGCAAAGGACCCCAAAGTGTGGGCGTTCGCCTCGCTGTTCTTTATGCAGAACATCGTCTCGACCGCGCTGGCCTACTTTGTGCCCATCATCCTGGAGAATGGGCTGGGATATTCATCCAATGCCGCCATTATTCTGTCGGCGCCGCCGTATTATTACGCCGTCGTGCCGGTCTTGATATCGTCTTGGTTCGCTGACCGCTTCCGTATCCGGGCCCCGATCATCATGTTCAACGCGCTTTGCCTCATAACAGGTTTTGCAGTGTTGGGTTTTGCCAACGACTCGGGGGCTCGCTACTTCGGCGTGTTTCTCGCCACGGGGGCCTACGTAGGAAACTGGGCCGCCTTGACGGCGTACCAGGCGAACAATGTGGTTGGGTATGTTTGGCTCCGTGGTACTGTATATGGGTTGCTGGGGGAGTCGCTAACCCTCAGACTCTAGGCAATGGAAGCGCATTTTTACAGCAGCGGCTTGCACAATGTTCAACGGTGCTGGCGGCATTGCCGGGAGTTTCATCGTCCGCAACTTCGAGGCGCCGTCTTATCCTACGGCTATTTGGATATCGATTGGGTGTGTTTATGTGCTTAGAAACTCACCGTGGCTACTAGCTGACTGCCTATAGTTCGCACATTCTGATGATTTCTGTTGTTGTTGGACTCTCGATCCATTTCTACCTTGCGAACCGATATCAAAGCCGGAGCTCGGGCGTCTTGGAAAGGACGGTAAGAGCTATCCCAAACAACAAACTTGAAACTTGCTTTGGCTCGTTAACTAACATGATTTAGGAGGGCTTTAGGTTTACATATTAAGAGGACAGGGCCGCCAAATATGGATTGTATATATATATATATATATATATTCACCCATGAATGAAAAGACCGCTACCAAACTTTGTCCTGCCCCCCCGAGGAACCCCTAGACCATATTCGCCCCATTAACCCTCAGTACTTGTCCCGAAACCCACCTACTATCCTCTCCCGCTAGGAATGCCACCTTTGTCATGTGTCAGCTAATTTCTCTCTTTTCGGAACTATCGGGAGTAGGCTGGGTTAGGGGCGGGGGTTGTGGGCAAGAATGATGTCTTGAAAGTTATCTGGCTCCTGAGACAACTCCATATAAAGGGGGAATGAGCAATGCAGATTTTTGCTTACCACTCCGGCAATTTCGTCGGGCTCCCCCAGTCTCCCAAACGGGCTCTGCTTCTTTACCATTTCCAACAGCTGCTCGCTCTTTCCGCGATAAAACAGCTCCGTCCCCGTCGGCCCGGGCGCCACAGCGTTGACGGTAATCCCCTTAGGTGCCAGATCCTTGGAGAGCGCCCTGACCATCTGGTCCACGGCGCCCTTGGTCGCCACATACAGCATGTACCCCGGCGCCAGGCCCGTCGCCGTGTTGAGCCCCGTCGAGACAAAGATGACGCGCCCGCCCGGCGGCATGTGCGGGACGGCCTTTTGGACGAGGAACAGCGGGCCCTTGACGTTGAGGTTGAAGTGCCGGTCGAAGTCGGCCTCGGTCGTGTGTGCGAGGTCGTGCATGCCCATGACGCCGGCTGATTTCTCTCATTTAATAGTTAACTCTAAAAAATCACTTGTAGGTGCGCCGAGATCTAGCACAAGAAAGAGACGAACCGTTCGGCATCACCACATCGATTCGCCCAAACTTATCCACCGCCGCCGCGACTAGCTTCTCAAGGTCGGGGATCTTGGACGCATCGGCCTGGACGGCTAGGGCGCGGTCCGCCCCGATTTTGGACACCAACTCGTCGGCGGCCTTGCTGTCAGAAAGGTAGTTGATGACGACTGAAGCGCCGTCGGCGGCGACTCGCTCGGCTGTGGCGCGGCCGATGCCCTTAGAGGCGCCCGTGATGACGACAACTTTGCCGTTGAGAGACATGGTGGGTTGGGTAAGGTTGGGTATATGGGTTAGGTGATGGTATATGGCTTGCTTCCGAGGCGGTCGTTGCCGTGTCGCAGGGGACTTTGTTGATGTGACAATCAATGTTGATCAGGTTTGATCCACAAAGGGTATCAAGTTGATCTTTTCAAAAATGGAGTGAAGAGCAGAGTAATGCCATCTCCAGAACCTGAAATGCTTCGTCTAATGTATGTCAGATAGTGCTGACTAACCTATCATGTTAACTCCGTAAGACCACGGAATTACGGTAGTAGGGCCGTTGATGTAACATACAACCCCAGGTTACCCGAAGCGCTAGGAGCAGAATCCGAGCCAGAGAACAACCAAAGCCCAATTGGAGGGCCCTTTTCCGCACCAGTATGAAAAAGAAGAGAGTATTTGTGCTGTTGGGTTTCAAAACCAAGTGAGGAGTATCGACTATTGGCTGAGAGCTCACCACGCTGGACCCCGAGTCCCTGATAGTTTAATTCCGAAACCCCTTTCTTGACTTGACTCCTTCGACCTTAGACTAGTTATACATGGTCCAACTTCTCGTTTTGGGGAGCGCCAACGGTATTCAACACCGTCAATGCGCTTCTCTTCTCCAAGCTCTTTTTGACCGGATTCGGCGCAGAAAACACCTCCTCCAGCTCTTCGAGAGTGCGGTCTTTGGTCTCGGGAAAGTAGAAATACATGATGGCGCACTCAATGAGGTCCCAAAACACAAAGACCAGATAGAAATAATACCCAATACTCTCAAATGCCGGCCCGGAGGCGTACTGCAGGATGGTGGATGCGACCGAAGAAGCAAAGTTGCCGACGGCAGTGCCCTTGGCACGCGTCGCCGTGGGCAGCGTCTCGGCGATGTACATGCTCTGCAAAGGCGTCCAGCCAAAGGAGAAGACGATGCCAAAGATGAAGATAAAGGCGATAGTGGTGTTGGCCGCGGCCACCTGGGTCGGGTCGTCGGTCGCCATCTTGCTGGTGCCGGTGATGATGGCGAAGCAGATGGAGGCAAACACAATCGTGTAGAGCAGCAGCGGGCGGCGTCCAACCACGTCTGTCATGCGCGCGCCGAGAATGGCGCCGAGGAAGGACTGTTCAACAAATATCTATCAGTTACAAAGTCCCCAATTCGTGGTTGTGTTGGGGGTATTTCGGGAGCAGAGCCGCCGTTTCGAGAGCATAACGACTTTCAAGACGGCACCATAATTACATCATACTCCCGAACGAGCTTAAAGCGGCAATAAAGAGCGCGGGATTGACGTACCAGGGCAGGGTTGATGCCGTTGAGGGCCAAAACTTTGTGCTCGTCGGTGATGCCGGCAGACTTTAACATATTCACCATGTAGCTGCGCAGGAATATCAGTCATAAATTCTCTAATCGAGTTATTTCGAGGGTATTTGGGGGCAGAATGATCGTTTCAAGGGCAGAACGGCTTTCGAGGCAGCATCATACCCCCGAACGCGCAGAAAGGGGTAAGAAAAATGGCGGATTTGCACGTACTAGGACGACAAGCTGTTGCCGCTGATCTGGCCAAAGACAGCCATACCGATGACGCAGATGAGGCGGCGGCGCGCCGAGTGGGTGTTCCAGAGCTCGTGGTAATCATACCATTTCTTGTCGGATGCCTCGGTCGAGATCTGGTTCATCATCTCCTGCATTTGCAACTGGACCATCGGATGGTCAGCGCGGCCTTCCCCGTGGTAGGTGGCAAGAACTTGGGCTGCGTGATCGTGCCGGTCTTGGGCCATGAGCCACCGGGGGCTTTCCGGCAGCCAAAACACTCCGAGGCAGACAATGCCCGAGGTGACCATCTGGCACCAGATGGGGATGCGCCATGCGTCCAGGCTGTCGATGTAGGCGCAGCCGTAGACGACCCAAGAGGCAATGATGCTCCCAATGTACCAAGTGCAGTTGTACAGGCCGGTCAGGGTACCGCGCCACTTTGGATGGGCCATCTCCGAGACATAACACGGCGCCGAGACGCAGGAAAAGCTGACGCCAAAACCGAGCACGAAACGGCCAGCTAGAAACTGGCCGTTGGTGGTGCTGGGTGCCTGGATGCATGTTCCGATAATCACAATGACGGCGCCAACAAACATCCCCCAGCGGCGGCCAAAGTAGTCGTTGACCGGGCCCGTGAAGAAGACGGCCGCCACGGACCCAATGTTGTACATGGCAAAGACCAGCCCTGTGCTCGAGCCTGCTGTGGACCTGAACCGTCCCGCCCCTTAAATCAGCAGCTATCATCCACCAAGCAAGCACCTGAGTTTGAACCAAGTTCTCACATGTTGAAATACGACTGATACGACTTCATGCCGTTCAAACCGCCCATCAGACTGCCATCGTAGCCGTTGAGACATCCGCAGAGGTAGCTGAGTGACAGGACGAGGTAGAGGCGGAGCATCTGCAGCGACCACGGAGAGTACTTGGTATCGTCGGCATCGTGGGCAAGCTGGATGGTCACGTCGGTTTCGCGGATTGCGTCGTCGGTGTGGTCGACCGCGGCGCCCTTCTTTTCGAGGCTGGCAGCCATGACGGTTACACGTACGGTTAGGTAGTCTAGGTGGACTTCAACACCAAGCACCAAAGAGGACTAGACGGTGGGTGGTCCGAGTTGAAGTCAGAGCCGAGCGCGAGGGCAGCCCTCCGTAGTTGAGAAATGATGTAGATGATGCAGCCGGCCCGTGGTGAATGTCTCAGCCTGTTGTTTGGATCCCCCGTTCCCCGCATCGTGACACGTCGTATAGAGGTCGCCCCCATCGCCGAAGCTTCTTGTCTCTCACCTTCCGTTTTCGTGACAGGGCGCCGTCGCCCGATATTGCTTGTAGCCTGTGTGCGGCACAAGGGCATGTTTTGCCTGGGCATTTGATTGGGGGGGGATATGGGGGTTGGATGGTGCAACCCGAGTTTCAGTGGTCGATGCGACGGCAGAGGACCGCTGTGCGTTGCAAACACCAAGTCAGCCCCACTTTTTTTGCGTCCCCCCCCCCCTCTGTTGTAAAACAGTCAAAATGGCCGTATATTGGGGTATTTGTTGATACGTTCAAAAGAGGCTGCAAATGGCGTTTTTAAGCGATTTAGAACAGTTGTCAATATATATATCGATTTGGTGGATAAATCAGTCGTTTTTCTAACCACGCGCTTAGTCAGCTGCATCCACCGCGTCCATCTTCTACGTCGCCGACTATTTGCCCCTAACCATCGCTATCCATCATATCTTCTACTATAACGCCTCTATTCGGTACGATGGTTGTATATATCAACGACTACTAGAAGGCGTAGATTCTAGTAATGCTTTATATAAATGAGCGTCTAGTAGATATCGCCCGCGCGGTCGATATAAGCGTACGTTAAATCTAGCGATATAAGCGGATGTTCGAGCTTATAGGTAACCCCTTCCCTCCTATAAAGACCCCCTAGAACGTATATCTCTTATAGCTATAGGTAATAGAGGTTCGTTATATTTGACGTATAGTATTATAACTATTATTGACGGTTAGTATTAGAAGGTCCTAGATCTACTATATAATAAGCCCGAGCTATACCTCGATAAAATCCAATAGTTCCTACTTGAAGATTGCTATATATATATTTATAAGTCTACGATTAGCCGTTATCTTAGCTAATCCTGCTAGAAGAAGAAATGTATATAGTTGAAGGCTATATAACGTAACGATAAACTTTATAACGATTGGATCTAAAAGATTACGATGTTTACCGCTAAGATATTTATATTCTACGACGAATCTAGTACTAATAGAAGAGATAGAGTTCGTTATACTAGATAGGTGCCTATTAGAATATCGCTAGTCTTAACCAACGTTATCGAATATAGAAAGCGCTTCTATCTATTATTGGCGATAACTATTGATAGGTTATTCGATATCCTAGTCTTTCAAGGGTATACTAATAAGGAAGGCTTTATTATATAGTTAAAGGACGGTATCTTACTAAAGATAAATCTATTCCTAGATCCCAACAATATTTTAGTAATAGATAATGCTTTGATATATTATAATATAGTTGTTAAATAACTCTATAGAGAGGCGGGGATCCTATTATAGTATTTGCTGCTATATTTGCTAGACTTCAACCCTATCGAGGCGGTTTTTAGCGATATTAAGGTATATATATAGCGGCATTACTATCTTAATAGTAGCGATAGCCTTATAGACGAAGAATTTAAGGACTTCTTATATAATGCTATTTAAACTATTAGTAGGTATAGTATTGCGATTCGTGGTTATTATCGATAGTTAATATTAATATTCCAAGGCGAAGAGAAGGATATTAATTATTATCAATTATATATAAAAGAACTATCTAAGTATATAGCTACTAGAACTATCGGTTAACGATAGCTTACCTCTCCTACTTGTTGAAAGCCTATAATAGTTTTATCTTATTATTTTATTCTATATTCGATATATTTAATATAGTCTCTTTGCTATCTAACTTACTCTACGTTATAGCGTAATATTTGAAAGGGTCGCTCTAAAGAAGGTTGTTATAGCTCGATATTGGTAGTAGGCGAGGTATTATTAATAGAGTTGCTATTAAGAAAGCTAGTTAGCTACTAAATCTAATAGAGATAGTGTTAATATATAGGTCTAAATATCTTACTAGATATCGTCGTCTAATACTACTAACTATACCTCTATTTTAAAGAACTCTTTAATCTAGTATTATATTGTTATAATAAGACTTTATAGAAGGCCCTTCTCGATAAACTAGATATCTAGAAGACGCTAGATATTACTAATATCTTGGTTATCGAGAAGTAGAGAGGATTTGATACGCTAAAGAGCTTAGATAACGATATCTTAGTTATCTAGCGTATAGGATATTTATATAAAATACCTAATAAAGTCGTTAACGATATTGCTAGAACTCTAGTAAGATAGCGTACTTAGTAGTAAGGAGGACTAAATAGGAAGTATATCCTATTGTAGGCTACTATTAACCGATATTGGTATCTATAGAAGAGAGGGCTCTAGCTCTATAATAGAAGACGGTGCTATATAACTTACTATTAATAGGTATATTGTAGCTAGCTATAGAAGGAAACGGTAGTCTAGATATATTAGTTGGTAATATAGTAGCTATATTAGTAGCGATATCTATACTATATACAGCATAAAAGGCGGGAGTATACTATATCTAGCCTACTATCTAGTATCGCTATAGTTGTTACTATTATTATTGATCTCGATATAGATATCGCTATATAGTTTTCGTTAGGCTATAACTTTGCCGTTTAGTCCAATAATCTAGCTACTTTATTAACGTTATTTAACGGTTAATATCTATCGCCGCTATATCGTTAGAGGAGGTATATTAATAGTAGTCTTGCCCTCTATTATTACTTTGCCCCAAGTAGCTATATTGGTAGGCGATAGAGGGTAATACTTATTATCGCTATTTATCTAAAAATACTAAAGTATTTTAATATCGGTACTATTATAATAGTTCTTATATTAAGTACTATTATAGTATTACTAAAGCTAGGTTAACTAGCCCTAGTATACCTTCTTAGGGTCGTTAGTATTCTACTTATTTATCTTCTATAGTATATCGTTAGTCTAAGACTTCTATAATTTCTCTATTATAGTAGGCATTATAACTACTATTAAGTATACCCGATCTACTAAACTAGCTAGTATTAGTGGTGTTTAGAGAATAGAATTTAACTAGCGGCTTATAAAAGGATTAGGAAGCGGGTATTTGATAATAGGCGTTATAACAACTTATAGCTCGTTTACTTTAAATTTATACTCTAACTTGATAGTATATAAAGGCGCCGATATTAATAATAGACTCTTTATAATATAAGAGGTATTAATAAAGGAAAACTATATAGATTAGCTATTTCTATCCTTATATACTAGTATCTTCTAAACGATAAGAGGCTCTCGATTCTTTAGAGAAATTATTATAGTACCTTATATAAAGATTAAGGTATAGATAATAGAGCCGGTAATTCTACTACAATATATATCGTTAATAACCTCTATATATAGACCGTTCTAAGCTTCGAAAATAAGACTCTCTAGATTGTTACTAAAGGCCAATTTATTAAGGGTATCGCTAGTATCGTTATATTCGATAGTAATATAACGACCAAGTATTTATAGTAGTATTATAGGTAACGATATCTTCTAGCTAGCGAGGTACCGGTTCTTAAACCACTTAATACTATAGATAAGCTTAACACTAATCGATATAGGTATCTTAGATATATCTAGCTTAGGTATATCTAGCTTATATTGTTTAGCTAACCTTTATAGCGCTAGCACGATAGGTATTAGTATACCTAGCGTCGGCAACGATAATATATTAATAGCCTCCTTTTAACGCCTATTATTAATAGGGGTCTTTTCTAGAATATCCGCCTATAAATCGGCAATCTCGCTATATATTAGGGATAGTTATAGACTACGCTTTATAGTAACATTCGTGGTTCGCTTTTATACTAGAGCTAGCGCCAGTACTAGCGCCAGCTCGGGGTCAGAGTTAGTGAACGGCTTGGAGGGCAGGTTAGAAGGCGGTATAGAGGGCGGTATAGAGGGTAGCACGGAGGGCGGTATAGAGGGTGGCTCGGAGGGTGGCTTGGAGGGTGGCTTGGAGGCAAGGCGTCTACTATAGCGTCTTCGAGGCGGGATCGACTTGTCTATCACTAGCGGTAGCGGCGGCGGCAGTGGCGGTAGCGGTTTAAGAATCGCCTTATACCGAGGCGTTGAACCTAGTTAAGCTACTATCTTGCCGCTATACTTGATCGTAATATAGCTGGTAGACTATAGCGTACCTAATGGTAGTTCGCCCGGCTATTATTAAGCTAGCTATAATGACTATAGCTATATACGATGTCGGGGTACCGGCGTATCCTTAATACTACTCCGGGTAGCTGCCCGAGTACGTTTAGGTCGTTATAATGGTATTATAAAGCGAACAATACGGCAATAAGGGCGACGGTGTATAGGAAGCTGTCGTGGGCTACCGAGGCGTTTAAGGATAGATCTAGGCGTCGCGGGTACGGGCGTAGGCGCGGGCGTTGATATAGAAGGGGTATCGGCTATTAACAACTTCAATAATATAATATCAACAACTTTGTTAGTTGTACGGCAATATCGCGAATGGGCTTAAAAACGCGTTTAGAGGTTATCTTACAAGAGGTCTAGCGGTATAGAAGATACTGGACGATAAGATGGATGCGGTGGACGCGGCTAACTAAGCGTGTGGTTAGAAAAACGACTGATTTATCTACCAAATCGATATATATATTAACAACTGTTCTAAATCGCTTAAAAACGCCATTTATAGCCTCTTTTGAACGTATCAACAAATACCCCAATATACAGCCATTTTGACTGTTTTGCAATAGAGGGGGGGGGGGGGACGCAAAAAAAGTGGGGCTGACTTGGTGTTTGCAACGCACAGCGGGATTGTAACGGGGACTGCAGTTTCCAGTTGCAAGGTTTCGACCGCGGTTCGGCTCACACTTGCCCGAGATCATACATGGAAGATGCACACTCCGTAACTACCTTGCACCAAACATTCATCTGTTGTTGTTCTCCGTCCAGGCACTACACGTCCCACGTGAAAGCCCTAGATGAGTGGAGGTATCTTGGATACATCTAGGTTAGTAAAATAGTATCACCAAGTGATCCGATGGTTACCAGTTACAGTACAGTACATACCGATCAATTGAATTGGAATGGTGCCACCAGCTGTTCACTATCCACTATCCACTATCCAGTCTCCAGTGCGACTTTGTTTTGCGCAGCCCAACCGATTGGCGGGATATTTGGCGGCAGACATATTACACGTGCCGCTGCTGATCTCGCTATGCCAGATCGGCAAACACCGTCTCCTACATACAGTACATACAATAATACTGCGTATGGATTCGACCATGTCTCCGCCGTGAGGGGATCTTGCATGGCCTCTGCCGTGCGTGGTGATTGGTGTGGTGTGGGGTCCATTGAGAGACTTTGGACTGCTGTGTTAAGTGAACCCCGCATCGGATCCGATTGAAACCCGAACCGGCGGCGGATGGCCGGACACGGCAGCTCATCACCTACCTATCATCCCCGAACACCATCGGCGCTCTTTAACAGATTAGACAGTGCCGCCCCTCTCGAGATCAGAGCCCCCAAAACATGCTCCTCAAAATGGACCACCCCCGAGGAATTACTGCCCAGGAGGATGAAAACGGACCCGACTACGCCAACGAGGGGGTATTTCGACGCAATACATTGCCCCCACGATCGTACCATATTCCCGAGACAGCTCTTGTCCTCAACGGCCGCTGGGATTTTCACTACGCTTCCAGCCCGCTGACGGCCCCTGACCCGACATGCTCCCTGGACGAGTCGTGGACGGCACTCCAAGTTCCCGGCCACTGGCAACTGCAGGGCCACGGAATCCCCCATTACACAAACGTCCAGTACCCGATCCCCGTCTGTCCGCCCCACGTCCCTACCGAGAATCCAACAGGGACCTACCGACGAACCTTCCATGTGCCCTCATCGTGGGATCGCGACTCGCAGCTGCGGCTGCGCTTCGATGGCGTCGACAGCGCCTACCACGTCTGGGTCAACGGAACCCTGGTTGGGTACGCTCAGGGCTCCAGGAATCCTCACGAGTTCGATGTTACCGCATACGTCGACAGAGAGGCGCCCAATTCCGTGTCTGTGAGGGTCTATCAGTGGTGCGACGGCTCCTACATTGAAGACCAGGACCAATGGTGGCTTTCGGGTATGATTGTTGGCGCTCTGAGGGCCGTACCCCCAGGTGTGACTGTAGTCGTAACTGACGAGAGATAGGCATCTATCGCGATGTCCACCTGATCTCCCTTCCATCAAAGGCTCGAATCGAGGATTGGTTCCTTCAGACCGACCTGGATGCCGACTACAAGAACGGGACATTCCACGCCACGATCGATATCGTCACCTCAACGACTGCGACAGTCGCCGTCGCGGTTCGAGAACTGCCCAAGAACGGAGGGGCCGCCCTCGGCAGCGCACAACAAGATGTCAGCAACGACGGCCAAGTCCATCTCCGCATTCCGCTCGAGGACCCCACGAAGTGGACAGCCGAAGCACCGTATCTGTACTCCGTCGAGCTTTCCATCACAGCATCTTCGAGGACGCAGACCGTGCGCCAGAACATAGGATTCCGCAAAGTCGAACTGAAGAATGGCTTAATCTGCGTCAATGGACAGCCCATCAAATTCAGTGGCGTCAACAGGCACGACCACCATCCACGCCTCGGACGCGCGGTCCCCCTGGATTTCATCCGGAAAGACTTGCTCCTCATGAAAACTCACAATATCAATGCCCTGCGCTGCAGCCACTACCCCAGCCACCCGAAGCTGCTTGACTTGGCCGACGAACTTGGGCTGTGGGTCATCGATGAAGCCGACCTCGAGTGCCATGGGTTTTACGACGCCGTGGCGCGTCCACAAGACATTCCCGAGGAGATGGACTACGAGGAGCGCAAACGGCGGGCATTTCCCATAGCCGCCCGGTACACCAGCGACAACCCATCTTGGAAGGCCGCGTACCTCGACCGGATGGAACAGATGGTGCAGCGCGACAAGAACCACCCTTCCGTCATCATCTGGTCTCTGGGCAACGAGGCCTTCTACGGCCGGAACCACAAGGCCATGTACGAATACGCAAAGAGAGTTGATCCTGGGCGGCTGGTGCACTACGAAGGGGACCCGCATGCCGAAACCGCCGACATGTACTCTTACATGTACGCCCCCGTTGACCACCTGATAAAGCTGGCAGAAAAGGAGGGCGTCCGTGATGACGGAACTTTCGATAAGCCCATCGTTCTGTGCGAGTATGCACACGCAATGGGCAACGGGCCAGGGTGGCTGGAAGACTATGAGGAGGCCTTCCGCACCTACCCGCGCCTTCAAGGGGGCTTTATCTGGGAGTGGGCGAACCACGGCCTGTGGAAAGAAGATCCGGATGGCAAGTCCTACTATGCCTACGGCGGCGACTTTGGAGATGTGCCAAACGATGGCGCATTTGTCATGGACGGCCTCCTGTACAGTAACCATACGCCGACTCCCGGCTTGGTTGAACTCAAGAAGGTTATCCAGCCGGTGAAGCTGGCGGTGGAGGGGGACAAACTTCTTATCACCAATCTCTACAACTTTGTCGGGCTCGAACACCTCACGCTGACTTACAAACTGGAACAGTTTGCCGACAGGTGAGATGTCCTACGATAATTACTTGTTGTCTAGTTGTCTAGAAAACGTGACGCTAACATCTTGACAGCACAACGCTGCTGACATCGGGCGTGTTGCAGTTGCCAGAAAGCAAGCCGGGCTCGACGGTTACGATTCCTCTTCCTGCGGCACCCAGTGGGTTCCAGTGTCAGCCGGGGGCAGAGTTGTACTTGACATTCTCCTTCCGCCTCCGAGCACCAACACCGTGGGCCGAATCTGGCCACGAGGTGGCCTGGTTCCAGCACCGTCTCCAAAAGACCGAACCCACCCCCCTGACAGCCTCCCCCCACGCCCCCCACAACCTCGACGTACAATTCACCAACACCCACATAACCGTCACCGGCACCAACTTCACCTTCATCTTCGACAAGACCCGCGGCTTCCTCACCCACTGGTCCGCAGGCAACACGACCCTCCTCGAACCGAATCCCGCCACCGGCGCCGCCATCCTCCCCGCCTTCTGGCGGCCCCCGACCGACAACGACAACTCGGCATCACTCCCCTACTGGCGCCGCTTCGGCGTCGACGCCCTCACAGCGCAGCTCCGCTCCACCTCCATCACCAACCCCTCCTCCACACCCGATCCCCTCCAAATAACCTTCACCACCTTCCACACCCCGCCCGTCCTAGACTGGGGCTACCGCGCCGCAACAACCTACTCGATCCACCCGGCCACCGGCGCCCTCACCGTCTCGGTCCGCCTCCAGCCCGCCGGATCCTACCCGCCCCGGCACGTGCCCCGCGCCGGCCTCGACCTCCGCCTGCCCCGCGCCTTGGACGCCGTGAAATGGTTCGGCCTCGGCCCCGGCGAGTCGTACCCGGACAAGCGGGCGGCGCAGCGGGTCGGGGTGTGGAGTGTGGACTCGGTTGGCCGCGGCCATGGTGGTGGTGGTAATGGTGGGACGGACGGGGAGGGCATGCATACGCCCTATGAGGTGCCGCAGGAGGGGGGGAATCGGATGGGGACGAGGTGGGTTTGTCTGTTGAAGGGGGCCGCGGGTGGGGGAGGAGGGGGTGGGGTGAGGGTTACTGCTTCTTCTTCTTTTTCATCTTCTTCTGCTGCCGCCGCTGGGAAAAGTGGGAATGGTGGTGATGGTGGTGGGTGGTCGGAGAATTGCGAGCGAGAGTTCAGTTTCAGGGTCGGGCGGTATAGTGATGCGGTGGTGCAGGCGGCGAGGCATCCCTGTGACTTGGTCGAGGAGGAGGCGACCTTGTTGAGGTTGGACGGGAGAGTTGCCGGGGTGGGGACGGGGGCGTGCGGGCCGGGAGTGAGGGAGGATTTGTTGGTGCCGGTGGAGGAGATGGAGTTTGGGTTTTGCTTGGAGGCGGTCGGAGTGTGAGAGCCGGGGTGGTTGGGAAGTTCCGGATGGTGTTCCATGTTGACCATGTCTTTTGCTGGGATAGAGGGCTATACACCGCGTTACGACAATCTCTTCCTTACCTATGGAACACAGCTCTTAGAGGCACATGAGAGTCCAATACGAGATGCGGTAAACATTAGATTCACCCGCAAGGTTCTAAAGCAGATCAGGCAGCCAATACCAATGTCAACGGAATAAGATATATTTTTGTCGCCAATAGTTCTGCTTTAGGAATGCATAGATCATCGACGGCAGCCCGCCTTCTTAGTCGCGGATCAAGAAGAGGCTAAACAGCACCTCTCCCCAAGATTCCCGGTCCTAATTATCGACTCAATGGAGGCCTCCGCACAACAGAAGTACTCTAACCCACAACTCGAACACGGAAAACATCAAATACCCTTTTAGCAACCCAGGTCTATATTCTATCGCTCATCACCCATTGACCCCCACGAAACATTCATATTACCTAGTCCCGGTCCGCCCGGCTCGACGTGTTCAGCCCGTCCCCCATCCCAGCATCGACGCCATGCTCATTGACAATTATGTTGTTACTGCTGTTGGACGAGCCGCCGCTAATGCCCGTCTTCTCCTCGTCGTCACGCGCGTCGCGGCCACCGCCGTCCCGGGTGCTCCTTTCAACTAGACCATACTGCTTGGCATACTCTTCAATCTGTGTCGGTTGAAGGTGCGGCAGCTCCTTGGCAGCCCTGACGTACGACATGTTCTCGACGTGGCCCTTGGCAAAGATGATGTCGATCTCCTCGAGCGAGCGGCGCGCCGTCTCCGGGTAGAAGAAGTAGATGACGGGGATGAAGCTGGCATTCATGGCGGCGAAAAAGAGATAGGTGCCCCAGCCGATGTTGCGGACCATGATGGGCGTGACCATGACGATGAGGAAGTTGAACAGCCAGTTGACGCACGTGCTGACAGCGTTGGCCTTGCCGCGCGTCTTGACCGGGTTCACTTCGGCCGGGTAGAGCCACGGCAGCGGCAGCCAGGTGGCGCCGAAGAAGGCGATGTAGGTGAAGAGGCCGACGGCGGCGCCGCGGGCCGTCATGGTGTTGTCGGGAATCAAGCATGCAAACGTCAAGACCATGCTGAGGCATTGCCCAACCGAGCCGATCAAGAATAGCCGCCTCCGGCCGACGCGTTCGATGACAAACCACGAGGTGGTGGCGAAGATGGAGTAGACGATCATGTTGACACCGCCGAGGAGGAGACTCATGTCATGGGTCTGGCCGATGGACTCCTGAAACAGAATGGGAAAGTAGTAGATGACGGCGTTGCAGCCGCCGACCTGCTGCATCAACTGCGAGCTGGACCCGAGGAGCATGCGCCGCAGGTGCTGCGTCTTGCCGCCCGTGAACAAGGCCTTGATCGGGGTGCTCTTCTGGCCAAATCCGCCGGCGGCGCGAAGGGAATCCATGATAACGCTGCGCTCAAGGAGTGTCTCTTCGCTTCCCATCTCATAGCCTCGGATGGCCGAAATGACGCGGTCAGCCTCTTCCACGCGCTGGTGGCTCAGGAGCCAGCGAGGAGACTCTGGTAGGAAGAACATGGGAATGATAATGAAGATGGCGAATACGACCTGGAAGGCAATAGGGAATCGCCACACCAGGTCTTCGGGGCCGTAGGATGCTCCGTAGTCGATCCAGTAGGCGATCAAGGTGCCGAAGGCAATGACACCGCCCTCGATGCAAATCAGCAGCCCTCTGTTGGACGTTTTGCTGCACTCGGCTATCGTCAATGTCAGCATCACCATTTCACGGCAACACTCCCACCAGCAAGGGTTCACTCACCTTGATATGTTGGTATTGTTGAGGTATTGATTCCGTTCTAGTTTCAATGTCGTCAGCCACACCAGCCCCCATCGGGATGCGTCGGGGGTCCTTCGGTCATTAGGAGAGTGAAGCCGCCGTCCAGAGCATAACGACTCCCGAGACAAGGCCATGTTCCCAAGGCAGCTGGAAATGGACATAAAGAGTTCAGACTTGACATACCCCGATGCCCATGACGACTCTCCCAACAATCATCTGCGCCAGGGGCGTCGCCCCAGGCATCGCAGTGACCTGGATGATGACTCCTAGCAGCATTATGAAAGCGCCCAGCATAATGGCCCTTCGCCTCCCAAGAATATCGCCGACGCCGAGGATAAACATGGCACCCGCCAGACAACCAATCTCGTAGATGGCAGTGACAAGCCCTTGCATCGTGGGGTTGTCCCTGGTTTCTTCGAAGACGTTGTTGAAGGCCGGGGCGGTAATGATACCGCTCATGACACTAGCAACGGGGTTAGATATTCAGGCGACAGGCACAACACGGTCAGACGACTCACCCTTGGTCGTATCCGAAGAGCAGGAACCCCGTTGTCGCAACAGTCGAGACTGCTAACGAGAGGGGTCTGCCCGAGAGGCCCATGAATCTTGGAGGGGCCATTGTTGACGACTACGGTGGGTGATGGACCAAAAGCAAAACGACGTTCCCGTACAACTCGTAAACGCTAGCGGGCGGCCTTCTATATAGCGGGAGATGCAGGACAGGGGGGCCGAACTGCAGAGGGGGCGAGTTTCTCTTTGTCTTACACACCGCAGCAAACCAGCCAGGTGGAACAGAGGGAGAGGGGCGCCGTGAGCCGATATCAACCACCGTGGGGAAAAAAAGATTGGACGACTGACAGGGCGTGGACCCTTGTTTGTCGGCGCGCGTGGCCGAGGTACGCGGGAGGATCTCGGCGAAGATTCATGTTCCTAGATAGCAAAGGATGCAACATAAGACGATCTTGTTCCGGCGTGGTTGCCGCAGACGTGGGACAAAATCTGGGGCCAGGATTGGGATCATCGGCGACACAGCAAAACATCCCTGCCGAGGGCTCTGAGACACGTTTGTCATAGGCCACCCGCAGCGACATGTCGCGCAGCGTCAGACCCTCTTGCAAGTTGGGCTATCCACCGAGACGCGGAGCATGAGGTCATCGCGTGGGTAATTTCAAAAATCTGCGACGCGGCCCTCTCGGCACCTCTCAGCCCGAAAAAATTGGGGTTGATTACCTACAGTACTGTAGGTAGTGCAGGGTCGCCCGGGGAGCTAAAGAGGCGGAGTTGGTGCAGCTTCATTCGAGAGAAATTGAGAACTCCCAAAAACTTCCAGTTTGGTGTGTTTGTTGCGAAACCGCTCCCCAACGTGCCGCAGACACAAACCGAGTTGTCCGTGGATTTTTCGTCTGCCAACCGAACGACAACAGCCGAATACACCGTTGCTTGGACTCGCACCTGCCGGCTGCAGTCCACGAGGGCACCAGACATGTGCAAGTCCATCCGTCCCAATGTGGAAACCGCCGATGCAGTTCGCATCTGAAGGCAACAGGATTCTTGGCATGCAAAACGGTGGAGCTGGGGGTCGTTTCCTCGCCCACTGAGTGGAACGATGGCGTCACGCAGAAATCCGAGTCCAACGCCAATCAAGGCTATCCCATCTGCTGCGTAGATTTTCATAGGCCCCCAGTTTGAGCAGTCTGCAACGGGAGCGCTGACGATCTCTCAAACATTTTTTCTTGTTCGGGCGAAAGCGCCATCTGCATGTGACCCGACATTTGTTATCTGTGATCAGAAAGATGGTAACGTTATAGATACATTCGAGTCGCGAAACAGTGCCGTTTGGCAAGATAGAACTTAGCAAAGGGCTTTGGGACAGTCTGGCCCACACAACCCCATTCAGGATTTCCCAAATGCCATCACCTCAGATCCCCATGAGCCCCAAATTCAGATTACAGAGCACATATGGGGAAGACCCTGAAAATTCGACCGCGCCACTCCCAAGTTTGTGCGTCCCCACGGCCCCACGGCCAACAAGACAAGCGGTCACGAAATTCCGCGGTATACCCGGAACGGGATGCACGCCAGTTCGGTAACCGTGGAGAAATAAGATCAAGATCAGTTGCTGCCAGTGTTGGCACTTGTGGCACGAAAGGAAATTTTCCTGGGCAGCTTTTGCCGGTTTGGCTGGCACCGCCGGCAGTGAATCTATCGCTGGCACTCAAGGTCGCCTCGTGCCGACTATAGCCAACAACACCTTCCTGTTGGGTACAGTTGTCTCCGCGTGTTAGGACAACAGTACCTACCGTGAAGAACCGCGACTTTGAGTCGCGCGTGGGACGAGGTGTAGTCCAAAGTTTGCGGCAATCGCCGCGGGTTGTGGCTGTGGCAAGCCTCAATGCCCCTTTTTTTGGCCCAAACATCCAAAGTAGTTGCCGCTGGCGATTAACAAAGGCGCCACAGCGTCATTCCCGCCGCCGTCGGTATCCGTTCCGGAGAAGACTTGCCCGCATGCTGGCCGGCGTACCCCGTACCATACCGGCTCAGGCCCACTGACGGCCACGGCCAAAGTTCGGTGCCTGACTCGTGGGGACATTGACCGCCACCAGTCGCATCCCGGTAGTTGGTGTTAGTGTGCCGTCAGGGGATCGACATGCCAAGCCCGGTCGGCCCGTATCCGGATGCCCGCCACAAGCGCCGCGCGGGAAACGACAGGGGCAACGGCCAACCAACGGCATCGCCGAACGCAGCCTTTCCATCAAGCAACTCGGAAATAATCGCCCATTTATGCCCGAAGTGGATGTTTTCCATCATGAGCAGTCAGGAGTTTTTAACCCCGCACACCTCATGGTTTGACCTAAGAACAGGTTCTCATCCAAATCCTTCGGCTTTGGCGCCCAACCTCAACTTAGTCCCCATCCCCTGTTAGTCCTCGGCGACTTTGCCCAGGTGAAAGAGAAGAAAACGAGAAGAGGAGGAAGAAGAGAAAGGAGGGGAAAGAAGAGAAAGAAGAAAAAAGGTGAGAAAAGAAGGAAGAAAAGATACCCTACAATGCTTCAATGATTAATCAAGGAAGGGCGGCCTGAGTTGAGCTCCTTTAAATGGATCTAAGAGCCTCGACGCTGGCCCCAACAAAGTGATGGGTGTTGGCGATACAGCCTTGCCGGCATTAGTAGGTTTATAGGTTTGTTTCCCTAACAACGTGGACGTTTCTTTCGTCTCAAGTTGATGACGGTCTATCCTTTCCCCTCCTTCCCGGCCCTAGTAACTAGCCTGCCCTTTATCAATAAGTTCCAATGGCACACTGTCACCGCCCCTCCCAATAAAAGTCAACACCGGTTGGCTCAACGGCATTGGGAGGGAGTCGGTTGGAACGACAACCGAAAGAGGCCGTGGGTTCGACTCCCCCCTCGAGAAGTAAAATCTCCTTTGGGGATTTTCGTAGCCGTCTACCTCCATTCGACCGGCGCGAGAATGGGGCTAGGCGGTGAGCTTTTTGGGGTTTTTTTTTCTTTTCCATTTCGAACTATAGTCTCTTCGCTGTCCTCAACAAGCATTTTTTATTCCATTTATAGACAGACTATCTTTCTTTTATTCCGCATTCTAACCATATCCTGCCATATCTATATATCTATGCAATCAATATAACTGAGTCAGCCCACTTGAAGCAATCAAACATCGATCACCAGCCACTGGATAAACCAAGGTTGAACATATGCCGATCGGAAGCAAAAAATAAAACATAGCCTCTGGGCCCCCAATCCCCTCACTCCCCTTCCCACTCCTTCTCAGCCCCTCCTGCACCCTCCCTTCTCCCGTATTCAGATCCACCCCTGAATTGGAGGTGGGCGGGGGTCACACGCTGCAGTAGCTGGAGGCATGATTGGATGTTCGTGGGGCGTACCATCATGCTTCCTGCACTCTTGAACCGCACCAACGATAACAAACCGGCCCTGGCCGCATCCTCCACCGGAGTTCTCAACGAATCATATTACTTCGCAGTCAATATCTCGCGCAATTCCTTCCTAAAGCGGGTGTGGTGCTGTTATACATCAACTGCCCAACAACCAGGCTCCCAGACCAGTTGCGTGCCATAGGTTTTTCACTCCATTTCATTCCATCTAATTATTCCCAAAACACCCACTCCTCGATTCATCTGTCAACCCTTATCATCAGCAAGAAATGAACAACTACAGGGTAGGATTATTTCATAAAACCTTGCTGCCTATATGTTCCAAGAGAGACTAACTACGATCAATATTCTCTATTATAGGACCCGATCCACAGGCTATACATTGGGGCGCAAGTCACGCATGCCTGGTTTGGCGGAGCTTGGGAGGTTATCGAGATTCTCCAATACGGGTCGCTAAAAATTAAAGAGATAGGCACGCCTCGAATTTTAACGGTCACGGCTGAAGAAGTTCACTTGGTGTGATGGGTCGTCTGTTTCATCATATCGAACCCTACCTTAGGTATAATTAATTATAAGAGGCTGACGAGAAGACACAATTGATTTTTGGTTGCAGACCGCTTAACCTCGCCTCGTTTTATACGGCTCTCCCAAGACGTAGAATGTTTTGTCCGGCGGTGCCGCGTCTTGTCTGCGAAGGCGTGGTCAAGTGCCAAATACTCGTAAAAGGGGGGGTGATGATCCTCGGCTCGGAACGCGGCGACTTCTCAACCCATAGCACTACATCATCCCTATCTTGCTCAATAATGTCTCGCTCCCAGAAAAGGGCTTCCGTTTGTCAATCGCACGGCAAAATCCGACCTATGGACAGCGCAAGGAGAGGCAAACTCCGCATCAGAATGACCTTGTGTGGTTCTTTGCCAATAAGATGTCACGGCCACGGGCGTCTTTGTAGTTTTTAGGGAGGAAGTTTATACGAGTGAAACAAGTAGCAGCACCTAGCCATATCGCGAACATTATATGCTATCTCAGGTTGACTGTTCATGACAATATTTCAAGGGGCTGCGCCACTGTGAGAGTAATATAAAGATGGACCTGAACTGGTATATCGAACAGTTACAAGGAGAAAAGCTGTGTAACCTGATTGAAAGGGCGCAGATGACATAGACCACAGAGAGAGCCTGGTCCCTTCGAAATTTAGACTTTGCCGGGAGGGTCAAAGACACGACTCAAAGGAAGGCAAGTTATTCTGGATGGCCAACGCTCCTGCGCGTATTCCTAGGGAGATAGTGTTGGACCAACGTTGAAGTCGCGGGATAGGTTCTTGTTCTTCAGACCTCTGATGCTGAAGGGAGGTCAATTAAGTAGCTCGGTCTCGGGCTATAATTATATCTATCTTTATTGGCCGACCTATGCTGTGCTTAGCTAGACACCGTGTACTCTCTAGGTCCCTCGGTGCAATACAACACCACGACCGACTCCTCAGAGAGCCCGAGCCTCGTCTTCTCGGTTTCAGACGTTCTCCTGAGAGCCGCCAATGCCGCGGCTCCACAGGGGCCTGCCTTGACTCCCAGCGCTTCCAACCGCTGCACGGCATCATGCGCCTCCATATCAGTCACAGCCACGGCACCATCAACCCCCGATCTAAGAATAGGCCAAGCAGTGGTGGACAAGGTTCCACAGTTCATCCCGCACATGATACTGTCTTGGGTTGGCACGCTTGTCGCCTTCTCGTTCTCGAGCGAGGTCTGCAGACAAGCAGCTGTGTCTGGTTCAACAGTGAGCACAGCGGCTGCTGATCCAATGCTCACTTCCCTTGTCGCGCTCTTGAAGTGCTGCGCCACTGCCTGCGCAATTGAACCACATCCAACAGGGGAAACAACATGCGTGGCTGCTTTCCCCCCCGTCATGTGGAGGACTTGTGTATCTGACTCATCGAGCATGGTCTGGTAGCCCTCCACCACCCACTTATAATGAACATTGCCGTTAGCGGACGTCCCAAAACACGACACAATCGATACAAAGTTCAATACAGAAACCAAAACAAACCTGGGGGACTGTTTCATATCCGTCCCAGCTGATGTCCATGACCAGGAGTGAGCCATCGGTCCCTGCGGCCCCCTTGGCAAACTCGACAGCCATGTCATAGTCCCCATCCACAGCCTTCACATCAGCGCCTTCGCCACTGATCAGATCCCGGGTCGTCTCGGGCATATGCTCCGGCACGTACACCACGACCGGAATGTCCATGTACCTCGCCATCCTAGCCACCGCACGCCCCCAGTTCCCCTCGGTGCATGTAACGAGTCTGAGACGGGGCCCCCTTTCTCTCGCTGCCGCCCCCAACTTGGCAAAATTGAGTGACTGGCCCATCTCCGCCATAAATGATAGGGGGTCAACACCCAGCCGCTCCGTCACGGCACGGTAGACGGCCCATGAGGCGCCCAGGATCTTGAACGAGGGGAGGCCGAAGCGCCGGGACTCGTCTTTGAGGAGGACATGGGCCAGGTTGAGCTCTTGGGCCAGGGAGGGAAGGCTGCGGAGGGGCGTCTCGGCGTAGTCGGGAAGAAGGCGGTGGAATGCCTGCACGGGGGACGCTCGGTGGGAGGCTGCTTTAGCGGCGATGAACCGCCATTCCTTGGCTGCGGGGTTGATGTAGATTGCGGAGGGGGATAGCATGGTGTTGGACCGGCTGGGCAGAATATGCCGTGAACTGACTGTCAAGGGAATTAGGATATTGAATTTCAATACTGGTTTGGGAGACAAGTGATCCAGTTGCGTGCTCTGCGGGGTTCGCCGGCTTTCAGCTGCCGGTAAGATGCCAAGACGGGGGATCAAGCCCGGGGAAGCTCGGGCCGGCGCCGGAGCAGCAAAGAAACCAGACATTCAGATACCTAAGGTCAATGGTCATTTCATCGAGTTTCATTATCGAAGAACTGTGACTCCAATGACGCCTCGCTGCTTCCATCGCTACGACGAGAATGCCACCAGCGCCACCATCACCGTTGCAACCGCTGCCGACTCAACTGAACCGCAACATCCGACGTGGCACCATCTATCCAGTCGTTCATCATAACCACAAGCTGATCAAGCTCGCAAGTCCGCAAGACGTTATCCCTGCACCACGGCAGGATCTTGGAATCGCATACGCCCTTGGTCGCCAACAGACAGCTCGTCGTCACGCTCGCCTCCAACACCGAGAACACCACGGCCCGCGTGATATTCGAGGCCGTGGCCTGGCACTGGATGTTGACAAACGCCCTGCCCCTCTGATTATCCTTTGTCAACACCCTCGGCAGCGCCTCGAGGATACTATCCCCATTCAGCGTCGCGTTGCCCTCGTCCGTGTACGTCGACAGCGAGTTGACACTGTCGAGCATGATCAGCCTCTTCCTCTCCCGTCTCAGCTGCCCAATGCTCAACCGCTTCATGTCGTCCAAACTCCCCGCCACAATCTCCCCGTTCGCCTGCCGCAGCGCCTCGTCAAGGTACCGCCTCTTCTCGTCCTCTGACGGCTTCGCACAGACAGCGGGCACCCCGTCCCAGCGCAGCTGCACCACGACGATCTCGGCCGGGTGCGCCCGCAGAAACGCCACGACCCCGCTCAAAAACGCATCGTACGCCATGCCGGGGATGGCGCTGTGCTGGAAATACAAGCGGTCGGGCAGCGCGCCCGTGTGGCGGACGGCGCTGTGCAGGTGGGCCGGGCGGAACTCAAAGTAGCGCGCGCCGATCCGGAGCATGGCGTCTAGGCTGTCCTTTTGCGTGATGGCTAGGCCAAAGATGATGTTGGGCGCGATGAGGGCGATGGCGTCGGCGGATAGCTTGTCGGCGAGTTGGGTGAGGAGCCGGTTGTCGTCGATGAGCTGGCCCACGACGGCGCCGCCCACGCGGCGGAGCACGGCCTCGCTGCTCTCCATGCTGTTCATGCCCACGTCGTGCGCGGCGGGGAGGACCAGGCGGGAAAATGGCTTGTTTTCGAGGTCTGAGCCGGGAGGGGCGACGCTGCCGATCCAGTTGGAAAAGTTGGGCGTGACGGTGATGTAGCACTGGTGGCGGTTGGGGAGGAGGTCATGGCCGTTGCCGGCTTCGTACAGGCCGTAGCAGATGATGAGGCTGTCGCCGTGGAAGATGGAGGGCGTGTTGGCGATGGACTCCATGGTGCCGCCGCTGGCGTTGCCGGTGATGGCGTTGACGTCGATCCATTGCTCCGTGATCTTGTTACCGTGTTGGAACACCTTGAAGGTGAACTTGCCCCTCTTGTCGAAAAAGCTGCCAATGGCGAAGGCCTCCACCTCGAGGGCGACGTTGGAGAAGCGGTTCAGCTCATTGACCGTGACCGTCCGCCCAGGCACTGACAGCTCGATCGAGCACCCCGGCACCGCGATGTACGTGTATGTGTGGACACCTTTGCTGGGCATGATGCTGACCTTGCCGGCTTGGGGCAGTGTTACACTGGTCTACTTTGCGGCACAGCGCTGTACTATGTAACGTTAATTTAGTGGGACGTAGAAATGGTTTGCCGACGGCCTTGTCCGACGATTTTCGGGGTGACAGTACCGACTGGCGACTTGGGGGGGGGGGGGGGGGGGGGGGGGGGTGTTGAAGACGGCATGCCGATCTGCGGCAACCTGAAACCGTCAAGTCCGGGGCTTGGCCGGCGCCAAAAACCAGCCGCAGCGTGGAACTTGTGTCACCTCACCAATCGATGGGCTTCCTGGTTCGCGCTTGTGGAGAGCTGACAGCCGCCGAGCGCCGATGCTGCAGGCCAAATATGCTCCGCGGAGAATGCACCATGGCCGCGGCGAAATGCGATCTTGGCCTGCCCGTGTTGGGGTTTGTTAGGTTGTCACCCGAAGATGGCATTTTCACCTTGTTTGACTCGTGGATGTGAAGTTACGGTATTAGTCGCATGTTAAAAGAATCTCAAGGGTAACGACGTAAGCAACCTCGGGGACATCACTTCATGTCACCGCTGATTGATCTGGCCTGTGGCCGAGGGGGTCATGAAAAAGGTACCTAGTTTCGAATGAATGGAGCATTTTCTGTTCTCGACTTGGCCCATTTCTCTGAACACAAGAGTTCATATTCCGGGTTAGGGTTAGCTACGGCTGTAAAAAAGAACAGATCGAAAGACTTGTCTACCAAGACAATTTGTCTGGGCTCCGAATCAACTATTTAGGGGTTTCTTGCGAGTTGCGTCTGACTGTGCTCATAGAAACGCCAAGAGCATAGTCGGCTGTGTAACGTAGGTGTGGCCAAGCCACGAACCAGAAACATTCCCTGGTCTCGACGACACTTCGCCGCACTCATGCCTAAATATGGGGGAAATCATCGCCATCTGCATCGGCATGGCCGTGGGTATAAAAGTGATAGAGCTTTTAGAAGGTGGTTTCTGGAGATTTTCTGGTTTCGTGTCTCTTTGTTCAAGCTCTTCCGGAACCCCCCTTTGTTATAAATTGCCCGAGCTCCTAGCTGGGTACCTCACCTTGCCTACTACCTGCTCCCTGCACTTACTCAAGGGAGAAACATTTTAAACATCCCAATTGTTTGCTACTACCCCCTACCGAAGCAAAATACTTCATCATAATGGCAGGCTGCCGAGCAGAGGTAAACTCGAACCAACCGTTTGCTATAAAGTATAAACTGGCACAGCCCAGCGACTAACATCACTTTAGCCACTTGTACCCAGCCCCGACATTGCATTCGGTGATTCTGCAGATGCACCACCCGGCATCGAGGTAGTCGAGATCCGCCAATGGGAGACAACACTGCCGCCACCAGTATGCCACGAGTCGGTACACAACAGGGACATCTTCACGACGAACAACCTCGAGAACTCGGCTCAGGGTTATCCAGCACGTTATCCCGCGCAGCCGAGGGATAGCCACCTATGTACAAATATCGACTGGGTCGTCGCCATGCAACCAGACTACAGCAACCAAGAGCTCATACCATGGAGTTACCAACAGCACAGCCGCCCACTACACCTTCGCTCTCTTAAGACGGCTAGGAGGTGGTTGATCTGCGTCAACGCTATCCAGCGAGACGAGCCGGGGGCCGGCATTGCCCTGGAGAGCAGCAACACCATCCGAAACTGCGGCTGCAGCCAATACGCTCGGAACCGACCCTCGAGAGACCCTCTAGCACACCAATGTGCCCCCAACCGCCGAGGCCGGGACCAACAAAATGATGAAACTATTCACCGCGAGCTTGTGCGGGGGTTTCAGGTCCTCTGGAACCGCGCGGGCTGAACAGCGATACACACGCACGACTCTTTCGTTGGTGCAGGGTTGGAAGAACAACCACATACCGCCTCAGCTCGCAAGCGTTAGGTCAATCGAGCATAATACGAGATACTTCATATCCACCATGAGAGAGACAAGGGCAAACGAACGGGTCAAGATGTCGAAATTGATCGGGAGTCTTATCATCATCCGCTTGAAGCCCTCCCAAAGAGACCAAGCAAAGCAGGGAGAAGACTCGGATACATGGTGGCCCATACGAAGGACGGTGATTGAATCATGAGTTGTGTGAAGTGTGGGTTTTGACAGCAACCTACCTGAAGAATAGCCTAGCGGTTTTTTATTCTAGCAAAAGCAAGGCGCCCGGATGCAGTCCCTAGAACCAGCACAATACCGGCCGTTCGGGAGTCGCAATACTTCTTACGGTCATGGTCTAGAAACAACTTGAGCTGCCTTTGGTTGACGTCGATGGCAGTAATTGCCAGAAGCAACATTTATGATTTATCTAGGTAGTTTTGCAACCCAAACGCTCTCAGAACCCCGCATTACTTGTAGACGCAGATCAAGCATCCGAAATGTATTACAGGGCAATAAGCCCGATGCCGCGTGAATTTGTGTCCTTCAGACCATACGACATGACCTTCAGAGTCAGTGTCTCAAGAGGTCGCCCGCCAACCTAGATTTCGAAATGAGATTTCTCGTAAATGAGGGGATAATTAGTCCATGGCTGTGAAGAATGGAACGAGGGATAACTCTGATAATAAGGCCTGGGGATTTATGCCTTGGGTAAACTTGGAACATCGTATTGGCAGAACCGCCCATGTAAGGAGGAGACGCCACAACTGAAGATCAGCTGGTCTAGAAGATCTTGGCCTTGTTTTCCCTCGAGCGATCGGCGAAACAACTCCACTCCCCCCGGCCGTTGATCCCAAGCAGTAATCAAGTCAGAGACGAGCAATTCGCCGCATCCCTTGGTCCGATTGACAACGCAAAATATGGGATCCCAAGGGAGCTGGCAATGGAATACGAAGCAGTTCGGCTGATCGCGGCTGCTCGCGGCTGCCCTGAGGCAGGGACGCTACCGCAGGCGATTCATTGCGGCGACGATAACAACATGGGTAAACACGAGTGAACAGAGTAAAACGTGATATGGACATTAAGTATATACCGCCCCTAGGGCCCGAGTTCAGAAATCAAAAAGCGGATCCAACATGGCTTGTTTCCGGAAGAGCCAGCGAATCCTTCGTCCACGTGGAATCTTGTCAGACACGGGCGTATACACACAAAAAAGGCAGAAACCGTCAACCGCTATCAGGCGCCATTGTATTATCGCATTGACACCATCCAGTCGTGGAAGAATGTTAGGAAAACGTGATCCGCCGTCTAACCCCTGAAGCCAACCTTGACCTTGATCGTTGTTTTGCCAGGCATGATGTTGAGTCCAATGCCGTCGAGCGCCTCCATGCCAATGGTGTAGGCGTTAGTACCGACGCCGCCGGGAAGAATGGTCGAGTCAACGCCACCTTGGGACATGCGGCAGCCAGGGACATCCATCTTGTAGGCCTGGGCAACGAGCGACGAGCAGTCGGCTCCGGACCAGCCCTTGTTGCTCTCGTTGGAAAAGTCGAACTCAGCCCAGACACCGGCGTATTGGCCGTGGGTGGTGCGTGGCACCTCATTCGGTGCGAAGGCGCAGACGCCCTGGGTGTTGGCGTCTGCTACCACGGTTTTGGTCTCGCCGGGCTGCAAGGTGAAGATGAGAGGCTGCTGGCCATCGACCTTGAACATGCCGGTGAGCTGGCCATCAGCGCCCATCTTGTTTGCGCAGATGACCTGGTACGGCTCGTCGGCAACGTTTTCGTACTCCTGAACGTATTTGTACTTGCCGGCAATGCTGTTGGGGACCTCCATCAGGTTGGAGTTCCATTTGCAGCCGCCGGTGGTGCCCAGGTTGCCCGTGTACATGATCTGGTCGTACGTCACGCGCTTTGCCTTGCTGGCGACGCCGCCGCCGCAGAAGGGGATGAACTCGGTGGATTCACTGGATTCGCTGCCCTTCGAGGGCGCCGGCGCCGGAGAAGGAGAGGGGGTCGGCGCGGCTTGCGGGGTGCTGGTGGGCTTGGGAATCGGCTTGTTGTGGATGTTCTTCACGTGAACGGCCTCGCGCTTAGAATGGGCGCTGCGGTGGTGGTGGGCGTGCCCGGACGGGTGGGCGGCAGCACCGAGCACGCCGGCAAGTAAAAGGAAGTGAGTGAGCTGCATCTTGGACGTCGGAGATCGATTCTGGATCGTCTTGCCCTTTTTTTTTTCTATTCCCAAGTCGTGTTTTCGTCAGAGATGTCGGTCAGCGTGACGGCGTGTGTCAAGCACCACTGAAGCGCAATGGCGGGTAATTTTGGATCGCAAATGCGGTGTGAGCGATGTTTGCAATTGAAGCTTGCAATTGCTGTTGGTAGTGAGAGAGGGATGTCGCGCTGGTGGTGTGGTAAATGAGTGACCCGAGATGCGAGATCTCGAAAAAGAGCGTGATGGAGCGCGAAATGCGTCGTGTGTTTGGAGAGGTTGCAGGAGGAAACAAGGAGAAACCAGTGGGAAGATGAAGACTGAAAAGCTGCTGCCCTCCTCCCAGATGAGCAGGGGGCGGTAAATGAGCCGAGACTTGTTCCTAAATGATCCCGGTCGGCTCCCTTGTCTGTCCAATCCCTTGTCAAGGGCCAGAACAGCGATCGCAAGGCCTTGTGCTCTGACTGGCCGCTTGGGCCCACAGTTTAACCAAGGCTCATGCAGGTCCCCGCCCCTCCTGATTCGCTGCCAGCTCATTGTCACTTTGAGACCCAAATTGACCAGCAGACAAGCCCGCCTTCGCTGTGTGAGCCAGCTTTGGATGTTGTGTGGCTGTTTTATTGGCGCCATCAACGTTTGGGCGCTCTCAGTTTCCCGTTTCTTCGGCCAACCGTCGTCCGACATGTCAACGAGAGCGAAGAACAACACATTCGTATTGCAGCAGCACAGCACTCTATCTAGCATGAGGGACGCGTGGTCGGAGGGCGAAGCGGCGTTGTTTCGGCCGCCAGGGGGGGGGTTTAGAGTAGCCGCTTCAAGGTGGAGATGAGATGGGCTGGGCAGCTAACATTTCCCATGCCACTCTCCTCCTTGCAATGTTAAGGCATTTTTGGCTTCTAACCCCGTCGACGCGTTTGATTGCCGAGTTGCACGCCCGAGCTGGGCGCCTGGCCCGCCATAAATTTTTGTTTCATCAAAACGCACAGGAGGCCGGGAGATGGCGGGCGTGTTTTACACATGTTTACAGAATATTCTGAGATCGAACAGTCGGACCACTTTCATAACCAGCTTCATCGCGTGTTGCCGTCTGACGTTGCACAAACTGGTTATTTTCATCCGATCTTGTGGCAGAGCCGTTGCGCCGCAGAATCGCCCGAACCTGGGCAGGAGACCGCCGACCCCTGGGAACGAGGCCAAATTCACAACCAATGGCTCGCTGAATATTCCAGGGATGAAAACGTGAGTTGGATACGTCCGCTGGCGGACTGCGCTGCATCATGTAAATCTGAGCTGGCTGTTTCTGGGGGTCGTTTCCGTTGGATATGGAGGTCGCCCCACAGCAGCGCTGCTGCTCCTGAGTGGCCCAAGCTCCGTGCCCCGCGATCTTTTTTCTGCAAGCAACGACGACCACACTAAACAGCCAGATTGAACAAAGACATTGCCATCCAGGTTGGCGATTTCAGACCAAACAAGCGGACAAAAAGGAATCAGAGACCGCGCTGGTGAGACTTTGCCCGCCTTGTTCGGAACCCGAAGCAGGTCCCAAACACACCCAATCGACGGCCCAAACCCGGGGTACTTTGCGGCGCAGCATCTTTGTGCTACCGACGGGAACCAAGGGTTCAATCTTTTTGTCGAAGCTTCAGCATTAGCCAACCGCAGCCTGGTTCTACCGCTCCCCCCCAACAGGACCACACGCCCGAACCCACACAATGCCGCTCGACACATCAACCTACAACCTCGCGCTGCTTCGCGTCGATGGGCGGAGATGGAACGAGCTGCGGCGCGTCCACGCCCAGATCCGCACGCAGGCAGCCGCCGACGGCTCCAGCTACCTCGAGATGGGCCATACCAAAGTCATGTGCGTGGTGACGGGCCCTAGCGAGCCGGGCCCACGGCGCGGCGGTGCAGCAGGTGGTGGAGGTGGAGGTGGAGGCGGAGGCGGAGGCGCTGGCGGCGCGGGGCCCAAAGGCGAGGTGATGGTGAGCATTGTGATCGCCGGGTTCAGCTCCGTGGACCGCAAGCGGCACGGGAGGGGCGACAAGTAAGTCCCACCTGCGCTCCCCATCCTTACTGACATGGTGTTGGATTAGCAGCTAATTGGGCCTTGTTACCTCAACCATAGACGCACTCTCGAGCTACAATCAACAGTGGCCAACGCGCTGGCTGCAAGCCTCCACACACATCTCTTCCCCCACAGCCAGATCAACATCTCTCTCCACGTCCTCTCACAAGACGGCTCGCTCCTGGCGGCGCTCATCAACGCGGCCACGCTGGCTTGTGTCGATGCGGGTATTCCCATGACCGATTACGTGGCAGCCTGCACAGCCGGGTCGACGTCAACGTACGCTGCCGGTGATGAGGGTGCTGACCCCTTACTCGACTTGAATCATCAGGAGGAGCAGGAATTACCGGGGCTAACAGTGGCCACACTTGGGGAGAGCGACCGCGTGGCTGTCTTAGTGTGCGAGAGCAGGGTTCAGGTGAGCCGGCTGGAGGGTATGCTAGCGGTGGGTGTGGATGGTTGCAAACAAGTAAGGGAGATATTGGACCGGGTAGTCCGGGAAAAGGGGCGCCGGATGATACAGGAGGGGACGGTGGAGAAGGGGATCGGGTTGAATGACATGGACGTGGATTAATAATGGTCGTTGGCCTGGACCACGCTTTACAACTTCCTAACTGTGGCGAACTGTTGAGGTGAGGATACCCTTTTTTTCACACTACAGTCAGCCTGAATCGCTACCTACACGGAGACCTGCATATTTTTTGTGCTTCCGCAATAATGGTAAAATGACCTAACTACGCCCCTGCATGCCACCGCTGCCCGCTAACATACAAAATCAGTACACCGCAAGGGAAGCAATGCACCCCTACAGATCAGAGCTCATCATGCGCGGTCTCGGCCTCCCCAGTGGGGTCAGCGGCTTGGGTTGGCGTGGACTTGGTGGAGTCGCTCGCCGCCTCACCGCTAGCCTCAGGGGTAACCGGGGTGGCCTCCTCGCTCGTGTCGGCTTTGGTAGCATCGGGGGTCGGCTCGGACGCGGCTTCCGGCGCGGCGGCTGGCGTAGGCTCCTCTACCGAAATGGCAACGACGCCTTCAGGCAGCTTCTTCTTCACTCCCTCGCTGAGCCGGATCGCGTCAATCCAGCTCTCGACGCTCTCGTGTCCAAAATCAGCCGCATCATAGTGTCTCCACCAGCCACGGCGGGCATTAACAGCGACGATTTCGACGTCGCGGGTGAGATCAAGTGCTTTCAGGAGGGACGCTGCCCCCTCGTTGTCCTTGGGTACCTCGTAGAAGGGGAATAACTGGCGCTTGCTCTGGGCGTGCTTGAAGGCCAGCTGTGAGAGGCTGGCGAGCGCCTTCTTGGCCGTCTCGTCCTCGCTTGAGGAGACAAAGGCCAACACACAGGTGTGCGACTTCTCAGTTAGGCACTCCTTGATCAGCTTCTCGGGCGAGTTGATGGCCGGAATTGGCAGCGCAGTTTCTACGATGACCGGGGCTTCTTGCGTTGCGGTCTCCGTCTCCGATTCGGTGGCAGCGGACGAGGTCTTTGAAGACGCCGTCTTGGCCTTTTCCTTGGATTCGGATGACTTCTCGGATGCTTTGCCGCTCTTCTTCTCTTTGTCCTTCTTATCCTTCTTGCCGTTACCCTTAGCCGGCGGGTCGGGGTTTGGTTGCCCGGCCTGCGAAAGGAATTTAACCATGGCGTCCTTCTTCAGCTCCCCATCGTAGACAACAGCAGGCGCATCGTCGCCCGGGAGGAGCACTAGAGTAGGGAACTTCTTCACGCCAAACGTTTCAACCGCCTTGGACTCCTTGTTGCGCGCCTGCCCAATGGTGATGACATCGGCAAAGTCGATGGCGATGCTCTTCAGCAACGCCGATGTAGTACCCTTCTCGGTGAACAGGATGGCCTTGGGCTTCTCCTTCTTGTCGCTCAGGAACTTATCCAGCGACTTGTCCTCGACTTTGACAACATAGTTGTTGATCTGCTGCACAACGGCCTCGACGATGGCGCTCGCTGTCCGCTGACCTTGGTAGTCCTGAACCATGGGCTTGCCGCCACCCTTCTTCGGCCGGACAATCTTGAGCGTTGGGAAACCCTGGATGCCCAATGATCCGCAGAGGGGTTTGTTCGCGTCATCGTCGCAATTCACGGCGGCGACCTTGGCCAAGCCCTCGAGGTTCTTGGCTGCCTTCTCGTAGGCCGGCTTCAGGTTCTGGCAGTGACCGCACCAGGGGGCGTAAAACTCGACGATCTGGCGACCCAAAGAGTCAGTGTGCGCGAGTCAAGCCGACAGAGACTGGCAGTGGTGACTTACAGAAGTGTAGTTGCTCTTGGCAATCAGTCTGTCGTAGTCCTTCCCATCCACCTGCAACACGGGCGACTTCTTGGTGTACAAGCCTGCCTGCGCCCCCGGAAGCGCGGACAGCAGGGCGACTGCTACAGCGCAGAGGGTGGGGTGATGCATTATGCAAGCTTCAACAGCAGCTTAGAACGGAAGATGCTTGGGGGTGCGCAGGTGTATCACAGGAGAATCAGCAAAAGCGAGAGCTGCTAAGTCATCGAATTGAAAACGAGGGCGCCTATCAGGCACACGGGCGTCTTTTTTTATTGTCTAGTGCGATGGGGACTTGATGGTCAAGAAGAGTTCCAGGCTGGCCTGTTTCCATCTTCGGCAAAAGAACACATTTCCAATCCAATGCCGCCCCCCAGGCTGAAGCCGGTGCCACTCATTGAGCTCGCGGGAACCAGCCCGCCAGCGAGAGAACAGCCCAGAGAAAGCACGGCCCGCCAAGTGACCAAAGCTCCCTCGTGGTTGGCCTTTTGTGGATTGATGGTGGGGGATCAGCCTTGGCAAGTGACGCCGGCCGCTGAACGAGGCTCTGACGCGGATTCCAAGGCAGCAAAGGTCCAGATACAGTACCTACCTACCTGGTAGTCACGGTGCCTCAACCGCATTGTCCGTCACAGCAGTCTTGATGTTCGTGTTCGACATACTTTAACACGCCCCCCTACGCACACCGAGTGCTACCGACTCCATTCGTGTCTCGCTCACAATGGCCGACACAGTCCCCGCCGCCCTGAGGCAAGCTGATGTCAACATCTGGAAATGCGCAACCAAGGCTGCACAACTCCAGTCGGTGAAACCGATTATGGCCTATTGGTGTATGTCATGCGCAGGACCCCTGGGGAGTAGTGGAAGGTTCTGATGGCAGCAGGCGAATACTGGGCTGTCAACCAGATCCTGGCGAAGCAACTGCACACGGTTGACGAGGACATCCTGCGCTACACAACCAATTTGATGGACAAGCTAGAGCAGGTCTGCGTGTCTTGGGAGCAACCTGGTATATTGCTGGGCTAACCGGGCGCCGGACAGACGAAGGCAGAGTACGCGAGCGAGGACGCCATTATAGATGATGTGGCCGGCCAGGCATACGTCGAGCAGTTTGCCCAAGAGACCCTCGACCGAGCAGAACGAGTGGTGAAGGCAAACCGGGTGACACAGTATGCTTGATGCGCTCGTTTTTTTATTTGTTTCTACTTGCGTTAACGCGGCGCCAGGCAAACGGCGACAACCTTTGACGCAGCTGCAACCTTCTTCCACGTCGCGAATATTTGGGGCTCGGTCGACCAGGAGACACAGCAGAAGATCAAGTACGCAAAGTGGAATGCAGCGAGGATTGTCAAGGCGATTAAAGATGGAACGGACCCCAATGAGTCAAATCCAAAGCAAGAAGAGCCGCCGCAGCCTGAGTTGGATCCGAACGATCCTGCGGTTCAGAGCCTAGGCGGCACTCCGTCAAATACCGGGCCGAGGCCGGCAACAGTCGAAGATGTTCCTGACACCGACATGCTCAAGGATGCAGCGGGCGTGTCATTACCACACAGTCCTATTTCGGCCGGCCCATCACCCGTCTCGGATATCGGGCTTCAGCTCCCAGGGGTTCCGACTCATCTCAGTCAGCCAGCACAGCCCGGTTACTTTGGACCAGAGGCGGCAGTGTCTCCATCGTCTCCAGGCCATTTCCAAGCCCCACCCGATCTACCGGTCGCACCATCCGGGTGGGCGCCGGCGCAGCAGAGCCCAACACCGAGTGCTCCGCCGAGCGCCTGGTCGCAACCCCCTGGGGCCCCGCCCGGCACGGGTTTTTATCAACAACCCCAAGCTCCTGCCACGGGACCACCAACATTTGCCACGAGTCCACCATCCACCGCTGCAGTGGCGTCGCCACCCGTCAGCCCCCCACTCGACCCTTATCACACGAATCTGGCGCCCACACCAATTATGGGAAGGCCGACAGCCCCCCCAGTAACGGTGCCTATCAGCTATGCACCAGTTCGGTCCGGGGGCTTCGTAGCAGACGAGGCGGCGATGGTTGGGGCGCAAAAGCATGCAAAATGGGCCATATCGGCCCTCAACTTTGAGGACGTACCTACAGCGGTCAGGGAGTTGCGAAAGGCGCTGGAACTGCTTGGTGCGATGTAGAAGGCGTGCGGCGATGTATGGTGATACGAACTACTTAATTATGGATGTTATGAACTGCCAACGTTGAACCCAGAAACGCAAACCTTGTCAAATCTGTTGTTTCAACAACAACGGGCTACTAAAGGACCAGGTGCAACCGAAGCAAGCCCTGTCCTAAGGGGGGCTGGCTTAAAGCAACCAACACTGGGTCCTGCACTGTCTCACTGCCATATGTGACGCCTTCCTGGATGCCGCTGTTGGAAACACCCCACAACTGTGCAAAGGAAGGGATGGGATATGGCGTGGCCCGTACTATGGGATTTTTTCTGCATTGGAGCCTCTGCAGGTTCCTGTTGGCCCCTCCTTCGGTTTCGATGGTTTGCGCCTTAGCCTGCGAAGGCAAACATTCCTGGCAAAACTGCAACCATAGTTTCGTCCGTAAATACAGGCGACCCAGCTGTTCTCCTATCGCGTTAGCTGACCCGAGATCGATGATTGGGCAGTCCGGGTTGAGGCCTCAGCGGCGATGAACGGGAAGAAGGATGGTCTCTATAGGAGTAAACGATAAGTTATGGGGAGGGCCGCTGAATGAAGAATAACTCGAACATACTCGTTGCTTGGTGTGCCAGACTACAATCCTCCTGGTTTGAGTCTCGGGCAAGGCTTGGCCGGGAATGAGGTGGATGCAACATAAATATTTTCATGTCGTCGGGATAATGGTTGCGATATAGACTTCAGAAAGAGGATAAGTAACGCTGGTGATAGTATATACTCCATGCTCAACGTCTCTAGGTGTAATCAAGCAACGAGGTATAGCTCTCCATTCACGTGGAAAATCACTGTCTGCTAGGACGGATGAGATTGGGTAGCTTAGAGCGCGGACAAGTTCGAGGAAACAGAAACTCGATCGTTTCTCTCACCAAAAAAGACTTGAGGTCAACGGTACAGTGTCATGCATGCGTGATGCCCACGGCAAGCAAGAAACCATTGTATGCCAACAAAAGAGTTGCCTAAGTCTCGTGGCTTTGGCGTGTCAGGTGCCAAAACAAGATTGTCGGCCCGCGCGCACATTGTTTCTTTTCTGCCAACAGCGGATCTTTATAAGAGTCGGGCTTGTTGAACAAATTTCTTCCTTGCACATCACGTACTTCCATACATACACCCAAATACCGACATCCATCACTTCGACATTCGCGATTCTCGGCAATCAAGAACACCACAGCGATTAATATTCCACCAAAAGTCTGCGTGACGATGTCGCCCGCCTCGATAACCCGGGCCGCGATGTTCCTGCTTCTCGGCGGAGCTGGTGGCCACATGATCATGAACCGGCCGACTCCCTTCAACTTGGAGATCCCCCCGCTCCTACAGGTTAACCCTATCGGCGGCGACTCATATCCATTTCCGTGTCACAACCAATATGGCTTTACTGAGCGCACCCCGGTCGAGGCTGGGGCCACGACACTGGTCAACTTCACGGGCGGTGGGCAGCACGGAGGAGGATCGTGCCAGTTCAGCATCACCTACGATGAACCTGTTAACGGAGGCAACTGGAGCAAGTCGGCTACCTTCAAAACCATCTACAGCATTATCGGCGGGTGCCCGGCTGTGTTCACCAATGAGACTCACAATCTCGCGCCGGCGGCGGTGGACGCGAACATGCGCCAGGACGGCATCCATTGTGGAAACGATTTCGGCGTCGATTGCATCCGCCAGTTTATGATTCCGATCCCCAAGTTGTAAGTCTTGATATGGTCATCGCGGTTGATTCCTGTGTCTGGCTGACTTTTGTATGAACAGCATGAAGAACGGCCCGGCTACATTTGCCTGGACATGGTTCAACAAGGTGGGGAACAAGGAGATGTACATGTGAGTCTTCTTCCATTTGAAGCCGAATAGCTGTGTCACCAATCACTAACGTTGTGTGTGTGTGTGTGTGTGTGTGTGTGTGTGCAGGAACTGCGCTCCGATCAACATCACAGGTGGCACCGGTGATGAGAAGCTGATCAAAGACCTACCCAACATCTTCGTGGCCAACTATCCCCACGATCCCGACGTCCCCAACTGCATCACTGGCACACGCGGTGACAAGGTTGTTGTAAACTTTCCCAACCCGGGGAAATACGGTCGAGTTCTTCAGGGCCCGGTTGAACCTCTGACAAAGCCGTCGGGCTATTGCACCCAGATCCTGCCCGCTCAGTCACTTCCAACTTTCGAGGCCGATTCCCGGGCTACTGTGTCCATTGGTGGCAACATCAGTTCAACTGCAACTCCGCCTGTAACGGCTTCATCGACCAGCCCTGCGCTGTGTGTCGGAAATGGCACTATCAGTATTAGCACGGCAGTCAAAACATCCGACATTACAAGCTCGGTGAGCGGCACCTTGACTATCGTTCCGATAACCAATAGTCAAGAGAACCCTTCCCTGGCCACGTCCGCCGCCGCGACGGAGAACAGCACAACCACAGCCCTATCCATGCCCACCAACAATCCCATCGACGGAGGCAACATCACCACCATGCCTTACCTAACGAAATCACCCCCTCCGATCATCGCCCCTACTTTTACCACGACCGTCTCCGAGTCCACATCCACGGACTTAGCTCATCCCACCGGGTCGGGCTCCATGGCTCCGAAGCCCAACGAAAATGCCATCGCTTGCTCGAAGCACGGCGAGCTTGTGTGTCTTGGCGAAGCCAAGTTTGGCCTCTGTAACTGGGGCTGGGCTATCCCGCAGGAGGTGGCTGCTGGTACGAAATGCAAGGAGGGGAAGATTGTCCAGCGGAGTGACGGGCACGGCTGGATGGAGGGAAAGCTAAGGCCTGTGTTGGAGGATGAGCATGGCGTCCCTCGCGTTCCGATGGATTGAAGGTCTTCTTGCGATACACGAAGTTGGAACGCAGTTGGACATGATCCATCCATGCGTCGTATAGTGCATACCTTATCTAGGTACATAGCCGTAGGGCAAAGAGACTACTGATATGAGGAGTGACCACTGGACATGGCTGTGCATAATACGAAGATCGCCGACGAAGACATACATTGAACCCATTACATCGACTTATTGTATTTATGAATTCAATAAATACTCGTCGTCTTTCAAGGGCCTAAGACACAATACACTTACCAAGAACACTGCTACATCAAGCGAGCTGTAGGCTGTAATGAGTGGATATGATTTGCGCTGGGGGCTTATTCAGGCACCGACAACGGGGCGATCCCCAACCCTGACAAACGGCAAGAATTGCTGACAGTTTACTGATCCTCCCCGATTCTCCCTCAAAGCAAATAAGGTAATTGCCACAAATTTGGACAACAGAATTGATCATATAAACACGAAAATACTTGAAACCCAAGCCTTTGGCCAGCAGATTTCAAAGCTGCTCGATATCTGCGTTCGACAAGGCCTCACCCGTTGCCTCTCGCTTCTTAGCCAGTGCAAACACGAATTAATACACTTCACAACTTGAAGCACAGTAACACCCCCTCACGGTCACCCCCACTTATATCAACCAGACTTCCAACAATGCCCATCGACTTCCACCTCGGCCCGACCGAGGCTGCCACCCGAACAGCCGCTGCCGGTTTTGCCAACTATGTTCTGAAGCCCGCCCGCGCCGAGTACCTCAAGCACGCAGAGCACACCAAGCGGTTCCAGGCCACCCAGCCGACCTATGCCGCCGCTGTCAAGGGCGGCTTGCTCAAGGGCCAGATCGCTCCTGCCCACGGCGGCAACAGCGGAAGTCTTGTTGAGGCGGCCATCATGGTGGAGGAGTGTTACGCGGTGGAACCGTCAGCTGCATTGACCATCTTCGCTACTGGTCTCGGCCTGACGCCGCTGAATCTCGCGGGCAAGCCGGAGCACGCCGAGTTCCTCGCGCCGTTCCTAAGCGGTGAGGGCGCGCCGTTGGCGTCATTGGTGTTCAGCGAACCCGGCGGCGTCGCCAACGCCCTCGAGAGGGGAGCGCCCGGCTTCCAGACGACGGCGCGGCGCGACGGCGACGACTGGGTCATCGACGGCGAAAAGATGTGGGCGACCAACTGCGCTGGCTGGGATTTCAAGGGCTGTGATCTCGCCTGTATTGTGTGTCGCGACGTCACGGACGGGCCCGCGGACCCCAACGGCGATCCCCAAGACCGTGTCATGATCATCCTGGTGACGCGGGCCGACCTTGACCGCAACGGCCCTGGAGCCTTTGAAGTTCTACGCCACATCTCCATGCCGGGACACACCTCGGTCTCGGGACCGCATGTGAGGTACACCAACGTCCGGGTGCCGGCCAAGAATGTGCTTTGCGTGCCGGGACAGGGCGCTCAGGTTGCTTTCGGCTCGTTTGACGCCAGCGCGGTCCTCGTCGGCGCTATGGGCGTAGGCCTCATGCGCGCCGCCTTCGATGCGGCTCTGGCATTTGCCAAGCGAGACTCGCGCAACGGCGCCGTGCCGCTGCTGGAGCGCCAGGCGTTCGCTGACCTGCTGTCGGGCGTCAAAATGCAGGCCGAGGCGGCACGGGCCTTGACTTGGAAGGCTGCCCACGCCATGGAACACGGGCCTGGAGACTACAACGCCAGACGGGAACTGGCACTAAGCGCCAAGGTCTTCTGCAGCGACGCAGCGGTAAAGGCTTGTACCGATGTGATCAACGCGGTGGGAATGTAAGTTCTCTTGATATCTTAATGCGTCTTCCAGGAGCAGACGGACTGACACGAACATGGCAGCACGGCTTATGACGTGGATCAGCCGTTCGCCGACCTCCTGAACAATGCGATGGTACTGCCCATCTTTGATGGCGGCAATGTTGGAATTCGGAGGCGCCACTTACAGCAGCTCATGTTGTCGCCGACTTACGAGCCATGGGCGGCGACATATGTCTGAAGGGACATGACCAGCAGGAGTGGCGAGAGACATTCTCCAGGCTACATCCTATTACTCCGAACAATCCAAAACTGCAAAGTGTCTCTGATATCTGCATGTTGTGAAAGAATGCCCGAATAGAAAAGCGATATCTGGCGCTCCCAAGAGAAGTTGCCACCCATCTCAAGCCGCTGTCTCCCGGAGGTGCAGCCCACAAGCCTCTAACAGTCTCGAGGTCTCTGGTTATCCCTCCAAGAACGTGCCAAAGAACTGCTCATAAAAATACAAGGCACATCCTGCCGCGACACCTTCCACCCTCCACCAGCCGTCCTCCATTGTCCGTAGCTAGAAGGCCCATGCTTCTATTGAGCTGGAGAGGGGCACACCGATAATCTCATCTCCGCTTGCTCTTCTTACCTTGCGCTGTCTGTCCTCCTTTAAAGACGACGAAGACAACCGCAGTGAGGACGACGCGAGGGTGGAGGAACGGTTAGGATGTAGACTGAGAGGAGCACTGCAGGGTTTGAAGTATAGAGAGGTCCTGGCTGGCATCAGGGAAACTACCTTAGAGGGTAGGAACCGGAGTGCATGGATCGAAGCATTGCTCAATCACAATCTCTTTGGTGAAGATGTGCCGTTGACGGCGTGGATCTAGGACAAATGGGGCTCACGGAACATAGAACTTAACAGACGCTACAGCAGCCATCGCTGACCGTCGCCAGCAGACCGTCACCAGCAGACCGCAATGCGCATTTTTTGACGGGCCGGAGCAGGAATCAATGAGATGCCAAAACGCATCGTATACATGGCTGCCAGTCTCCCTTTCTTGCCTGCCGAAACGCCTAGTCATACAACGCCTGGTCATTTTGCCCGAGGGTATGCCGAATTAATCGTTACTTTAGAGCTCCTCTTCTTCTACCTCCATCTGGTCGCCGTTCAGTTGGCCATTCGCCCCGGCTGGCGCGTCTTTCTTCGCCATGGTCGCCTCCTTATCAATCATTTGCCTCGATACGGCAACAATATTGTCCTCTATCAGCTGCTGCCCGACGTCCTCCAAGTGCTTCTTGGGATCCAGCTTTCCGACATAGCGCGTCTTGAGTTGATCCTTGGTCAATTCTGTCTCCTCCTTGACCCTCTTCTCATAACCTTCAGCGAGGCTGACTAGCCGCTCGAGGCGCTCCTTCGTCCGCTGGCCTTCGGTCCGGAAGTCCTCCATCTGCAGGGCATCCGTCCACGGGTGTTTGTGCAGGTTCATCAGCATGTTCTCCTCGAGCGCCGTCTTCCGGTAGTTGATGCCGATGGAGTAGTAGTGCCGGTTGAGACCGTGGATAAGTGCCTGGATGGATGGTTTGTTCAAGTGGCCTAAATTCGATGTGGTCTGACGAGGCTCTTGACCCATCATCAACGACTGTGGGTTGATCAAACGGAACGCATCGATGACGACCTTGCCCTTGACGGACTGTATCGGGTCAACGACGACGGCGACGGCGCGAGGCGTGAGTTGCTCGAAGCTCTGTTGGGTGTTGATATCGACCGACGAGAGCCAGCAACCGAAGCCGGGATGCGAGTGGTACCAGCCGACGACGGATTCAGGTCTGGATGATAGTATTAGCGAAGGAGAACGGGATGGATATGTTCTAGTCTATTGCAGATGCATACCTGCCCGTTTGCCGGAGCATGTCCATCATCTTCATCTGGAATACGGGGTCGACAGCTTCTACGCTGACGCCCGTACCACTCTGTGGCATCGCAAACACGTCCACCACACGGACAGTAAAGTCGTCAACAAATTCGCCAAGCATCAGACCCATGACTTCCATCGGTACACCGGCGCGACCGTGCCGGAGCATCTTGAGCAGGGCGAGGGATGAGATGTGGACGGTCTCGGAGTTGTCGATGAGGTTGGAGTTGTCCTAGCCGAATGCGAAAGTTAGAAAATGGGTTCATGGAGAATGAAAAACCAAGCAGCACATACCGCGCCCGTGGCAGGACCGCCCAAGCCCATGCCGCCACCGAGCAGGCTTCTGAATCGCTCCATGATTGTTTTTGGCGCCCGCGATGATAAGTAGAAACGCGAGCGGGTTGCGCGGTCGACGAGTCGCTCGTTTAAGAAGGGCCGGGAATATCTTGCAACGGTCGAGGCTGGGGCGGTGGTAGTTGAGCCCTAGAAAGATCAAGGTGGGTTGGTGCTTGTGTGATGTTGGGAGCTGGAGCTGGTTGCCGTTGCTGCTGGTTGCTGGTTGGATGGAGCTGGTCATCGGCCGGTGTTGACGAATGCCCTGGCAGCCTGCTGCAGTGCGTGCGATTACCTAAGGCGGGCGGCACTGCCGTGTGCAAAGGGATCCACAGCGAAATGCCCCACCTGCCTGCCTCAACGGCATGCCCCCACCAAATCGTGCCCAGAAACTTGCAGCCTTGCAGGAAATACTCCGGAGTTTCTCCTCTCCAATCACAGACTCTCGCTAATTCTAACGCTCGGACCACCAACATTCACAAGCCAATCTGCGTCAAGAGCGCAGCCAAGAACCTCGCTATGCCGTATTCATCTAGCGCGTCTTTGGCTGCTTGGTCTTCTGCTGCAGAGGACTCGGAGCAGGCTGAAGAATCCCCGTCTCGCATCTTTCCCATCGCTCGAGCAAGACCGCCGATCTGGACTCCCGAGCCCTGGCTTCCGCTCCTTCATACCCTTTCTTCTTACCACACGGACACGGTGATCTATCCGTACAACGGTGCTATTGTTTCTTCGCCTCGCTTCGATTACGAGCCGAAACCTTGCACCAACCCCGATTGCGCGAGCAACAAGCCGGATTCCGACCTTCCCTGCGTTTGCGAGCCGATTATCACGATCGACGGAATGCCCAAGACCACGGACTTGTCGGGAGTCGAGCGCTCCCGGCCGCTTTACCAGATTGTCAACAATGACAAGAAGAGGGTCGCCTACTTTTATGACTCTGACATTGGCAACTATGCCTATGTTACTGGCCATCCCATGAAGCCGCACCGCATTCGCCTTGCCCACAGCTTGGTCATGAACTACAATGTCTACAAGTTCCTGGAGATCTACGTACGTTGGCCGCATTGTGGGGTTGGGCGAGAGCGCATTTGCTAACTCTGTTTCCTCTCAACTAGCGCGCGAAGCCGGCTGTCACGTCCGAGATGACGCAGTTCCATACCGACGAGTATATCGAATTTTTGCAAAAAGTCACGCCCGACAACATGGACTCCTTTATGAGAGAGCAGGGCAAATACAACGTCGGCGATGACTGCCCGGTCTTCGATGGTCTGTTTGAGTTCTGCGGCATCAGTGCCGGCGGTAGCATGGAGGGCGCGGCCCGTCTCAATCGGGAGAAGTGCGACATTGCCATCAACTGGGCGGGCGGTTTGCATCATGCTAAGAAGAGCGAGGCTAGTGGGTTTTGCTACGTCAACGGTATGTACTCGCCAGTTTCCCGGTCCTTCAATCCGCTGCCGGCTTGCTGACGATTTCTCTCCCATTTGCGCAGACATCGTTCTCGCCATTCTCGAGCTGCTTCGCTTCAAGAAGCGCGTGCTCTACATTGACATTGACGTCCATCACGGCGATGGCGTCGAGGAGGCGTTCTACACCACTGACCGGGTCATGACGGTCTCGTTCCACAAGTACGGCGAATACTTCCCCGGCACCGGCGAGCTCCGCGATATCGGCATCGGCAATGGCAAGCATTACGCTGTCAACTTTCCTCTGCGGGATGGTATCGACGACACTACGTATGAGACCATCTTTGAGCCCGTCATCGAAGCGGTCATGAAGTACTATCAGCCCGAAGCGGTCGTCCTCCAATGCGGCGGCGACAGTCTCTCCGGCGATCGTCTGGGCTGCTTCAATCTGAGCATGCGTGGCCATGCCAACTGTGTCAACTATGTCCGCAGTTTCGGTCTGCCTACTCTTGTCCTCGGCGGTGGTGGCTACACCATGCGCAATGTTGCTCGCACCTGGGCCTACGAGACTGGCCGTTTGGTCGGGGTTGAGATGGACTCGGTCCTGCCCTACAACGAGTACTACGAAGTGAGTTATCTCGGCGCGATGGTCCGATGTACGGGAAGCTAATCGATCGCAGTATTATGGCCCAGACTACGAGCTTGATGTCCGCTCCTCCAATATGGAGAATGCCAACAGCTACGAATACCTCGAGAAGATCAAGATTGCAGTCATCGAGAACCTGAAGAAGACCGCCCATGTGCCCTCGGTCCAGATGCAAGATGTTCCGCGTCAAAGCATGGGCATGTCAGACGACCAGGAAGCCGAGGACGATGATCGCGACGAAGATGAGAACAAGGACATCCGCATGACACAGCGCCAGTGGGAGAAGCGTGTTGAGCGCCAGGACGAGTACGAAGAGTCGGATGATGAGGATATGGCACGCGCCAATGGCGTCTACAAGTCGAACGGCCGTTCTCGTCAAGAAACCAACTTTGGCACTGCCAACAAAGACGATGATACGATGGAAATTGACAGCGGAGTTGCTACCCCCCCTGAGCCCGCTACGGAGGCAGTTGTCGATAATGACGACACGATGATCGAGGAGGCGCTGGCTGAGGTTTTGGCTGAGGTGGCCGCCGCTGAGGCGACGAATGCCGCCGCGACCGAGAAGCCGGCTGAGAGCATTGACACCAAGGTCGACGACGATGGCGACGTCGACATGGCTGAGGCCGCTGCTCCGGACGACAAGGCCACCGAGGCGACCATCAAGAAGGAGGAAGTTGAGGGCATCTCAGCTACCGAGGCAGAGCCCGGCAAGAGTCCTGCTCCCGACAAGGCCGCCAGCACTGACAATGATGGCGAGCTTTCTATCGCCAAGCAGCGTGTCTCTGGCTCACCGGAGGTTGCTGGCGCTGATGCTAAGCCGGCCGAGGGAAACCCTGCTCCCGAGACCTCGGGCAAGGATTCGACTGTCGTCGATAAGAAGGCGGATGACGACGAGGTCAAGGCCTGAGCCTCAAATAAGACCTGATGGCTACACCGGTACGCAATAGCGATCAATGTATCCAGCGAAAACTTTGAGATGGTTTGGCGACGGCGTTCAGGCAGGCAGGAATCGGTTCGGGGTTGGCGGCTTTAGGTTGGCCTTAGGGATTGGCGTTCTATGGAATGGCTCTCTTGGTTCGCGGACCCGTTCGCGCGATGCTCTCAAGTAGTCGAATGCGATGACGATGAACCTCAGATACCTATGCATATCGTGCTTGCGTTGATTCCTTCATTCCACGCCAGCGGGCTCCGGGTAGACCTGTAGCGGGACTTTTCTCCCATACATGCCCGGCCTCGGGTTCCTGTGATCATACTCCTTGTCCCAATTTCGTCCATGTTTTATCACGCTGCCCGTAGCGAAGGCCTGTCGTTCTGCGCCGCTATCCTGACCCTTCAGCAAAGTTTTCCTACGGCAAACAGGGGCTGAATTCCGATCTTTTGTTTCCTCAACCCATAATGATCGACTCATATGGTATGTACGCCGGCGGATCCTGCAAGGACAGACCATGCGGAAACGGCGCCGGGCTCGAATCCCAGTGTCTGGATTCCGGCCAGGCTTACAAGGTACGGTACCTTTAATTCCGCAGCGGATCATGGGTATCACAATAGCATTATCTCTTACTCCTGATCTAAGGGAGGCTCATGCTACCCACTCATGCTATCGAGCTAAAATGGCGGGTATGGAAATTCTTGAAGGCTATCATTTGGCGTCTTCCTGAGATTGTCGAATCCCACGCGATCCCAGCCTCCCAACGAGCCAATCCTGTCTTCTATTCGCCAACGGCGGCAGCGTTGGCGTTCTCAAGAATACTTCCCCGAGGCATGTCTCACAGCACACTTCCGTGATGATCTTAGATGGTCCCAGCGAACTGGAAACTCCAGAAACTATTCCGTTTCGTCTCGAACCTAATTCATCGTCATCAAGTCGGCTCGATCGACCGGAGGTAGTCGACCAAACGTTGATACTAAGTAATCTATATCTATGTCCATCTAACACCATGTTTAACCCGTTTTTGGGCGTTCTATGCAAATGCCGTCTATCATGAATGCCCCGCTGATGCTCCTCTTTTATCAGTGATCCAGACGCCGATCGACCCAAAATCTTAGCTGCACTCCGAGAACCCCTGAGCATCGGAACACCAAACTCCCAACAACTGAATCTTGTTGTGATACAACATCAACCGACGGTCCGAAAACAACCCAAACAAACAAGTAGCTCGACCCCTTCGGTCATCGCCGCTAAATGCAACGGTCCCTCCCCCCTCCCCCCTCCCCCCGGCCGCCGCCCAGCCACCCCCTTTCCACTCCCTCCCCTCCTCTTTAAAAACTGAACAACCCACTCCTCCTCTTCCCAAACGGATACACCAACAGCGCGCTCAGCGACAACCCCACGGATATGTTAATTGCCACCTGGATCACACTAAAAAGCACATTAAAAGCCGAGTTATTCAGATCCGCAGGCTGCGAGGTGGTGGTGGACGGCAAGGTCCCGTTGATCACCGTGCCGTTGGCGAGGATCGTCTCGTTCCGCACGATCTGGTCCGCACTCGTCACGCCGCTCAGCAGGGATCCGCTTGCTGCCAGGCCGGAGGGGACTTGCACAAAGATGGCGGGCAGCATGGCGGCGGCGGCGAGGCCGTAGCCGATTTGCCGGGCGCGCGGGGTGATTCCGCCCCCTCCTGCTCCTCCTCTCCCTGGAAGGGTCGGGTCGCGTGTGGCGCCGCCCATTTCCGGGTCGCGGTCTTTGTTGTTGGTGATGGTTTCGTCCGAGTCGCCGGCCGGCGGGCAGTTGTAGTAGGGGGAGCGGTTCGGGTCGCGTTTGCGGGAGAGGCGGCGCAGGCGCGGCTCGAAGTGGCGCTCCCAAAGGTCGAGGAGGTAGTTCTGCGTGTACCGGCCGAGGCGGGAGTAGAGGTTTGCTAAGACGCCGATGGTGAGCGCGCCAAGGGAGCTGGAGACGATGCCGTTGCCTTTGAAGTAGCGCGAGGAGAAATTGTTGACACAGAAGCCGGCGAGGGAGATGGCGACTTGCACTGGGAACGGGTTAGTCGATGCTGGCTCTTCATTGATGCGGTCACGGCAGAGGGAGGGGGGGCCTTCATACCTGGTGTTTGTTTCCATTTGGCTTGGTTAATTGCGCAGAGACATAAAGTAAAAGGGAAGACGAAAAGCAGATAATAGTTTTCGGGTGGCCTTTGAGTGTACCAGGTGTCGCCCACCGTGCAGTGCACATCGCTGACGGCGTTATCGTCCATGTACCCGTAAATGACGGATCCGATGGTGAAGCCGTAACCAAGGAAAAGCGTGTAGATGAGGGCGTAAACCATGCGGACGGAGCCAGAGATCATCTGGTGGCTCTGGAGCTCCAGGCTTGCACAGAGAACCATGTATCCCGGTAAAATCAGCGCGATAGACGCTTGAGCAAGGGACGAGAAGCAGAATAGCTCGCCACCCTGTAACGAACCGAACACCCGGGCTAAAAATGAGGTCGCAACGGCCGCGGTAATCTCAAAGACATTGGCATAGAGTTCGTTGGAAGGGGAAATGTAGAGCTGTAGAAACCCCACCAGACATCCAAGGATGAAGCAGATGGGCATATCGATGTAGCGACCTTCGAAGCCAAAGGGAGCGACCATCGCCGAGGCGACTCCGTACAGAAGGATGCGCAGCCAAACGGGGAACTTGGGCTTGCTTGCCGTGATGTCGTTGAGGCGAGCGGTCGCTTCGTCGACGCTGATGAGGTCATGCACCACCTCCTTGTAGATCTCGTGGACATCCCGCAGCCGGCCGAAGTCTAGCCCCTGGCTCGCTCGCACAATTTTGACCTCTGTTGTGTGTGTATTGCTGTCGTCAAACGAGATGATCATGGTATCCGGGAGGTACATGAACTGGCCCTCGATGCCAAGAACACGAGCCGACATCCTCATGTACGCCTCCAGCCGGTGGGTTGGAGCACCGTAGGTCATCAGGGCCCTGCATAATTTGAGCAAATAAGTGTGGCGGTTGATGATCTCGGCGATGTGGATCTTGATGCGAAACTCGTCGACCTTCTTCTTCGCCCTAGATGACTTCTTGGGCTTCCCCATCTCCAACCTGACTTTCTCTGAAACTGCCTCTGAAATGTCCTTGCTGGATCCTGGAGCGGCGAACATGAACGAGGACTCCATAAGGCCCGCTAAGGTACTCGCCGAATGAGTCCTTCGCCCACGGGGACGATCCGGCTTCGGCGTGCTCGACCGCGAGTGAGGGGGTGTGCTCCCCGGCGTGCTCGGTGCGCTGGAGTCGGCGGTTAACAGCCCATTCTTGTCTTCGGCACCGTACAGCTTGAGCAACGTGCCCAGGATCCCTCCCCTGTATTTCTCTGGTCGGGGGACGTATTCCAAGTCGTGCTCAATAGGGGTAGCCGTGCCGGACCGTGGAGGATGGAAAGACTGCATCAAGGGGCTCTTTCGGCGCGTGTGGCCCTTCACCAACTGCTCGGCCTCTACCTGTGCGTTTTTGCGCGGCCTGAGGTTATCCGAGTCGCCGGTAGGCTGGAAGTCCTGAGCTGTAGTGGCTGCTGAGTCAAGCAAGCCGTCCTGTACGGTAGTCCCTCTCTCGGAGCCGAATGAACTCCTCCTTGACACGGGAACCGACGAAGTTCCGACAGCGTAGGCAAGCCTATCAGCCCGGTTCTTGGCTTCTACTTCGGACTGGTGAGGCGTCGTGGGCAGATCGGCAGAGGCTGGTAGGGCGGTTTGCTTGCGGAGCACAGGGCGCGGCCGGCTGGGGCCAGGGCTGCCGCGCTGCTCGTGTTCAAAATATTTGACCACGGCAGCGACGAGTTCGGAGTCATCGAATGAAGGTCTCCTGTCCGGACGGGCCCCTTCCTGCGGCGTGGAGCCACTGCTGTAGGGTGAAGGCGTGTAAGAAAAGTAGTCTTGGGTACCAGCTTGCGGCTCACTCGGCGTCGTGTGAAACGGGCTGCCGAGTGGGTTTTCCTGGGGTTGTGTGTCGCCCGCAAACCCAACCCTCTTCTTCTCCTTGCCTTTTGGCGGCTGCAAGCCCTCGGCGGTCTCTTGCGGTGAGCTTTGTTGCTGCTCCGGGCCAGCGGCGGCCGACGCAGCTGGATCTCCTGGTGCTTGGGGCGAGGGCATCGCTGCGGCAAAGACCGTCACCGGTGTGATGAGGCCCCTGATCCCTTCTGCAGATCGAATTGTCCTGTAGATTGGTTTGTAGGGGAGGGATCGAGTTTATGGATCCCCAAGGTCAGTCGTCATCGGGAGAGCTCGACTTTCACGGGTGGCTGACTCCTAAAGAGAGCTTCTCAGTCCCACGGAAATTCGGATTGACGTCGGTGGGGCGTTGGGCGAGAGTCAACGAAACCGGATCGGCGGACAGAACGGAGTAGCAATCTCAAAACAACATCAACATCAACAGGAAGAACAACGGGACGCAGTGGAGGCGAGAACGGTCGCAGATCAAAGAGCGTTGGGAGACGCAGAGAATGGCCGGATCTGTACGGCTTCTTTGTGCCGCGCGCCCAATGGGCTTTGATGGAGAAGCGGCATCTGGAAGCCCTGTCGCTTCTCGGGAAGGTGGAACCCATTGTTACCAAGATATCCGGGATGAGGTGTTTTCGAAGATGTTCGGTCGGGATTCGCCCGGCCATGGTCCCTGCAGCGATCGGGCCTGGGCCAGCAAATCCAGGAGTTCTGAGTCGGCCCTACAGCGCATGCTCACAAAGCTCAAGGCAACAAACGCACTCGTATCTGAGAGTGGTGTATTGTCATCCGCCACCTTGGTGGGCCATAAAGTTTCGGGTTCGAGGTTTTCTAGCCAAGCATGTTGATATCTGCGGGCCTGCAACGTCATCCGTCAGCCCAGCCAAGAGCTTCAACGGCCTTTTCAAGGCTCGCATCCGATTTATCCGCCGGCAGGCGAAAGCCGATTTCGTCAAAACCACATTTCCCAACAGAAGTGGGAGAAGAACTGCATTGTTGACAGCTGCAGCTGCAGCAGCAACAACAATAACAACAGCACTAGATGCTGTGGAGTGAGAGGTTAATACCTAATAAGAGATTCGCGACAGAGCCTCGTGTTTGGTTGTGGTTCGCGAATCTGCGGCTGCCAGCTGCTTGACGAAAATCGGGTTGATCGCTGATCGTCGGCAGAATGAGGGCCGGACGTCCCTGTTTGCCTATTCTTCCGGAAAGCGACGTTGGAACAGGGGACAATTGAATGCACGTGTTGCAGGCTGCGGGGTGATTCGACACGGACGACGCTGGATGATGTCAAACGTCAGGGCAGTTTGGCGGTTTTCGCCCAGACTAGCGCCACTTGTCGGGTACCTGAGGTTTTTGTGCTCTTGGCAGGGCACCTGCAGTGGAAGGCCCAGGGACGGATCTCAGGCGATAGCCACTGACGCCTGAACTCCCACAACTCCCCAGAGCATCGAAAGTGGCGGCCATTTCTGAGACCCCACGATTGATGCAACTCTTGTCGGTTTATTTTGATTTTTCTAGCTCTAAAAGGGAATTTGCAACATCCATTCCCGAACATCCCCGAGGCCTCAGCCATGCGACACAATGACAAAGTTGGTGTTGTCGTATGGCTCTGCTGAGCAGAGCAATTTGCCGTCGTCATCTTGGAGATGCACCATGGCGGCCCCGTCGAGGCCGATGTTCTTGCCGCTCACAGTTGTCGCCCCCGCGTCGACAAACCACACATCCGAAAATTTCGCAAAGGCAACCTGTTGGCCCGCGTCGTAGAAATCTTCCACGATCCACTCGGCATCCAGCCGACACAACTTCGGCCCGTTGGAAATATGGAGGGTTACCGATGAGCCTCGTTGCGCGTTGGTGATGACACTGGGCACGATCAGTCCACAAGCCCATTGGGCACTCACTCCCCGTCACGCCGGCCACTTACATTGTTCCGCTCGATGCACTTGTTGTCGTGATGTTCACCGACATCCAGTCACCGGGTTTGACCTTGAGGCCGTCGATGGTGAAGGCAGCTTCCGGGTACCATTCCCACCACGCCGAAGCGCTTTGTCCGCCGTTGGAGTTGACCTGTGCGCAGTCTCAGTCACGTCTGTCTTGGATTCGGAGGGGCTGAACGGTCTCAGCTCTTACAATAGTCGTCACCCCGGCCTGCAGCAGGGTCGTGTTGCACTCCGCCCCGTCAATCCCCACCCATGCGGCAGCGAACTGCGGCGCCGGCACCCCAGGCCGCAGTGTCAGGTCCGGAACGGTGAAGTAGCCGAACGCGCTGGTGATGCCGTCCGACCGCGTCGTGTGTTGCGATGCCCCGCACCAGTTGGAGCTGTAGCTAATGAGATCCCTCTCTGCCCTGTTGTGGCCATGGCGGGGCCGGGACTCATGTTTGCGGTGTCTCAGGGGCGAAATCGGTACGAAATCCAGGATCGAGGCGTCTACATCCTTGCCATCTTGCTGAACGCTCGCCACAAAGCTCAGTTGTGCCGTAACTGCTGACGCTACCAGCGAAATGGCGGCTATTGAGCGGGCAAAGGACCACATATCGTCGGGGAAATTCTCGATGCGGCCAGTTCGTCGAATTGCTGATCAACGCTTGGTGAGAGACACGTGCCTTGTCATCGACGGCTGGAAATCCAGGGGTTTCTCCTCGGCCGCGGTGTGCAAGACTGAGGCAGCATGCGCGGGGCCGACGACAACAAAAAGCCGGCGACAAGCTGTTCCTTCAATCCGCACAGAGGTTCGTGGGCTTGATGTGTTGCGTGGGATGGAACTCTCGGACTGGTTGGTGGTGGCCAGGTCGCATTAAAACCTTCCTAATCCATCGTCGACCTGACGAGCTGGGGGCAACCCTTTCAGCACCCCAGCCCATGGCTCCATGCCCCAATCAGGCGGTCAACGACTGGGCTCCGAAGTCTGCGACGGTAGTGGTCCCGTCAGTGCGCCCAGCAATCCAGGTTTTCGCCGTTCAATAGTCCAGGATTTTCGCAGGCTAGCGCACCTAGCGTCGCATTTATACCACCCAGCGACCCCTTCCGGAGGTAACGGAGCTTTGGTAGGGGCAGGGTTGTGTCTTAAAATAACGTGCGCAATTACGGCCAGTGCGGGCCGCCCGCGGTCTCGGCAGCCCCGTTGGGTCCTTTGTGTTGTGATATATACCCCTGATATACCTTACTTTCGGGACGGCGTCCAACCACAGTCTGCGTAGGGCTACTAGTGGCAGCAATCTCGGGGACCATTCTTCTTTTCTTCCAGCCATGCTGCGTTGGCTGATGCAAGTACGTGGTTCTTAGCTTGAAATGATGTACTTTCGTACTCATGGAAAGGCCCTTGCAGCGGCTCGCTTCGGAATTTGACATGACAGGTAATCAATTCACTGTTGCGGCTCTGCTGCTGGAATGTACTCTCACGGCACGGCGAAGCGCACTTCGTCCCCGGTCAAGGTTGAGGCTACCGTCGAGCCCCTGAGACTGTCAAGTCTGGAGCCAACTGGGGTGGGCAGGGCCCCCGGGTTAGGAAAACTTGCAAAGGCAGGACCTTAGTAGCTTTGAATCTTCCAGAAACACGATTTCCTCTGTTCACGAAGCAGCTCCTGGTTGGCTTACAGATTGCTAGTTAAGCGGGGAGCTGCACCTCGATTGGTCTTTGCCGAAGGACTTCCCGTTCCTCTCCGTTCCTGCATCCGTACCATGGTTGCCCGCAGAATTGCCAGGGGGCTTGTCCATGGCCATGCAGGCAAAGGTAAGAAAACAAGTTCCTGAAGAGACACGACGAACATGGGGGCTGCCCGAGTGTTTTGCTTGGGAGAGGGAAGACTCGCCGACGGCCATCAGTTGAGGCGTTTCCGGGTTCCTCGCCTGAGTGGTGTACGACCAGGTTGAACGGGACGGCCCCCATGGAAGAGGGATATAATTAGTCCAGCTATTGGCACACACCGATACGAAGAGGAGACTCTGTCACTCCATTGGGAAACTCTCTACTGCTTTATTGGCACTCGCTCATTTTCTTTTCTCTCTCAATGGCGCCTCCTAACCAACCAGCTATACCTGCTCGGGCCGCAGACCTAACGCCGTTGAATAGCAACCTCCGTTGCGGTAGTGACAGCCGTGCAAGGTAGCCCAAGGGGTGGTGGCTCTTAAAAACTAATTAAGGTACAGCCATAGTCCAGGAAAGAGGACATCTTTTCAAAAGCGCACCAAATGTGGCCCTGAGTTACCCCTGACTCCCTATCCATGTGGCGCCAATACCAGCCAGAGTTTAACATGAGGCAGGTTGGATTGGGCAAAGCCAAGGCGGGAGAGGCATAAAACCATCTTGGTGGGGACGAAGAGAGATATAGATAGATCACGGCGTACCGTTTCCGAATCTGACGGCCGGTGGCTGTCTGGGTCTGGACTCAGACGTGGAAAAGCGATGGTAAATAGCATAAGAAGAAATATACTCACAGCACACACTAAGGTCAAGCAGATCGAGACATACCAGCTATAAGACTTTCATCCTGTCTAATCTCGGCCACCCTACCGAATTGCCTAGAGAACAACTGTGTTTCCGCATTCAGCGCTATGAAGGTTTGCCTTGCCTGCCACGAATTGTCCACGCCATGCATTCAGTTGAACGAAAGAGAATCAAGCATGGAACAAAACGAGATGCGAACTTCAGACGGGAGCTCCAATAGCATACCGTTATTGAAGCATCTTGTTGTACGAGAGATGTCAGGTCGGACTCAAAATCTGCCACGTTCTTGTGTCCCTTGGGAGGTGGAAGTCAGTCAATCTTCTTCCGATGTCTTGCAACGTTCGTTCGTCGAGGCCAAGACCACGACACGGTGGTGCCTACGGCGAAATTGTCCAAAGTAACCATGAAGCAAATGAGATAAGACGCAATACGCCTTTCCTTTGTTTGGTAACTCAGCTGAGCCATCATGCCACGTGCGCGTATCCAAGCTAGGTAGCTACACAGGACGAGAATTCCTGTACTTTGTAACCCGGGAGAGCAGGGCTATGCTGCACAACTGGCTTTTTCCCTATAGTGAGATGGAGTGGGCCTTTTTCAGTGTCCTATTTTGACACGTTGGTGGCGACTTCCACTGTTTCCTCTCTCGTCGCTCACCGAAACCGATGTGGGGAAACATGAAGTTTGCCCTAGTGATCAACAGGCAGCCATGGCTAGATTGCAAGATTGGGTGGGTGTGTATACTATTCCACGGCCGTATCGGTGCAAAAGCAAGCTTCCAGATTTATCCGGATGCATTGCATCCTGGAGCGTTTCCGTTCCCAATGCCTGTCTTTTGGTTGAAGGCCGAAGAATGCTCGAAGTACTTGTCGTCACTCCGAATTTCGGCTTGATTACTTGTCAGCCTGCAAGGCAGCAGAAGCATGAGGCCACCTTGGCAGCCACAAAGAGGGGTTGGCGTCCAGGCAGGATCAATTGAAGGGGCCGGTGACTCATGTGTCCCACCGAAACCCCCTCACTTCCCAAGTCTCACATACTCACTTCATTCCATTCACCAGGAGAGACACCATGTTTCGCGAGAAAGGTTCACAACCATGGACAAGATATCGAGAGAAAAAAAGAGCAAGTGGTATCATTGAGTGCCCCATGGTATCTACCATAAACGCCGTTGCCAAATTCCAATCCCTGAATGCCCATTATTACGCCAATGCCACCTGTCATGCCCGTCCCGTAATACTCATCACCAACGTAGAATGGGAGCTCTCTCAGAGCTCACACATGCTTCACAAGCCTCCTGTACTTCTCCAGCGCAACGTTCCGATCGTTTGCCTTCCACGCCAGCCTCTGATCCTCATCAATCGTGATGGCATCCGCATCCACGCCCGCCACTGTCCCCGGCACCGGCGTCACCGGCATTGCCTGCTTGATCAGGTCCTTCAGCAGCCCCTTGTGCGGCATGCCACACCACTCGGCCTCATAGACTAACCACTCTCCCAAGCTCTTCAGCTGCGGCTTCTCCCCCGGGTTGAGGGCAACCCCAGCCCCGCAGCTCAACCTCGCCAGGCACCCCACAAGCATTACCCAACCGATCACCTCGGAGGAGCTCGTCGACCCAGGCGGCTGGCGGAACTCAATGGTGCCGAATCCGCCGCCCTCGTTGAGGTTGGTGAAGGACCACCGGAAGGCATCGTGCTGGAAGTCGACACCGGGCTTCGCGCCTAGGGCAAGTCCCGTGGGCGACACAGCGCTGCACCAGTTCATGCGCGCGCCCAGCCCCTCAAAGGTGGTCTGGGCGTCGATGCGGTCGAAGCAGTCGGCCATGGGCGAGGCCATGAAGTAGAGGTTGTTGCGGTTGCTCTTGGCCCAGACGCTCTTGCGGCGGTAGGGCGGGACGAGCGCGTCCAGGCAGCGCTCAAAGTACAGCGCCGACTTGGCGAGCCCCTTGGCCTGGTCGAGCTGCCAGTACCCTGACGAGGGGGCGATGTGGATGTGTGTGAAGCATTGGTGGGTGGTGGTGAGCTCGAAGTGGGTGTTGAGGGTGCGCAGGACGTTGCGGAGCTCGGCCTGCCACGCCTCGGCCCGCTTCGAAAAGCGCAGGAAGGGCGAGACGAGCTTCATGCCGAAGCGGTGGTCGCGTGGGTGCGACGGGATGCACAGCTCGCTGGCGATGGTCCACTCGCGGGACGAGATCGAGGAGGTGCGGGAGCTGGCGACGTGGTTGGCGATGTCAGCGCGGGCGAGCTGGGAGCTAATCTCGTCTTCCAGGCCCGTCACCGTCGTGTGGTTGCGCTTGCGGCTGCGGATGACGAGGCCGAGTTCGACACAGAAGCGGAAGTCGGGTGCCTCGACGCGTTGGGGTTCTTGATGCCGATGCTGGTGGGTGCCTGCTCGGTGGTGGTGCGTCTGAGGCTCGTCGTAGGCGTCATAGCGACGGCGGTGCTGACCAGGCTCAGCGGGAACAAAGGTGAAGTGCGGCATGGTGGGCAAGAATTAAAACGGCTGTGCTCGGGTGTTGATATGAGAGGAGGTTGAAGACAACGGGTTGGTGTCCTTGGGGCGGGGTGGGATGCCACTGGCGGACAGTGACACGCACGACGACTTTGATGAAGGTCTTGAGTTGTGAGTTGAAACTGAAGTGAACTGCCTGGAGACATGGGCCAGTGTGGTCAAGGTCGAGGGGCCGGGGCCTCTATATACACGGAGGCGGTCCATGGCGATCGGCAGGAGGGCGCCCACCCCGTCCGATGTTTCTGTCTTCTGCCTGGAGTCCTAGACAGATGCAAGCAGGTGGGAAGAGGACGGAGTCACGGCGAGGACGTCAGTCAATTTGCAGCCGGCAGCGACCGCATTAGAGTGGGGCTCCCGTATGGCTCAGCCGGCGGCTTGCGGGAGGGAACCTGTGTGGGTGGCCCCGCCATCTCATGCAGTCAGAGCAGCCCAGACAGTTCTGCAGACGGAGCGCAACGAGGGCGGGGGAGGGGTGTCGGCCGCCTAGCCAGGCAACAGCCAGCGAATGAGGTTGCACAAGGCCACAAGGCAGAACAAAGCAGGAGGAAGCCCCACCCGTGCGGTCTGCTTCGCCATCCAAAAATATGTGGTTGGTCCTGGCTGGCGGCCGGAGCCCCCTGGCAGCCGGCCGACTTGTCGAGGCCGCCGGGCGGCTATGGCTGCGATCCTCAATTGCAGGGCATTTACCCCCATAATTTCTCCGCGCCTCAGCCTCCATTTTGTGCATGAAGGCCAAAGCACTGGATGGCAGCGCCGCAATGATGAACCCTAGCTGACCCGACAGCATGGAACCGTTCTCTTGGTGAGATTTGGCGCTCTTCGGAGAGCCACTTAGGCCCACTTTCAACACGAAGACCTGACTTTCTGATAATTAGACGCGCGACTACCTTGACGTCAATAAGACCTGTTCGTGTCGCCGCACAGGAGAGTGCATTCCCAGGAGGTGCCTTGGTTGAGAAAGAGAGCCAACACACTTAGACTAGGTTTCACCATGGTGACCTGGCACGCATTACCAGAGACCGATTCGCCTTGTCGCACAAGCCTTCCTTCAACATGCTCTCCTACCGAACGTGACGGAACGCCAAAGTGTTGCATTCATAGAAAATAATGGATCTATTCCATCTGAAAGATGCGCCAACAGCGGAATGCGGGCACAGCGACGTGGACATGGCTGCAGTGGGTTGTTTCATGAGGCGCACATTCACGGCGGCAAGGGCGTCGGTTCCGGGGCTTGTTCTGGTTTCTATTAACAATATTATGCAAAAAGCATGGCCGTCTATCATAGGTAGGTTCGTTACATGAGATGACAGTCTTTTCCTTTGTCGGGTTTCTCGTCTTCCTGAAACTCATCCTGCGAGTTCTGTTCTCCGTCGCTATTCTCAGGTCTTTGATCTGAATCATCTCTCTTTGTGTCCTTGTCTTCACCGTTTTCGGTTTCTTCAGACCGTTTTTCCTTAGTTCCCTCCGCAGTTGAAGACAGCTCTTCACCCTGGGTGGAGTCCACCCCAGCGTCATCAGATGATTCCGACTCAGTGGCAGAGGCCCAAAACGGACTGTCCCACGGGTCTTCGTCGTTCCGGCAAATACGTACAACTTCAACCTTGAAGTCTTTTCGGGGCTGCAGCCAGTGCAGGGTGCCGCACATCTCGTCATCCGCTCGCTCTTGACACAGAGGACACAGCTCGTCCTCCTTTAGAACCTTCCGAAACCTCATATGATCGTCGTACCATCCATCCTTCCGAAGCTGGCCAAAGAATACAAAGTGGCAGCTATACTTGACCAGCCGAGGGTAACTGTAGGTGGTCATGATTTGTCTACGCCGAGCCGGTAAGTATCGGGGCTTCACTGGAAACCACATGACATGAGGACGTAGATAGCTCGTAATTATACGTCCTCGGCAGCGGGCTCTGCTTTGTGGCAGTAATGAATGTGTTTAGTTGACTTGCATCACTACCGCGTTGTTCAATGGCTAGCAAGGTTAAGAGACAGAGAGACGTTAGAACAATTCCTGCGGTAGCCTTGTGGACCAATGCGCTGATAAAATTTCAGGGTATCCATGTACAAGTTTGTTGTTTCTCAACACACGGATAGTAAGAAAGCGTTCGCTCTTGCCCCTTACCACCCTTGCGGCTCGTCAAACTGAGCACGAATGGTGTTTTACTGATGTTTCAGGGGGCCGACCTCGTCCTCCAAGGACGACAAGACCTCCTTGATGCTGAGAGCAGACTGCCTCAGCGCCTGCTGCTCCGACTCGCTGAGGCGCAGCGGGACGTCTTGATACGCGCCGTGGCGGTTCAACTTGCAAGGCATACTGAGCGCTACATCCTCGACTCCGCCGTATGTCCCAACCCGCGACACAGTCATGATGGCATCGCTATTGGTGACGATGGGCTGCAGGACGCTAACCAGCACCGACGCGACGCCATAGTTGGTCTTGCCCTTGCGCTGGATAATCTCATACGCCGCCTCCTTGGTCCGTTTCGCACAGGCCTCCAGCGCGGACTCGTCGTACTCGACACCCGCCGCCTCGCAATAGTCCCGCAGGCGCATTCCAGAGATGGTCGCAAGCGACCACACGGGCAGCTGGCTGTCTCCATGCTCGCCCACGATGACGGCATGCACATTTCGCGGATTCACCCCGAAGTGCTTTCCCAACTCATGCCGGAACCTCGTGGTATCCATGGCCGTACCGGACCCTATGACCCGTTCGAGCGGAAATCCGGACAAGTGGTGCGCCGCATGGGTCAACACGTCCACAGGGTTGGTCGCCACGACGAGAATGGTATCCGGGGCGTGGTGCGCAATGCGGGGCACCACGTCCTTGAAGAGCGCATAGTTGGTCTTGACGAGGTCGAGGCGCGTCTGGCCGGGCTTTTGGTTGACGCCCGCCGTGATGACGACTGCAGCGGCGTGGGCGCAGTCCTCGTAGTCGCCGACACGCACGCGCGCCTGGGCAAAATGCGCCGCGTGGCTCAAATCCATGACCTCGCCTTGTGCCCGGTTTTTGTCAATGTCGATGAGGACAATGTCGGCGGCCAGCCCGTCGAGGAGCAGTGCATAGGCCGTCGTGACGCCGACAGAGCCCGCGCCGACGATGACGACTTTGATGGACTGCGGCCATGATTAGAACTGACAGAACATGCCATGTTGATGATGAGATAGCAAATGATAATATACTTTGGCATTTCCTGCGTTGGGTTGGTGAGGCATTTCAAGTTGCTCTCTATATTTCTTATTTTTTTTTTCCGTGCTTGTTGTTAGGGTAGGAGATAATGTGGTGGAGAGTTGGAGTTCAGACGTGACGGCGCCAAGAAGGGGGTGATGCCGTCTTGGTTATAAAGAGCTGAGATCGGATGAGGCTGCCTTGGCAGGCCAAGTTGGGCCGCCATTTGATCCTAATTTGCTCGTATATTTTGCACTTGTCGAGGCGGAGCGGCCAATTGGCATGTTTCTTCGACCGTGTGGCCTGATCGCGACAGTCCTACTCGGTATCGTACTATCATTATCGCTCCTTGCCTCGGCTCTGGTCAGCTGATAGGGCTTGGATGAAAAAGAGTTAACTACTGGATTTGTTGTTGACAACCTAAATGCGTCGATCAATTGACGGGAAGATGCTGTAATTTTTGAACAGCCAGTCTGCTTTCTGTCGAAGGGGATCGGACAAGTAGTGTGGACATGGGTATTTCTGATTCGTCTGGACGTCTATGACGATTCCTCAGATGTGATAATATCGTCATGACGTCTTGGCCCCAATTTCTCGCTTGGGAGAAAATGGGGACATTTCCAGTACATTGGCATTCCGAATTCTCCTAGAGCGCCCCAGAACTGGCAGCCGTTATGAGAATGCGCTATTAACTTTGTGGTCGATTGGGCTATCTCAGACAAGCATACAAGTATGGTGGGAAAAGAGATGTTCTCGATCCAACACTGGGATGTGCCGCAATGTTTAATCGACACACAACGTCAACTCGTGGCGAGTCTTTTGCAACACTGAGATTTGAATCCTATCGCCCAGAACTAGCTGTAATGTGTCAAGACTCAAGTTCGGGAATTGCCGTTGGTTTTTCCCTTTCGCTGGTGCGTCTTTCCTCGGGTGTTTGTCGTGAACTAGAATATGTCCGCGAACACAACGAAGAGTTTATGGCTTGAGGTACATACCTAGTTGGATATGACAGGCAATAATGGTCGTAAGTCGGGAGGACCCGAGGTACAGCCCTGGAAGGCTGCTAGAGACGTTATCAGCCGCTCCTCGCAGCCAGATTCTTCTGTGCCGTCTCAAACACACCTATTACAATCGATGTTAAAGAAGTTCAACCGATGCTGAGATTTATGCGGGCGCAGAGCAATGGCATGCTGTTGCTGAGCAACAAAGCGAAGCTGTCAAGTAGTTGGGTGCCAATACACTGCATGCCATGCCTGCCGCCAATGACATATGACGAATACTTTCGGTTTAGATTGTCGCGGGAGCCGATCTGACCCTAATAGACTTCGCCCACAAGACAAGCATGGTTGTTGGCCAGAGAAACCTCAAAGTCCGCAGATTGTCTTTTCACTCTAGTGATAGTTGGCGCAGCTGTGGTCCAGCCTTCGCGCGAGCGCGTCGTGAAAGGCGTCCATAGTCATTTTGAACGTGAGAACCTCTCCATCGCAGTCATACCTTGGGAGCCGGAAGCTGAGGGCATCCATAAACTCGTGTGGCTCCCAGAGTTCATGGGCGTGAAACTTGCGCCTAGCGAGGACTTCGTCGACGTACCTAGTCCGGGCCGTCGCCGGCAGTCAGCTATTCCATGTTGTGATATTGAGGAAGAGGGAGTTGGTGTAACAAATTTCTCTCAGATACCTAAAGTACTACGCAACCCAGAAAACCCCCAGGGCATCCGGCTTGAAGGCCGTCAGTACCCGGGCGGGGGAGCTCAATTGGTATGTGCAATGCAAATCATGTCAGCACATGGAAAAATACACGCGATTGGGAACTTCGAGTCTGCTACCAAATTCTCTGCGTTGGGATTTTGCTAATCATTGGTCAAAGCCACCACATCGGGATTCGGGAAGGCGGCCGGCTAGAGATGTTGCAAGAACAGCACCGTTGCCGCGACGTGTACAAATGTATGGACCCTAGTTTTGCTTTATGGGCCCGGTTATGGTAAAGCAAAATCAGTCGTAGACATTGCGCTTGATGGAGTCTATAGGTGGAAGGGTCCCGTCGGAGGACTGACTAGAGCTCTAATTAGAACTCCATCCCAACTCCTTACACGCTTTGCCGTCACTCATTCTTCGTCCGCTACTATAACATGACAGAGAGGAGGCCGGCGCTTAAACGAACAAATGCAGTTGGTCCTCGAGTTCACAAGTGCTGAAACTGCCCATCGATTCATTGTCCGGGGCTCCCAGAGACTTTTGGGTATCATAACCAAGGTCCGAAGCCAATGCACTTCCGCAATTCAAAAAAACTCATATGAAGTATACACATATACGCCAAACCTAAGCAAGCCAAAACCATATCTTTTGCACAAAGTTCTTGGCCACGGGCGGGTGGTCGTTAGCGCAGAATTCATCCATCTCCTTCTTGCCCGTCAAAACATCAATCTCGTGTGCCTTCTTCGCTAGGGGCGTCCGGAACCACAGCTTGTGCCCAACGTACAAGGCCAAAAAGATGGGGATGGTGATGTACGCAGCCAAGAAATCCTGAACATTCCACCGGCTGGGCACAAACACCTGGAACCCGTTCGTGATGGTGAGCAGCGAGACGATCACCAGGATGATCCACGTCGCGTACGGCTGTGCGATCGTCTTGAAGGGCAGCGTATCTAGGAGACCCTGGTGCTTCATGGCCGACCGGAAGCGCAGGTAAGTGATCATGACGACGATCCAAGCGATGAAACCGGAGATGGTCGAGATGTTCATGAACCAGAGAAACACGCGCGCGCCGTTCTCGTTCACGTTGAGGTACGCCAGCAGGCCGACGCTCCAGGTCGCGAGAACCGCTGCGTACGGCACGCCACGGCGGGTGGTCTTGGCGAAGATGGCGGGTGCCTGGCCAGTCGCGGCCATGGAATAGAGAATCCGGGATCCAGAATAGAGGAACGCGTTGCCAGCAGACCAGGCCGAGGTTAGAATAGCAGCGTTAATGACGTGGTTGAGACCGCCGATGCCGGCACGCTGGATGCCGATGACCCAGGGACTGGCGTTGGCGTTGGACTCGGGCGAGAGCAGGCGCGGGTCGTTGGAGGGCACGATGGCGCCAATAATCAAACTGCTGATGCCGTAAAAGAGGGCAAGGCGGGCGAGGAAACGGCGCGCGGCCTTTGGAATGTTGCGGCGCGGTGCAACGGTCTCGCCAGCTGCAAGGCCGATGAGTTCGGGGGAGGTGATGAAGCTGAAGCCGGCGCGAACGAAGGCGGTCCAATAAGCGGTAAAGCGTCCCGTTGCGCCTGTCCCGACGTATTCCTTGAAAGCGCCAGGGTCATTCCAGTACGTGAACCCAATGGCGCCGCCCTGAGGCGCACCGCCAGCCATGATAACGATGCCCATGATGACCAACCCGATAATGGTGATTAGCTTGATGCTGGCAAACCAGAACTCGGCTTCACCAAAGACCTCGACGGCAATGATGTTGAGGCCGAGACAGACAATCAGGATGATGGTGATCCAGACTGCCGAATGGACCGGCGTCTCCCAGTAATCGAGCAAGATCGCGCCTGCTGTCGCCTCAGCTGCGACCAGAATCGCATATGCGTACCAGTAGTTCCATCCCGAGGCGAACGCCAGACTCCTGTCGACGAAGCGGTCTGTAAAGTAGGGTAATGTGATGCCTTTCATGGGAAGATACGTCGTCATCTCAGCAATGACGTTCATGACGATCCAGACAACAAGCATCATGGAGAGATAGCCCAGCCATAATGGCACCGGGCCCACGATGGCCAGAATGGCACCGGATCCGACGAAAAGACCTGTACCGATGCTGTCCAGTCTCGTGTTAGAATCTAATTGTTGAGAATGGGATAGATAAAGGCAGTAACTCACGCTCCTCCCAGTGCTAGGAATTGAATGTGTCGGCTCTTGAGGCCGCGTTGGAGCTGCGATTCTCGGTCGAAAGAAACGACGCCGTCGATGACATGCGAGCCCCCTTGGGTCTCATCGGCCATTGGGCTTTCCCATTCCTCGTTCTTCATCTTGAATGTGCTGCGTAAGCTGCCTTGTGTGACTCGGCAGCGCCTGGATAAGGAGAAGAAGTGAAGTGACCGGTATGTCGAGTATTGGGGACCGGCCGTTGGGTTTTATCCTCTTGCAAACACTGCGCCCCACAATGGCAGATGCTTGTTGCGACACGATGTGTTCCGGTGTGGGGAAACAGATAAAAAGGATCCACGGTTTGTGTGGGAATGCTGGGAGTTCAAGGGATCAAAGATGGAGAGGGGTGGGTAGCACCCGGCCGTCAATTTAGGTTTGCCGCGTGGAGATGTCTCTACCAGGATGGGATGGGCTGGGAGTACTTTGGGTGGCAAAGGGCCGGCCGATTGGATGCTGGGAGACGAGGCAAGTTGGAAAAGAAAAAGACATGCCATCGCACGCGAGAGCGTCGTACTGTAGATGAGGTTGCTAAGGACTCCTGGTCTTGAGGGCGGAGGTGCTCATCAGAGCACGTGGAAGTTTGCACAGATGCATGGGATGACGGCCGCTGCCGGACCCATGTCCGGGGAAGCGGATGAGATTGAAGGGAAGCTTCAATTCAACAGATCAGCTGTCGCCGGGGTTGCGCCGTTGCAGGTCTTGGTCTGTCCCGTTCACCAAAAAAGCCTGGTCGCCAGTGTGTCGATGACCTTCCTAATCCGCTCAGGATCAAGCCCTCAACTGTCGTGTGCGGGATTCATGCCAAGCTGCAGCATGCTGATCCCCGTTCTTGGTCGGCCCACCAAGCAGAGGCAGGTAAAGATCGTACAAGGTCAGAACGACTTTGCTCCATGGCTTGTACGGCTTAACCGCGACTATCCGAGCAAAGCAGGTCAGCACGGAGATTGAACCAGGGAATAAGTCGTGCAAAACGGGCATCGCGTCTGGTTTGGTGGTGGCGTCGGGGCTGCCGGCAGTTTGTCGGCGCATGTGTCGGTAAAGAAAGCAGTTAACGTCATTTATTATTGATCGGGTTGCAATCGCACCAGGCTTCCTTTCCTAACTTGTCAATGCAGTGCGACGGGGTCTTCTTTCCCCGTGGAGACTGGAGAGTGCGGACTTGGCCGGGCTTTTGCGCAGCGCCAAGTTTACTCCACCGCCTGCCACGGTCTCGACGACTCGGAGTGAAGTCGGCATTGGCTTTGGCCGCCAGGCTCCCAGGGCGTCATGCGCAGAATACCGATGTATGTGGAGCGGACTGCTGAAGTGTTCGAACTAGGTTCAACCTTGGGGGCAAAATCTGAGCAGGTTGCGCTACGTCTCTTCACTCTCTTGTGATCGCAAGAGAATTTGTCGAGAGATGCATTTTGCATCCCGCCCCACGTCCCCTAAAAATCAGGGATTGATCCTTGGACATGGACCTTGGAAACACCACTCTTCGCCTCGCAACTTTGTTACATACAGTAGTACGAATAGATCTGATGAACCCCTACCATACCTGGAAAGCTTCGAGAAGGTTTTCGGGCCAGACCTCGCCAACCAGCTTTCGCATTCTCTGCAGGGAGCTAAAGCCTGCACAACCAGACACATAGCACCATGGAGGGTTCAATGCCCCACCAAACACCACTAGATTACAGAGACGAGCTACAGCCGCAATCAATGAGTAGGACAAATTTTGACTCCTTGCCAGTCTGGGCCCGCCTCCCGGCCCATATCTTCCGGGGTGTCGATGGATGGCATCGGGGGAAGTGGCAGCCATAATTGTGCCCGAAATAGGCAGTGATGTGGTAGTGTATGTTTCGAGCTTTGAACTTGTTCTTTCGGTGTTGATACCTAAGGTAGCTAGCGTTTATCCAAAAATTGAGTTCCTAGAGACGATAGAACAAGGATTTGTTAGATTATTGTGGCAGAGTCTATACGTTACAACGATTTAAAATGCATCTCACTGTACCTGTCCCCTAGCATCAGGTTTGTTTCAGTTCACCAATCATCGTTGATAGACTATAGTTTTAAGCATCGCCTTCGATTGCTTCCCAGCCCATATCTAGCAGTTTCGAATTTGTTTCTGCACAATGCCCTCTTCATTCCAGTCATGACTCAAGATCGCTGAATCCCTCCGCGCTCATGGCGGTGGCAACTTCCTCTACCCCAAGTGAAGTATGCGACAGTCGCCCCAACCAAAATTCGCATCTCGTTTCCCGACTTAATATAACATCACTGCTTGACACTTGATCTCGACGGCGATCTTCTCATTTGGCAATCCTGCGACTTGCACACACGTTCTTGCCGGCGCCTTGGTGCGGTCCGGCCAAATCTTGTTCCACTCGGCATTCATGGCCGAATAATCGCGTCGGATGTCCATCAAGAAGACAGTCGCATCGACAACACTCTCGAGACCGCACTTGCCGTTAGTGGTGCCCCGGATAACTGATTCGATGTTCCGCAGCACTGCCGCTGTCTGCACGCCGCAATCCAATTCGTAGGTTCCGTCAGACTTCACCTCGCAGCCCTCGAAGGTGCCATCAGCTCGTCGGCTGGAGATCCCCGACACAAATATTGCCTTCGCGGAACTGGGAATGATGCGTGCGTGGGGGTAATTGGCGAGCCCCTGTGCCCCCGATGGAAGGAGAAAGCTGTTGCCGTTTGGAGATGCCATTGAAGCCCTGGGTGACGTGGTGGATGCCGGGGAGTTCGATTTAGCGATCTGGGCCACAATTGAATGATGAGTTTGGAGATACAGTAGCTAATAAGACTGTTCAATTTGGCTCAGATAACTCATCGTTTCGTCAATCCAATTCCAGGACTTCCGTACTGCAGAGAGAAACCCGCAAACCCCGGACCCTCCCCCGCCTCCGGCACCTTGGTCTTGCCCCGCCGCGATCCGCGATCCGCTCCGCGGTTTGCCGAACGCACAGCCAGTAAAAGCCGGTTGTTGACCCGGTATAACTCTCGGGCTGTTTGCGTCACAACGGCAACCATCGGCACGATAGGGTCTCTTACTGGGCTGACTTCGCCGTCGACGAGCAATCAACTCGACTGGGCAGAACAGCGCGGAGTTGGCTGCTCATGAAAACACTGGCTGCTTGCCTACCTCCCTTGTTTCTAGCACCGTAAAATGGGCGACATGAACCCCGAACAATGGACGCGACAGGCGCTCATGGATTGCGCCAATGCAATCTGGAGCTGCGACACGCTGGCAAAGGCGAGCGCACTGGCCCACTCCCGGCCCATTCCGATATGTCTACCAAACTACGTTGCGGGCGAGTTGAGGTTACCAGCCTCGCCTTCGACAACGTTCACCGACTCGTTCGAGCCTAAAACTGGCGCTCTTCTTTACAGGCTCCCATGCGCACAGCCGGCCGATGTAGAGGAGGCGATTTGTTCCGCGAGGGCTGCTTTCAAGTCCTGGAGCAAAACAACACGCGCTGAGAGGTCTCGCCATCTTCGCCGTATTAGTGACCTCCTCCAAGAGCACCGAGAGCTTTTCGCAGTCTGGGAAAGTATCGACCAAGGGAAGACACTTGCGAGAGCAAGAATCGAGGTCGACAGGGCAATCTCGAATTTCTCGTGGGTTATTTGCTGGGAAGCCTCTCTACCTAAAAGTGCACAACGATCTGATGCCCATAGGTACTTCTCAACGTACATTCTCCATGAGCAGACGGCCGCGCGGATGATCGATGGTATCGCTCTTACCTACGAACACCGCTCACCGGCCGGCGTTTTTGCATTAATCTCGCCGTGGAACATGCCGCTGTACCTTCTTACATGGAAGATTGCACCATGCATAGCGTTTGGGTGCACGGCAGTTGCGAAGCCTAGTGAAATCACAAGCATGTCCGCATACCGTATGTCCGAAGGCCGAGTATTAGAAATTTGTGTCAAACAGCTTACATTCCGTCACAGTTCTGGGAGTCCTTCTCCAGAAGGCTGGTCTGCCCGCTGGAGTCGTCAACATCGTCTTGGGAGACGGGCCAACCACAGGGGCAGCACTCGTTGCGTCTCCGTTGATCGACGGTGTCTCGTTCACGGGGGGCACACAGACAGGAATTGCAATTCGCCACGCTACTGCCCATCAAATCAGAAAACACCTGTCGCTTGAGTTGGGAGGCAAGAATCCGAACTTGGTATTTGCCGACTCGATGGGCCCAGCGACGCGGGAGCGTACTATCCGTATCGCGGCCAGTGCCGCTTTCGAAAACCAAGGCGAGATATGCCTTTGTGGCTCACGCATTTACGTCGAGCGCTCGGTATACGATGATTTCGTCCGCGAATTCAGGGATTACGTGGCCAAAACGTACATCCTCCGAGAGACAGTGGGGGCAGTGGCTAGTCGGCAGCATTACAACAAGATCAGAGGCTACTTGCAACTGGCGGCCGATGAGGAGGTTACGTTCGCTTTGGGAACGGTGCCCCCTGAGCTGAAAAAAACTAACGATCAAGGCTACTGGATTAGCCCCACGATTCTCACCGGCGTGCCTCCGGAATCAGTGCTACAGAAGGACGAGATATTCGGCCCTGTCGTCACCATTTCTCCGTTTGAAGATGAGGATGAGGCTATTCAGCTCGCGAATGAAAGCGAATACGGGCTCGCAGCAGTGCTCTTGACCACCGACGGAGCTAGGATGAGGCGTGTCGGGGAACAGATCGAAGCAGGCTTGGTATGGGTGAACTGCTGGCTGGTCAGGGAGCTTGGCACGCCTTTTGGCGGGATGAAGAATAGCGGTACTGGTAGGGAGGGCGGCGAGTACTCGAGAGATGTGTTTACGGTTGTGAGGACGCTGCACCTACCGGCGTACTGAAGTATCTCGAAGTATTCATAATTGGAAGTTTCTATCGGCCGTGACGGCGAGCACCTGAAGATCATTGTGCCGTCTGATGTTGCCGGATTATAGGTCGCCGCTCCACCAAGGTTCTCCAAATCGACAACCTGCAACAAATTCTTACTGGGCACTCTAAGTTGATGCCAGGTTGACGCCCCGGTATTAGTGCCTGCGCTAGACGAGGCCAACGCCGGCATCCGCGGGCCCGGAAGGGCGGAGGTGGCTCAGGCCAATCACAGCGCGTAATTGGCCACTCTCCGATCCGCGATCCGTCTTCCGCGACCAGCGGAGCGGATCTGCACGGATCTGCGCGGCTCAGCTGCCCCTTTTTGGCAGGGCACGACTTACACCGAGTGCGTGTTGTTTGTCTCGTGACATCATTTTGACTTGCTCAACCACGACAATCGCACCAGGGTTGAACCTCCTATCTTCGCCGTGGCATTGCTTTTATTATACCACAAACAGCCGCCCCCCGCCCGTGAAGTACACCTCTATTACTCTTCCTCCTTCGCCATTGGCACCACCAGCAGGATCACGCCTCGACGATTCCCGATTCACTGCTATCCGCCCTACTACAACCATGGCACCATCAACAAACCACGGCCCCAACCAACCTTGTTGCTCACCCTCCCCCTCCCAACACCACAACATGCGCGACCCGTCCTCACCATCCTCCCTCTTCCGCATCGACATGCACACCCACATCATGCCACCCACCCTCCCCGACCTCGCCGCCTTGACCCCTCCGTCGCCGGGCCCGGACGACGGCACCAAAGCCGCCCCCTACGCCTGGCCAGCCTTCCACAAGTCCGCTGATCACGCCGCAACGGGCGCCATCGACATGTACGTCGGCACCGCCTTCTTCCGCCGCGTCGACCCGTCGTGCTACGACCCGGCCGCGCGCATCCGCGACATGGACGCCGCCGGCGTCGACGTGCAGGTGCTGAGCACGGTGCCCGTGCTGTTTTGCTATGACGCGCCCCTCGGGCCGGCGAGAGTGCTCGCGCGGGAGCTGAACGACCACGTCAGCGGGGTCTGCGCGGCGCATCCGGACAGGTTTGTCGGGTTGGCGACGGTGCCGTTGCAGGACTGCGCTGCGGCGGTGGAGGAGCTGAGGAGGGTGCGGGGGATGCCCGGCATGGCCGGGGTGCAGATTGGGACGAGTGTGGAGCGGGACGGCGGGGTGGTGATGCTGGATGATGAGCGGTTGGAGGGGTTCTGGAGCGCGTGCGAGGAGCTGGATGTGCCGATTTTTGTGCACCCGCTGGGCTACGCGTTGAGCAAGGAGAATACGGCGCGGTGGGGCAGGTATTGGAGTTCATGGCTTGTGGGCATGCCGTGTGAGACGGCGCTGGCGATGCATGTGATCATGGCATCCGGGGTGCTGGTGAGGCATCCGAGGCTGAGGTTGTGTTTTGCGCATGGCGGTGGCGCGTTCCCGGCGTTGCTGGGGAGGATACAGCATGGTTTTGATTGTCGCCCGGACCTGGTGGCGACGCGAGCGTGTGGTGTGACGCCAACAAAGCATTTTAGCGGAGAGGTGGCTTCGTCGCCGGCGGGCCTGGAGCCAGGCCAGGAGCAAATATGGATCGACTCGTTGATGCACGACCCGGATCTCATGGAGTATGTCATACGCAAGCTGGGCCCAGGCGGCGCGGACCGCATCGTCCTAGGGAGCGACTATCCGTTTCCGTTGGGCGAAGTTCCGGTGGCGGGCAAGATGCTCATCGAGGACGAGCGGCTTGAGCGATTCATGAACTGGAGACAGCGAGCCGGAATCTTGGCTCAGAACGCCATCCGCTTTCTGAAGTTGGGGCAGGACTTTGAAGACAGGTTTCAAGAACGGTCCAGGCAATTTGAGGCCGCTCGTGTGTCGATGGTCGATGGGCAGGTGAAGGATGGTGGATGGGATACCTGGAGACATCGTGATAGCGCCATTGATCTTGACGGGGATGAGGAGCTTGGAGAGATGGCTGGAAAACTGAGGCCTGTACACAATGACGCAGATAGGTCACCCGGAAGCATCAGTGCATAGCCGCTGATGTGTTGTGTTTTTCTGACTCGGATAGGGCAAGGAGAATACTGATAGGAGGTTTGTTTTAGGACTCCGGCCAAGTTCTCTACCGTTCTCGTTGACGTCGTGTTTAACAAGAGAGCGTATTAGGGCTGGGTGTAATGACTGTCGATGAGTGCAGTGAAACCAAATCTGTGGCTTCCAAGCCCTGGAGAGCATGCGGAGGCGTAGCGTGTCTGTTCCATAGCAGCACTTGGCCAAGTACCTGGGCAGTCAAACAAGCCTTTTGCAGTACAGAGAAAACGGGACGACAATGCATCTAGGTTCGTCTCGTTGTCGATCATCTGATGTTGGCCCGAGATGTAAATCAAATCACGTCACCGCACAACAGAGAGAACCTAACTAACACACACATCCGACAACCAACGGCTCGCTTAACCAAGCACACGTTCTTTTTCAGTTAGTAAAACATGGCACACGACCTTCCCGGGAACTTTGACAAGCTCGAGCACGCATCAAGCAAACAGACTCCAGCTGAGGGTGGGCAAGCTTTCGATGGGACCGACGACGGGATTTGGCGGGTACGAAACTTCCCAGGATTATGGAGGGTGGCGGCTGAGTGCAGAAGGGAAACAGAAGTTCCCTCCAAAGACCCATGTGGACAAGAAGGGGAAGAATCTTGAGGAGGAGGAGTGAGATTGTCGCCTTGACGGTCTGCGTGTGGGGTTAGCCGTGGGTTGAGCCTGAACCAATTATGTATCATAGTTTTGAGCCTGACTGCTGGCTTAAATTGAGAATCGAGACAATGTTGATGCGTAAATCCTCTTTTTTAGATGAGGGTGTATTGTCCTGTACATGTACTCCTTGTAGGTCTAGCTTGTGGCTGGCTACGAAAGTGCTTGTGCACCACACTCACCGACGGCGCCGAAACCTCCAAGGAGGATACAATTGGGTAATACCAGACAAAGTAGAAACGATTCTGGTGATATCGGTAGCAGTAGCTGTTTGTGCCAAGAATCCGGGTCGTCTCACTGTTGTCCATGAGGGGTGATCCTATCAACCTCGATATGATTCATTGTGATTTGTAACTCCATCATGGCGTGACACAAACCGAACCTATCTTACACGGCAAGCAAAGAACATCCACCCACTGGCTTTCTGTCTGGTGAGGGGCTTAGCGGATAATTACGGATGTAGGTTGTAGCCTTCGCTACCAAGGGGCATTTGCCGACGACATGAATCATTGTTACTCAGAATGAGATCCCAAGCATATCGTCAGGGACTGCTGGGTCCACACCCCAAGGAGCTAGAATACAAATTGAATGTAGATGAGCATATATAAGAAAGAGCAAAATTTGTCTGCGCAGAAATGTCCCAAAACCACGCAGCTCCTGATGATAGGGGCTGGGACACTCCGTTGTCTCGATCGGCTATCCCATTCATTACCACTCCCACTGTCGGCACAGATGGACTCAACACCCGTTTTCAGCACCATATTTTGTCTTCCAAGTTGATGCTACCGGAAGCGGTATAATAGTCGATTAGAGAGTGAGTCTCAGTCTTACTCTGAAGAAACCCCTGGATTTGCGAGTGATGCCAAAATACACGTTCCCTTTTCCAACGTCTTGCACAATGCGGAAAAGACAGTTAACCAGCATATGTCATGAGCCGACATCGTCTGAAAGCAACCCATCTGCGAATATGTTTTACAAAATACACTTGTTGAGCCTTTTTGCTGACGTCTATCAATCCATCCATCACAGATACCGACTTAACTTCGGCCGCCGCCCACATCGTGGCCGTGACGTGAAGCTGCTGCCACGACCACCACTGTACTCCCTCTCCTTATTAAACATATCCCGAGCTTGAAGGCCAGCGACTACGTGCGTGTAGCCTTCACTGACAAGTTGGTGACGGCATTGGATTTTTGGACGCTGTGAGCTGGGAATTACTAGGCTCGGGTGCCGGCTTGAAACCACGAACTGGAGCTTGCTCAAGAAATCAAGGTGGGTTGTATCCGGGTTGCGCTTCACTGGGGAGAAATATAAGTCGTCCTCTCTTTTGGTGCACACTATCATGTCTCTGTTCCATCTTTGTACACTATGTGGCTGGTAATGAATATGAAGCGCAGCCGTTGGCAAAGCGCGAACAGAAGGCTACCTAGGTACTCTGTAGTCCACTGCATCTTCCATTTTGGTGCGGTATAGTCATGGATAGCGTATCGCCTGTCCACGGGTGTCTGATCCAAACTGAGAATGCGTGCTGAAGCCCCGACTGAGCGCCCAAGCTTCCATCCCGTGCATGCCCGGACCCATCTGTTCCCTCCCGAGCCCTCGCGATATCCGTAACTTCCTGCGCATCCTTGGCGAGAAAATCAGGCAAGCCGACGAGAAATCAAAGGAGGGCGTTCCGATTTCCCTCTACCAAGCTATTTGTTGTACCCCATCATACGGCAATCAATGCACCAAGCCCGGTCCCAGACGCCGTGTGGTGTGCAGCAGAGATTGCCGCAGTTGGCGCTCGGCACCCATTGTCCCAGGGCGTTGCAGACCGAGATGGCGTTTTTATTCGAGCAACAGTAGTTACCCGGCTTGCAGGACCCCTGGCAGGAGACCTGGCGCTCCTCGAGCAGCGGCTGGGGGAGAGCGGTGGCGGAGGCCAGGGACGCGGTGGCAAGGGTGAGGAAGGTAGAGAGGCGCATTTTGAAGGCTGGTTCCGAGGCGCGATGAGGTAGACGTGAGATGGTGTCGAAGGGCTGAAAAGATTGAGTATCAGGCGGCTGTTGAGAGGAGTGGGTGCTCGGTGTTGTGATGTAGTATGGCAATCTAAGGAGGCCAAAGGCCCTCCTTTATACTTTTCTCCTGGCCATTGCTGGCGCAACTTAGAAGCCGCCGAGTTGTCATGGATAGCAGGGTCATGAAGACTCCCCTTCTGCGGCTATGTTAGAAAGGGCAGGTGCATTCTCACAAGTACCACTCTCTAGGGACGGAACGCGGAAGCGAGGTAGATTTGTTTGATGAAAGTGGATGCTCTATGAAGAGAACCAGGTCTTGACTGGTTTGCGCTGGTAGTATTCTTTGGTTTCTTCAACCAACAGCAGAGGCGCAGCCAACCGCCGAGACTGGGGATTTGGGGGCCAAAACACTGCTGCGCCAGAACAATCCACTATCCTGCGCTCCCTTCCATGGTGCGCTTGGAAGCTCACAGTTCTGTACATTATCGCCAATCCGCTTCTCCGTCACAGCATGATTACGCATAGCAGGCAGTAGGGGAGTTGTTCTAGCGGTGATCAGCATTGTTGAATCGCAGATGCATGAAGGGAGAACTTACATACTCTTCTTTCTTCCTCTCATTAAAAGAGCTCTATAGTATACTATTATGTCACATTCTTTATAGCTTTCAACTTTAGTGAAATATTAATGTTATTCCTCTACTAATATATCTTTAGGTATACTAGTCCCTCCACTGCTATTGATACACTTTGCGTGGGTGTTTTCTCAGATCATTCTTATTGCTTGCTTCTATTCCAATTTATCGAGCGACAGTCCTTATATAGATGAGCGGCAGTCTAGTAGCGACTGCCAACCACCTTCCGTCAGTCTTTCCGTATCAACTATCTGCGGCCTCAACGTAACGCGAGTCCAAGTGCTGCGCTACATTGATTTACATGATTGCGAGCACTGCCCTACAGCGGAACCGAGGCGGCCGCAAGCAGTTGGCGTGGTCGGGCAGAGGTCGGGGATGGGCAAGCACATCAGTGGTTGCGAGTTAGAGCCTCTGAGGAAGCCCGGGAACTTATCAACCGAAGCTTATACACCTCCGGCAGTTAAAAGAAAAAAGGAGGTTCGGCGATCTCGATCTCATCCCCCCACATCCCTCACCTTCTCCATCCTCTTCCACAAATACTGCCTCACGTAGGTATGTTGCCCAACATTCACCGCCACCCAGAAATTCTCATGCAACCGAAAACTCCCCCCGATAGCAGCTGCCGCAAACGGGCTAACCGCCGCAATAGGGGCGACGAACCATCCCACGATGCGCGACACAACTTCCTCCCCGTGAATGGGATCGTCCTCGGTCCTGGATGCAGTCCAAAACCGCGCGGGGTTCTCCACCACGTCCTTCATGGCGTTGGGCGTGCGGTGGACGATGTCGTAGACGGTCCACCTCGGTCCGAGCCCGCCGAGGATACGGAGCTTCTCGTCGGCGCGGACGTTGCCGATGATTCGGGCGGGCGGGATGGTGATGCGGGAGAGCAGGTCCCGGCCGCCGGCAAGGAGGCGGTCGGAGAGAGCGTTGCCGAGGGCGCCCATGAACGCGGCCATGACGTCGAAGAGGTGCATCACCGACAGCCGGTTCCTGAGCCAGGCGTCCTGGTCGAGGTGGTATTTGTGTGGCGACCGGAAGAGGTGGAACTGGAGAAGGGAGAGGCTGTCTCCTGGTAATAGCCAGAGTGTGTCGAGCAACTTCAGGGACAATAAGGATGTCGTGGATGAAGAGGAGGAGGAGGAGGAGGAGGAGGGAAAGAAGCAGAGGCTAGCGAGATCCTTGGAGTGGGATGGGGACGGACTGCTGGCGCATCGGCCAATATACTCGATCAGGTCGTAGTCGACGGTCGGCTTGCTCTGGTTGTACTGAGTGATGAGACAGTTTGGCTGGTAGAGACTCTTGCCGAAGCCCTCGATGTGGTTCCCGAAGCTCATGAGGTAGCGCGGCCACCCAAAGTTATCTTCTCGGAGATTTTTGGGACATAGCGGGACGGCGTATTCGAAGTCGAGGCCACTCAGCAGTAAGTTGACTAAGAGCTGGCAGTTGTTCATGAGTAGGCTCCATTGTCCTCGGTCTTTCCTTTGGACCAGGATGTTGGCAATGCGAGAGAGATGTTTGCGGACCTCCTCTCCGATGCAACTCTCGAGGCTGTCCCGCAGTTTCCGGGCCAGCTCTTTTAGCGCAGTCCGTCGTTCCAACGATGGCTTGTCTCGGGGGAGGCGGATGTAACTGCCGCCCAGTTCCATTAAACGCTGCACGACAGAAGCCTCGCATGTCTGCCTTGGCTTCGGATACCCTGAGAACGCGGCGCCGTAGACCCTTTTGAGACAGGCGAGGGTCGGCCTGGGGCGGAACGGGGGGTCGAATTTCGTCAAGCCTCTGTGGGCTGTTTTCTTTTTTTTGTGCCAGTAAAACACGAGTCGTTTTTCCATTTTCCACTGGTCATCGACGTCTCCGAACCCGCCATCACTGAAAAGAGCAGGCGGTGGTCGTGGCGAGATCAGAACACCGTGGTTGGTTCTGTTCATTCTCATTAGCAAGCATGAGGTTTACAAAGGCAGATCATCATGCCCTGGAGGTAATGATTGCGTGATAAACTTACCCGCCGAGGCCAGACTCGAATATCAGCGGCCCAAACATGAGACTTAGGTGAAAGTTCCCAGATGGCGCGTAGTGCCCCTTTATCATTAGGCCAACAGTGCGCATGAATAGTCGTGGATCTGTCGGCCACAGACCGTCGGTGTGCTCGAGAGCTTTTTCGATGAACTTCATCTTCCTGGGCCGACTTCGCTTCACCTCTGGCTCACTGTCCGTCGGTTTCGAGAGCTCTGTTTCTCGTTGTCGGTGTATCTCTGCCTTGGTAAGCTGAGATCGAATTGCATCGAGATCTGGCGATGTGATGGTTAGATGCCAAGGCTTAGCCAAGTATGAGACACCCGGAGTAGCAGCTCTGGGATGTCACAAACGTAGGATTCACTCACCGTCGATATGAGTCTGGTTGTACATTACCTCGTCCAAGTGTTCGTGCCCACAGCCTGAGTCATATAAATCACCAGGGGCGGCCTGGCTCATGCAGACCGAGCAAAGCCGGAATGGCGGATAGGAGTCCGACTTAGCCTCACCAGGGCCGTGAAAGGCCACAGAACCCGACAACTCATCGATGCCGTAGAAGCAACGGGCTTGGCAGTCCTCCCTGCACTCGTAAAAGGTCGGGGACTTGATTAAACGCTCGCATTGGGCGCAGGTGATTCCGCGGACGATGGTTACGACGCCGCGATCTTTTTCCAAAACCTCTACTTGTTCAACTGGAGAGACAATCAGATCAAAAGCCCGGGGACAGGCTGGTATATATGACCGGTGTTGGCGGTTGTGGGTAGCACTCACCATTTGGTTGATTTTGTTGTCCTCTGACGTATCTCTGCGAGCCGTCCGTTGGCTCATAGAGCACATCGACGTCAAGAAGACCTGTGCAAGGCGATGCCCATGTTAGTGATAAGATGCAAGACAATGCAGTGGCAGCTGCACCATCATGGTAATCGCCCGGGCGCACCTGAAGTCTGCAGAATTAGACGAGCAGCCCACTCTTGTTTTGAGGTCGATTTGGTGAAATGGTCTGTTAATGCATTAATCCCGGGTTCGAACAACAATGGAAGGTCCCGTCCATCATTGGGCATGGACAATATTAATTACCTCTTGCGGCCTTGGTAGTCTCAGCGTACAAATCCGAGACGGAGTCGTCGCTCAGGCCCGGCTGACAACCAACTTTGAACCTGTTAGCTCTACTAGGTACTGTACGTGTACATATCACTCGATTCGACATCCGCACCCCAGACTTCGAATATCCTCTTGAAACTCTTGCAGCACGACTCCAGATCGATCCGGGGCTGGAGGACAAGGTCACTCGAAGAACACAGTTCGGCGTAGAACTCAATCATGTTTTGAGCCTCTTTTTCGACAGACATCCAGTACAGTTTCTCAAACTCATTAAGGAGGTCGTCGGCGTCTGTCTCCTGAGTGTCTGTCACGGCCGGTTTCTTCATGGTTGTGGTGGCATAAATGACGGATTGGCGAGGTTGGCAAGGTCCCGGAACGGGCCTCTTTCACTACCGTGCTGTCAGTGGAGGAGCAGAATGCAATGATCTTAAAGGTATAAGGTCGACACATACGGGCGCACGGATATGACCGAAATGGCTGCTTTTCTCCCTGCATTGTGCTTCCCACGCCGGCGGCTTCTCCCATGATCAACTGCATTGAGGCCCGATATAGCGTGTCGCAGTGTCGGTCACCCGCATCCATGCTGATCTTCAAAATGTGGCGTGAAACTGTGCTCCGGAGAAACGAAGAATCTTGCAGGCTGTGGCGCAAACCGGATACACCGGCTGACGTGGCAGCGACGAGGTATGTACATGATTGGATGTGCGTGAGAGCGTCGAAGCCCGAGGAAATGCTCAAAGGAAAACTCGAGCCCGCGTTTGGCGCGATAAGACATTCCGCTGCTCTCAGCTGCTCGAGAGACGACATCCTGATGTCTTCGGTGCCCAACGCGGGGTGTGGTGGCTCCGGGCAAGAGAAGCAGCACAGTGGTAACAATGCAGGAGAGCTTTTTCAAAATCTCCACGGCCGATGCCGAGTCTTTACTGCTGTGAGAGGTAGTGGTCCGGCCAGCCCTCCACGCAATCTGTCCTTTCTTCCTTCTACAGACTACAGAACCGCAATACTGTCCATCACCACCTTGCCCGGGTTGCGTGCCACCACGACATCTACACCAGAATCATGGTCAAAAAACCAAAGGATGATTCTCGTCAACGGGCCGGGCGGAAGCAGGCCAGGAAGCTTGGCTGGGGGCTTTGGTTTACTCGGCGTACTCGCGCAGAAGCAACCAGCGCTCCTTTGTTCAACTCTGCTGCGTCTGCCTCAAAACAATCAGGCTCTGCTCCGCACTCGGCAGGGACATCTCGGGCTCTGGCCCAAGCCTCGAAATTTCTCGACACACTGCCCACCTGCAGTTTTGGTTAGTTAGTCCCAGTTCCCGCTCTTCTCGGCGCAACGCAATTATGTGCTAACCGCAATGGTTTACAGTGACCATGGCGAATCAGAGGGTCCTGGACCGGTATCTTGCTGCTATCGAAAGAGAAGGGGTCCACAAGATTGAAGAAAATGAGGCGATAGAGTTCACGCAGTAAGTCAGGGTATCTTGACTGCGGAATGGAACGACTCTGACTTCCACCGTGCAGAACCGAAGAGGTGTGGCAGCTCATCCTGCTTGCGGTCTCCAGGGCGGAGAGCATATACGGCGACAATCCCTACTCGCCGCACGACACCTTGTTGACCCCCTCGGGCTATTCCAAGAAAACGACGATATCCGATGACGAGCTCCCCAACGGCGACCATGTCATCGCCGTGACAGTACGCGGCTCAGCGTGCTTTGGCGACTGGCTTGTGAATCTCAATGGGGCTCCGGCACTCGCAGCCCCAGATCCCAGGACGGCGAAGCACGCATCGTGCGAAACACCTCGCGCGTACCACCAAGGCTTGCTTGCGGTGGCTCAAGACATGCAAGGCGACGTTGTGAAGGCGATTGCTAATAGGATCAGCGGACTGGTAGAGGCCCAAAAAAAGTCGGTCGACCTTCTGTTCACAGGCCACTCGGCTGGAGGCGCAATTGCAAAGCTTCTCTATGCCTTGAGCGCATCGCCTGGGAGCCTGTTCGCCAACATTCTACCGAGTAAGTCCATCAAAGGCCCGTTGGATTGCATTAAGCCGTGCTGAAGATTAGACCGGGCTGTCTGACGTTGCCTTCGCTCTCGCAGAGTTCCGCCATATCCACTGTATCGTCTTCGGCGCGCCGCCCGTAGCGACTTCTCGTATTGTACAACCCGATCAACCACCATCGTTCCGATCAGGCTCGTTTCTGAACATTGTCAATGAGAGAGATCCGATCGCCCTCGCCCAGCAAGAGTACATCCATTTTCTGCTTGCCTGTTTTATCAGAGCCCAGAGCTCAAGCGCTGCTTCTGGAGGTCTGCCCAAGGTTCCTGAGGCGGCACTGAGACTGAGTGGAACCTGCATCGTCCTGAGGGATGTCGGCAAGGAGATACAGCGCGAGGTGTGGAGGGCGGTGGTAGTTGCCCCTGAAGTGCTGGAACAGAAGCTATTTGGAGACGTGACGATGCACCCCGTCGTCAAGTACGCGGAAAGGATCAAGGCTGTGCATCAGGCGAGCCTTTCCGAGTTCCATCCATCATGAAAGCGGAGCCGGAGGCTGAGGACAAGTCATTCGCAGCTCATCTAATCATCGCGACACTCCGGATCCAGGGGTCCTTTAGTTTTCGAGCTTCGAGACCTCGAATCCTGAGCTATGTAGTTGCAACTAAACCTAGAAAAATAGTAAACAGGCTACGCGCCCAGAAAGATGGCCTGTCGGTACACAACAGGTATATTATAAAATGGGCACAATTCTAAATTTAGGCAAAATACATAGTAGTGATATCTCTATCCACATCCAAAAAATCTATTGAAGTAGGCTAAGTATACACATATATATATATATATTTTTATAGACTATCCCAAGTTATATAACTATTTAAAGGAAACCGTACCATATAGGCCAAATAAAAACCTCTACCCTCCTCTCCAGGCCACTATTTAAGAGTCTAACATCCCACAAAATAATAGAGGCCCTTTGCCGGCCTCTAGAGTCCTCTAGCCCACTACTACTTCTAGCTCCAGCCTCCAGGCTAAGCTACATTCTAATAGCTAGCTAGAGTCTATTCGCTAGGTTAAACATCAATAGGGGTAGTGTAGTGATCGGCCCGTTGATGGCACATTCAAATACGGTAATTAATCTGCCAATGCTGGGCTCTCTCGCTCCTTGCTGCTAACCAACAAGTGTTACTTCCTTTGTTTCGCTTATCGCGGAAAAGATGGCCGCCAACTTGAGGAGCTCATTCAAATCACCAAAAGGAACTCGCGATTGGGTTGGTGGAAATCTGCATCCGACGTGTCTACTACAGTCGAGCAGGAATAATTTTCTGGATTGGGTCTTTGCAGCAACATTGCGGGCAGGCTGCTCCCTTTCCCTTCTGGAGGCATGGCATGGCTATCCGCGGGAATCGGTATGTATGTATGGTATGTATATGTGTACATACTGTATGTACAACTACAACCTGACCCGGCGCTCCGGTCCTCGGCCCACGTCAACCCCGCTTCCCTGCCGAGTTTCCACTCGGAGGGGTAGGCTCGAGACGAGAGTGGCCGAGACGGGCCAGCAGCTGGGGGATTCTTGCCGTATCTGATTATGCCGCGGCCGCAGTGCGGGTCCCTCCTTTTATCAGATCAGATGATCCCCTGATTCAAGCTGCCTGAGCGCCCAACTTGGTTGCGGGTTGTAATGAAAGCCACCTTTTCGGCAAGCGCTCGTTTCCCTTTGAGATACCCGAAGGTGACACTGCATTTCATTTACAGTACAGCACACATCCTGCAGCTTCTTGCTTGAATTTTGCAAACAAAACAACACCAACAAAGAAAAAAAAAAGAAAAAAGAGAAAATTCAACACCATGACGGCCCCGGCGGCAACCCTCTTCACCAACGGGAAGATCTTCCTCTCGGGCGTCCAGCCCGGCACCAACGCGGGTCTGGGTCGCGAACCAACCTTTGCATCCTGCATGCTCGTCCGCGGCTCGCAAATCGAGCACGTCGGCGCCGTCACCGACGAACCAGCCACCACGGCCCTCGCCTCCAACAACACAACTGTCCACGACCTCCAAGGCAAAACCATCCTCCCGGGCTTCGTCGACGGACACATGCATCTCATGCTGCTCGGCCAGGCCCTCAACAAACTCGACCTCGGCGCCTGCAAGACCCTCGCCGACATCCGCGCCGCCGTCCGCGCCCACTCGGCCGCCCACCCGGACATGCCGCGCATCCTCTGCCGCGGCTGGATGCACAGCATGACGCCCGACGGCGCGCGCGCCCCCGACCTGGACGACCTCGACACGACGGGCCGGAACAGGCCCGTCCTGATCGACTCCAAGGACCTGCACTCGACGTGGAGCAACACGGCCGGCATCCTCGAGCTCGGCGCCAAGGACTGGCCCGACGTGCCGGGGGGCATTATCGAGCGGGATGCCGACGGCCGGTTGACGGGCGTGTTCAGCGAGGCGGCGAACATCACGTACGTCTGGCCGTATCTCGCCCGCGTCGCGAGCATGGAGGCGAGGACGCAGGCGATCGGCGCCGCCGTGGAAGCGTACCACGAGGCCGGGTATACCGGGTTGGTGGATATGGCGATGGACGAGGGGGCGTGGGAGGCGCTGCAGGCTCTGCGGCGGGCGGAGGAGGGGAAGGGGGGGATGATCCCGATGCGGATCGCGGCGTATTGGTTGGTGAAGCCTTGCGAAAAGGAGGAGGAGGCGTTGCGGCAGGTGGAGCGCGCGGTTGAGTTGGCGAGGCAGTTTAACGCGACCACGACGCCGGATTGTAGGATTGTGGGGATCAAGGTGATTTGCGACGGCATTGTGGATGCGTGCACGGCTGGGTTGTCGGAGCCGTACGCGCATGACGGGCGGACCGAGGTGCCGCTGTGGACGGCCGAGCAGTTGGAGCCGGTTGTCAAGAAGGCAGACGAGGCCGGGCTGCAGGTTGCGCTGCACGCCATCGGGGATGCTACGGTCAAGATGGTCGTTGACGTGCTGACGAAGTTCGCGAGCCCAGAACGGCGGCCGCGTGTCGAGCACCTCGAGTTGACGAGCGAGGAGGACGCGGCGCGCCTCGGACGAGGCCGCATCACGGCGTCGGTTCAGCCGGTTCATGCGGATCCAGCCATCTTGAAGGCGTGGCCGCGGTTGCTGGGGGAGCACAGGTGTGGACGGGCGTTTGCGTACCGAGAGTTTGCTGATCTGGGGGCACCGCTGGCCCTCGGGAGTGATGCGCCCACCGCCCCCCACTCACCGTTTGGCAACATCTACGTCGGGACCACGAGGAGGTCATACCGTGAGCTGGAGATGGAGACGACGGTGAATCCGCATTTTGCGCTTGGCTTGTGTGAGGCGGTGGCTGCTGCGACCGAAGGTGCGGCGTACAGCTGTTTTGACGACCACAGGATAGGGGTTCTGGCACAAGGACACAAGGCGGACTTTGTGGTGGTTGACATGGAGTGGGAGAAGGAGAAGCTCACGCACACAAAAGTGGCCGAGACTTGGTTCGACGGCGTTAAGGTATGGTCGGCGTAGGCTTGACCCCGGGGATCGGCGGTTAAAAAAGGGACCTTCGCACCTAAAGATGCTATTGCCATTTTGTACATGCCCTCCCTTACTCATAGGGATAATAGCGCCTCGGCCAGATATTCATTGCCGTCTTTTGCCCCGTTACCAAGGGCAGACCAGCATGATTGGTCAACGGGTCCCCGGTTCCGTTAGGATGTAGGTTCACCCAGAAGATGGCGTTCCCGGCCACCGGCCGGAAGGCGAGTCCGCCGTCCTCGTGCTCCCGCCACAGCGGCTTGACCTCCTGCTCCTCTTCCCCCTCCTGTTGTGTTTTGTCTACCTTGCCCTGCCACATGATCTCGCCGTGGGGACTCGGGGGGGCGATTGCTTTGGCAAAGGGAAAATGAGTCTCTCCACCCGTGCAGGCATCCTCCAAGATCGCAAAGAAGCTTGCCACACGGTTCCATTTTCGGGTGCTGCCATCTGGCGCCCATTGCGGGTATTCAAACCAGTCGTGGTGAACGTTGAATCGTTGCCCCGAGCTATACCGGACCAGCTGCGGAGGCCCCATCTCGTCCCATCCGTCTCGCAGCATCGTGCCTAAGAATGTACGTGTGCGGTCGAGGACACACATAACGGTCGGGTCGTCGCGCGGCAACCCCGCCGAGCTCGACGTCCGGTCGGATGTTTGTTGTTGCCGGCCATACTTGGTTACCTGTGATGGTGCAAACTTGGGCTCGGCCGTCTCCAACAGGGAAGCAATCTCGATAGGCGTGATGAGGTCGTGGATGTAGATAATGAGGGGCTCTAGCGAGACCAGTTCTGTTCTGTAGCGGTGCGACGTGTCGCATACGAACTGAGTACTGGTATCGATGGATGAATTTGTGCTCGTGCTCGTCTTGTTCCCGAGAAAGGGGAAGGCGAATGGGTAGTCTGGTACTGGAAAGTCGCCGATGAAGGACGAAAGGCGAGGGGCAGAGAGGTGTGGAAGATACGGCAGGCTGAGACCGAGGAGAAGCCCTCCTGCCCAGATGCCAGCCGCTTTGGCTATGCTGGTTACCGCCATGTCGATAGAATGACTCGGGTTTTGCAACGCCCCTGAGACGTTTCCGCCAGGCAGGTAGCTGTTGAAAGAGAGATGCACTGGCTGCGGTACTCCACAAACGCAAGGTATAATACACCACAGATAAAACCAATCGAGGCAAACAACCGAGGGGAGCCCTTGAGATATGTGACAGCGGGGGGAGCTCCCTTGCTCCCATGCTCTTCAAGCCCATTCATGACCTAGGAGCATGGTCCTCCGAGAATCAGCTGTTACTGGCTGCGAGGCAGAAATGCCGAATCTCCATGCTGCCATCCCGATCGACGCTTGCATAACCAGGGAGATGCTTGGAGGGTGTCACAAGTGCGTGAGTGGCTCGGATGTGCTAGCCGGAACGGTGCAAGTCCCGATCCCACCCATTGGATGGCGAGCAGCTGGGGCCTTCGCAAATGAGGTTTTAAGATCGGGTAATATCCCGTGGAGCCGTTGAAGACTGGCGATGCGTCAAGTTACCCCAGACTGCAAGACCCCTCAACCGAGCCAACCGAGCCAACCGACCCAGGGTCCGGCCTAGTCCCGTCCGGGTAGTTCGGAAGGAGACGGCCTTGAACAGTTGGGGCCGCCGAGACTTTAACTCCACCAATCCGCGCCGCGGCCGGCCTGGGTGCATCTTGGCAGGGGTTGTCGACCCGGTTTCCCACCCGAGGGCCGCGTGGGCCGCTTGGGACACGGCTCGTAGGCGCATCTTCGGCACGGCACGGGAATGCTAGCGTTGACAGTGGGTCAGGATATCATGGGGGACCGGGTTGCTGGGACCCTTTTTCCTTTGGGTCTTGAAGCAATTGCATTGTAGGCGGGCGTTGTTCGCGTTTCAGAGCATGGTGTCTCGTTCCCGTTCCAGTTCCAGTTCCAAGGCGCAAGGAAAGCGACGCACGCAGAACCCCAAATCTAAACGCAGACGGTGGAGAGGGCCTAGGCAGTCGTTTCTTTTCTCTTGCTCCTTCATCCTCCAAAGAACTGGGCCACCAGCAGCAAAATAACCACATGGCCCCCAGTTATGTCAAGAGGAGTCAGTCTGCAAACGAAGGGAATTCAAGACCACCACATCAATCGTGAAGATGTTGTCCAGAACCGTGTGACTCGAGGCTGATCTGGGCGCGGTAGGGCGCGGTAGGGCGTGTTGTCGCGACGGCGTGTAAACCTTTACCGGATTAGAAACTCTCGTGTTGTAACTCCAGAGAGCCTGGAGAGCCGCCTATAGCTGCACTGGCTGCAGCACTGCCTCGCAACACCCAAGACTTGTGGGAGCATAAGGGGTTCTGCTGATGACAGGGGCAGGAGACTGGTTGACAGAATCTTTATAGTTATGTGGCATGCCGGTAATCGCACGGATGTAGGCATAACTCGTAGGCATGTCCCGTCTGATTGTGCCGTATCACTGTGCAAACCCACGGCTAAACAAAACTACATGACGGATACTAGTATGTGGAGCTATCTCTTCAACGTCTCAAATTCAGAGAAATTGTTGGGAACACAGAAAACAAGATGGTGGGAAAACGAAAGATATCTTAGATATGATGTGAGTGCGGTGGTAAGACTGCAGGCTACACGCTGCAAACCTGAACCAGCCTGCGGAGGGTGTATGTACTATGCGCTTGCGCACGTGGGTAGTTTGCAATAACGTTATATGGGGGCAACAGCCCGCAACAGAAACCGCAAACCATCTACCTACGTGCTCAGGCCCGGTCGTGAGGCTACCGTAAGCTGGTGCCGTCGCTACCTGTGGCAACTGGCGGAACACAGCGCGGCCATCATCCCTGGCTCTCCCCCTTTTAATTTCTTTCCCACCGTCTTGAGTGTGTAAAGTCCATGTACATGCACCAACCAAGCTCCTCCATGATACCTAGAACCGCCCTCACCACTACCCGCCGACTTAGTTTGCCTGCGACGGATGCGTCTACAACACACTCTCAGTTCTCCACCTTATCATAGGTCCTGGGGCAGTATCAGACAGTGAATTCGCGTGAGTAGGGAATTGGGGTCGGCTGTGGCGCGCCTCCTTCCCCCAAGATGCGGGCAACCCATTCGGCCGACAAGCGCAAGTAATATTGGCGAATGCATGGAGCTCCATCGTAGCCAGGGTAACGTACTACTGGATCGGCTAACAAACTTGAACAACTACTCATCCGCTTCTCGTACAAAGACAGAAACACAAGGTTTGGTTACCCAAGGTCATCAATCATTTCGTCATCCTAACTCCCCCTCTCACTAGAAATGGCTTGTAAGTACCATTCTTCATCATACGCCCCCCAACCTCAAGCAGCCTCCTTCCCCCAAAGCGAACCCTGGCTCCCTGCAATGAACCCGCCATCCACCAGGATATCCGAGCCCGTAATGTACGATGCATCCGGCCCAGCCAGAAACGCCACAGCACTGGCAATTTCATCCGCCGACCCTCCCCGTTGCATGGGCATAGACTGAATCATGCCCTTGATCGTCTCTCCGTGAGACGACTCCAGCTCCTGCCTCACCATGGCCGTCAGGATCACACCAGGACTGATGGTGTTGATCCGCGCGCCCTTGGCCGCCCATGCCCGCGCCGCGGCCTGCACGCGGAGATGATTGCCACACTTGGAGACGGAGTAAGCTGCTGCCGGGTCAGAGGCGTCAATGTCAAGGAGTTCCTTGGTGGCAAGGAGCTGGTCCCGGGGCGCTGACGCCAGGTGGGCGGCGAGGGCTGGCGAGGGGGACGCCCCGAACCGGGCGATGCTCGCGATGCAGGTTAACGAGGCGCCGGCGGGGATGACTTCTTGAAAGGCGTCGATGACGTTGGCTGTACCGAGGAGGTCGACTTCGAAGATGCGTTTCGCCGGGGCCATGGCCGGGGACAGGCCGGCTGTGTGCACGACGGCGTCGATGTTGCCTGCGCTGGCGGCGGCGGTAGCAAACTTCTGGACTGAGTCGAAACTCGCGACGTCGATGACGTGTGTTTCGACCTCGTGGCCGTCGTCGCGGAGGCTCTTGGCTGCGAAGTCAAGGTTGGACTGGGAGTAGTCGGCCAAGAGGACTCTCCGGCCACCGGCGAGACGACGGGCAGAGGCTAAGCCCATGCCACCGCTGCCGATGATGGCTACGATTCGGCGGGGGATTGACATCTTTCGCGGTGTTTACCAGCTACTAATACGGATTTGACGTATTGATTAAGGTATGTACTGAATGCTTGCGTGAAACGGGTTGGCATGCTTCGGAACTTTTTTCAGTTGGCCGGCATGGGTGCTTATATAAAGGGCCCCCTCAGCGCAAACAACAGGGGCCTGGTCGCTGGTCATCAGACCTGTTGTCAGGAAGTTAAATTCTCGCTTTCGGGTTGCTTGTTGTCCCCGCACTGCCGGGGCAGCCAGCACGCTTGGCGGAGGGACCCTTGCGTCTTCCGGCCGCTTCTGGTAGGAGTTCTCTATTTGTTGCTGCAGATGTGATTCTATTTACGGGTTTATTAGCGAAACAGGGGGTCGTCATAGCCAGGTAGCACACGCTCCCTTGCGTCTCTGGGATGGGACTTGGTTGTAATCTACAGGTAGTGACTGCAGTAATAAGATAACATAGGAGACAGAAAGAAGCCTTAGCCAGCAGACTCTGGATATGATTTGGATTGGGCCGGCCCCACTTGTCATGCCACTGGTCATTAATCGCCGGCTTTTCCTCATCACCTAACTACTCAGAGAGGAGTTTGTTTATTAGGGTCATGGCCCAGATTCGGGGGCTGGAGTCCGTTCCTAAACTACGTGATAAGCCGGTATGTCATGTAGCGCATCAAAAGCAGCAACAGAAAGTGGACTGCAATGTGATCTTGAGACCATATATAGGTATGGCATTGCACCTATGTAGTCGCAGCAGTATGCGGATCAACTCTCGGTTTGGGGTATCGATACACCCACGCCGGTTCTCTCGCAGATACAAAAGAGCTACTGTGCTGAAACACGTAGTGTAGCACGGAATATGTCGGGCAGCCCCGATTCGTCCAAGACTGGGCAACTGGAAGTCACACTGTTTTATGGTCGGAACGAGGCGGTTCCCTGCGCTGACCGCACTTCGAGACCTGTGGTTGCGGGGCCACGAGTCAGGCCATACGACGGGACCTGATTGATTTGACTAACTGGCCATGCTAAATTCGCCAAATGGAGAAAAATGGCAATACGCCTCTTCAGCCACGCAACGAGCGGGGTTGCGCCGAGATGCTTCAAACCGTATGGAATAGCGTTGCTGGCTGCACGACTACACGACTACACGACGGGGTTTGTTCGATGATGGCGGGGAGACGGAGTGAAGTCCAGACCAGATCGACAAACGCCCATAGTAGCCCACGTCGTTTCACCAGTTCTTGGGGAGCCTCCCGCAGCGATCCGAAACTTGAGACCAACCGGCGGAATACGAACGGAGGCGGGAATGCAAGGGGGTCAACCGAAAACACCGGTTAACTTGGCCGAAGAGAAAATGCCGGTGCCCACTCCAAATTGCCATCCGCGGCACCGGAGTCTGGTGGGGCTGATGGCGTCAAAAGACAATCGCGTCCTAAAGAAGAAAGGATCCTACTGCGTACTGTATGTACGGGGAAATGAAGTGGGTGTGCGAGCACACTCATCGGGTGCAGTGCACGTGTAATTTTTGGATTTCGATGTGGATTCCTCTCCGCAACGACTCATCAGGGTCTCCCCGCTTAGGAGTTACTGTACTGTTCGTTACTTGCCGGAACACCGGCAAGAGAGCAAGAAGACGCCCTGTGCCGTTGCCGTCTGGGCAGAGAAACCTTGGCAACCGCGCTGCGGGGTAGCGTGGCTTTGTGCGCGTGGCCTGCGAGAAGAAAATTAGAAGTTGAAGCGAAAACGCTCAAGATGCAGACTGATGAATAAGATAAAAACATCGAGACATTTGCATGTTTCGAGAATCTTGAATTTTACCTAGACGCCGGGTCCGGCGTTGCCGGGAACGAGGCCAGAGGCAAACGATGCATCTCTCGTTCCTTCGCTGCAGCTGGCGGGGGAGAGAGTGACGCAGCTGATGCTAAGCCCGCGCTAATCTCCGCCGCAGGCGCCAATGACGATGCCCACTACGTCATTGCACAAACCCCTTGCACCAATTGTGGGAGATCTGGAAATGCCCAGCTCGCAAAAGCCATGGCACCTGCCCGGCTCCGCCAAGCAGCATGACCTTGAACTTGAGCCATGCCTTTGGTGCAGGAAAAAGCAGCGACAAGCGTCCTCAGCCGTTCACCCTTCCCATCTCCACTGCAATCCAAACCTGCCATCGCGTTTTTTTGAACCAGCCAATTCAATAATTTTCATCTCGAATTCAGGCATTGTTGCGGGGGCTGTCGCACCGAGATCCTCCCCCTGTCATCCGAGTTGTCTGAGACAGTCTTGACAGTTTCCTGCTGCCATTTGGACCAGAAGCGCCGCCAATTTGTCAGACACGTCGCGGTCGCTATTCGGTCTGCCTGCGCCGCCGGCTTACCAGGTGACCATTCGCCTAGCACTTTACCAAATTTGCCCGATGATGAAAACGATGATGACAACAGGTGCCTGAGCAAGAGCGAGAAAAAAAGCGAGTAACGGCCCATTAAAAGTTCCTATTCCCCCCCACCATTGATCGGTTACACCACTCCGCACATTCATCAGTGCCTTGGTTACAGTCAGTGGCCTCGACCCTTACCCATCTTATTTGGTTCCTTTCTCCTACCGGCTTTTGTACCTTGGGCCTTGCTTGCTCTTTCCTGCATCCGCCCTGTTAAGAGTCATTAAAAGTCTCGACCCGCCGCATCCCCACCGCACCTGGTCTCCTGCCATCTATCTCTCTCGCCATTCGAGTCACCGTTGTCACCGTCCATTTTGGCGCAGTCGCAAACAGCCCACTGTAGTCGCTTCGCCTATTGTCGCCAAACCCTCTGAGCATTCGGTACAGCACAATCATAACCCACCCGTTTTCTTTGACGTTCCTTCGCCGTTATCTTGGCACATTCGACGTCATTGCCTCGACACAACACCCCGCTATAACGAGGAGGAGAAAGGGCGAAAAAGGGAAAGAAGAGCGACAGCCGCCCAACATGTCGACAATACAGACGCTCAAGAATTTTATTCGTCATGGTAGGTCATTTTTATTTTTATTTTTTGAGTGCAGGCAGGAGCCAGGTTGCGGAACCTGCGCGCTCGGGTCAACCTGCACTCTGCAAAACTGTTCGGACGGATGAGCTGATGTCACCGCATTGCCACAGGCAAGCAAGCCCGAGTAGTTGATGAGTCGGCGCGCGCAAAACAGGACAACTCTCCGCCAAAACAACAACAAACCGGGAAGCACACCATGGCGGCACGATCCTCCGAACCCACGTTGGGCACATCCTCCGCCGCTCATAATGACACCACCCAACCCCAAGCGATAGACGGGAAGGTGAAGCAGAACAAGCGGATTCCTGACGAAAATATTGCAAAGCTCGTTGCCGAAGAGAACGAGAGCAAAAGCAAATTTCCTCACTACCCCGGCCTCGAGCGATGGGAGTTGGTCGAGAAGATGGGTGACGGAGCGTTTAGCAACGTCTACCGGGCACGGGACCGGGAGGGTATCGCCGGAGATGTTGCTATCAAGGTCGTCCGGAAATATGAAATGAACAGCATGCAGGTACGTGGCTTACGGAAATCCGTGCTGTTTTTCCACCAGCATACGTTATTCTTTTTCTTTCCTTGCGTGCAGCTCTCCTCTTCCCTTTTCATCAGAGTGTCCTTTACCAACTCTAGGGCCTATGCATTCTAGAGCAACAAGCATCTTCATCCCGACTTTAAGCCAAAGGCTCCAAAGGCTGCAGAGGTGCGAGGATTCTCTTTTCATTTGTCACATTCGCGTGCGTTGGTTTGCCAACGACTGCCTCGGCTCAATGTCCCGGTTGTCGGCGGCCTGGTTTTTACCTCCGAGTCAAGCGCCGGGGATGTTGCAATACGTCGGGTGTATGATGATAGAGGCTAACCATAGTTTTAGAGGGCGAATATTTTGAAGGAGGTACAAATCATGCGCCAGATTGACCATCCCAACATCATCAAACTCATCGACTTCTCCGAGTCGCGCCAGTACTACTACATCATCCTCGAGCTTGCACCGGGGGGCGAACTGTTTCACCAAATTGTGCGCTTGACATACTTTAGCGAGGATTTATCGCGGCACGTCATCACCCAGGTAGCGAAGGCGTTAGAGTACCTGCACGAAGAGAGGGGCGTTGTTCATCGGTAAGGATGCATATGTGACGGCCGAGTTGAGCTATTTCGCTGACACAACCCCCATAGCGATATCAAACCGGAGAACATTCTCTTCAACCCCATTCCGTTCACACCGTCAAAGAACCCCAAGCCAAGTCAGCCCGGTGACGAAGACAAGGTTGATGAGGGTGAGTTTATCAAGGGGGTTGGGTCCGGCGGCATCGGACAAATCAAGATTGCCGATTTTGGCCTTTCCAAGATCGTCTGGGACAACCAGACCATGACGCCTTGCGGCACTGTCGGGTATACGGCCCCCGAGATCGTCAAGGATGAGAGGTACTCGAAGTCGGTCGACATGTGGGCTATGGGCTGTGTTTTGTACACGCTGCTGTGTGGTTTCCCGCCATTCTACGACGAAAGCATAGAGGTCCTTACCGAGAAGGTGGCCAAGGGCCAGTACACGTTCCTCTCGCCATGGTGGGATGACATCAGCAAGTCAGCGCAGGATCTGATTTCGCATCTGCTCTGTGTGGATCCGGAGAAACGGTACACGATAAAGGAGTTTCTCGCCCACCCATGGATTCGCGAATCAGGCCCGACACCACGCGAAGAGAGGAAGCCAACGGCGGCAGACCTGTCCTTGCGCGCCTTTGACGCGAGCAAGCTCGTTGACGGCGACAAGCGTTACGACTTCCGCTCACCTGCTGCTATCAACCTGCGTGAGGTCTTTGACGTTGGTTACGCGGTTCACCGGCAAGAGGAGGAGGGCAAGCGCCGGAAACAAATTGGTGCGAAGGCCGGTCCATCGCGTCTGAGCGGACTCAACGAGACGCTGGACGAGGATGAGGAGATGGCGGATGACGACAACGCCGAGTATGTCCACAAGCCCAACGCCGCCGGCAACGCAACGCAGCAGCTTGAGCAGAGCATGCGCAACACGCAGATTCGTGACCAGGAACAACGAGGCCGCGACCGCGAGAGGAAGGCGCACCCTCCGCCTGCCGCTGCTGCTGAACAGCGCGGGTACGGCCAACACTCTGCTGCGGTTGCTGCGGCCGCAAGGCAGCAGGTGCGCGAGCGCAACAGGGCGAAGGGCGCGTTCGAGCTGAACTTGGATGGCGCTACGCTACTTGGCCGACGCGGGGCCAAGCCTGCTGCGAGGGTGGCTTAGGACGCCGACGCCGAGCAGGCAGAAGAACCCCTTGCTAAAGCGCAGCTTGGAGGCGAGTTGCAGCCGCAGACCAAGACCCCCGCTGGCCAGCCAATTCACTTGAATCCAAATAAGAGAAGGAAGCCGGGGGGACGCTCGCTTACCGAGCGAACGACCATGTCGTGTCCAGGGAGGTTGGGTTGAAGGGTGGTGGACTCGAGTATAGAGCGTCGAGAGTGGCGGATTCGCGTGAGCAGGAATGTCGAGACAACGGTTCCCGAGAGAGAGGTAGAGGGGCGAGGGATTGGCAACAGCATTGTTTAGGTATACTGTGCTCCTTCTTTTTGCATCTTTCTTTCCAGTTCGTTGAGTTGAGCACTTTCGTTTCAGTCGTGTCATGTGTCATGTAATGCATTGGGGTTCATGGCCGTCACTCGCTTCGACGAAGCCGGCCACGGTTCTTTAGTCCGGTGGGGATCTCACGGGAGGTGTTAGAGACTTGTTTAATTCAATTTTAACCCTTGCAATGGCTTCATTGCGTGTCCGGCTCTCCATTTGTTACTTCGCTTTTGTTGGCAAGTCAATCTTTCGATTATCACTGAATCTAGCCCTAACCCTGAATATTCTGTGGCCCCCAGCCCCTGAATGCTTCTCTCAGTCAACACGGAGAGATCCAAAAGATTCGACTTGACTTTTTGGGTACTGGGGTTCAACAAAATGACATGGAGCTTGACATCTTATTGTTGCTATGGTGTGAACGCGGCCTCGAACACGAAGGCTCCGATCGGCAGGTATTGTATGTACAGTACCGGGTTACTGTACTTGTGAGATACTGGAGGTACCCGGTGGTGCCATGTCCTTGGCCATCTGCACCACGATAGTCACGATCGTGGTTGGTTACGGCGCTGAGACGGCCCTACCGCTGGCGTCTATATCACGACTTCTGGATAGGTACCTGCCCTTGACATGCGAGTTGCTCTTGTCTCTCGGCATTTGTCCACTTTCCCATTCTGCAACACCCTTTGCAACTTCCCCGCTCCAACGACATCATCATTTGTTTTTCCAAAGCCCTCAGCAGAGCAGTGTTTTTGTACTCAACGGCTCAGATTCATTGTCCTGTCCACGGTGCAAAACAGCATCCATTGCAAAGCTTAATACTCAGACGCTGCCCATATTACAGCATTATACACCAACAACGCCAACCATGAACTCTTCGGATGAGAACGGGGAGCCATGGTCTTGGGACTTTCTCGATGATACGGAATTTGAAATTGTGGCCATGCCAACGTCCACCACCATCGAGCCCATCCCCGCCGAGTCAACCACCGTCGAGTCCACCGCCATCGAGCCCACCACCATTGAAGCGACCACACTCCGCATAATCGAAAACATGCTCTCCGTCTCGGAGGCCGACAACGAGGCAATTCACAGGGCGGTGCAAGAAATCCGTGCCTGCTACACAGCCAAACTCCCCCTCCTAGTCGCTCGCTCCCACCGAGGCCGCCCCGACCATGGACTCGAGCACTTCATGCGGCTGGTCATGCATCACCTTTTTGCGCTCTGGGGGGCCGTACCGCGGAGCAGCATCCAGCACCAACGGCTCATAGATTTGTTGATCGGCTTGGAACAAAGCGCAGCGACGGATTTTGATCCCCAAGTAAGGCACCATCTATCTCTTCACCTCCCGTGCCCTCCTTTTTCTCCTTCAGCATACTGATTCCATGGCTGCTCTCAGAACCCCCAACTAGGTTGGGATCGCGACATCGTCGAAGAGTGCGCGCTTAGCTTCTGGCGGACGCTCGACCGTATGCCTCCAACCCCTCCCCCGCGAACCACTCCCATCCTCCATTCCCCAATTCTTGAGCTCACCCCGCCATCTAGCCCAGTGCATTTACCCCGAAGGCGAATGCAAGACCATGCGAAACAACCACGCCTTCCTTGGCCGGCTCGCCGTGGCAGGCCTGTTTCGCCTGCCAGCCCTCTGGCGCATACCAACTATCATCTCCAGCGGCCTGGCGGCCCCTCCTTCCGGAGTATTGTCCCACGACGCGGCCTTGGTGGGGGTCTACTGTGCGTTGATTTCTGCGGAGTATATCATTGCGACGGGGGATCTTGTGCTGGTCGGTATGTTACAGACCTTTCCCGGGAGGCTGGGTGAGATGCTTGTGATGCGGCAGGAGTGGGGACGCTGGGCAGAGAGGCTGGGCCAGCTTGCTTGCGCTGAGATGGGGGATGAGGCGGAGTTGGAGGCGCTGGGTTTGAAGGCATGTGCGGAGGAAGCGAAGCAGAAGGTTGAAGGGTGGTTGAATGCGGGCTTGTGAGGCATCGGACGAGTTGAGGGTGGCTCGGTGGCTGGGGGTTCAGACGCGACGCAAAAGTCTGATAAAATTTTGGAATTGATGAGTGAGCGTGTCGGGGAAGCGTAAGTGTTTGGAGGTCGTGGAGTTGTATATATGTACAAGACTCTCTCAGCCTATGCATTCTTAGGAGATCATAAATACATGTGGTTCTCTTAAAAAAAATGTTTCGTTCCAACCCAAACTCGGAGAGTACAGGCACCAAACTATCGGATTCTCCCGCTCATCTGCTCTCCTTCCCTACCAAATACTGGCTCACCCACTTCTTCATGATCGCAATGGACTGCTCCTGCACTTTGACTACCTCGGGGTTGACCTTGATGTTGAGATTGGCCAAAGCTCTCGGGGTAAAGGCGTCATCGGCATGCTCGGCGTTCTTGATGACGAATGCGTAGACATTGTCAGAAGACTGGAGCGGGCCGCCAGGGCGGACCTCGCTGGACATGCTGGTCGCCCGCCAGGGGTCGAATTCGCTGCCGGGCCAGCCCAGTCAGCATCAACAAGTAAATCACCGGGAATGCCGCGGGAGAAGGAGAGAAACTTACCCGCTCGTCCAGATCACCCTCGTGGAGTTCCTCAACCAGCCGCCCGTCTGCTTGTTCAGGGAATCCGGCGTCTTCCCGTTGGAGCTACCATACTTCTGTCCATCGACAGGCGGGAAGTGTAGCTCGCACTGGCGCTGCCAATAGTGGGAATCGATCTTTCGCGAAACGATGGACGGCGTGCCCTCGGGAGCCCCCGTGGCCCACGAGGCCAGGGGCTCGTTGCACAGAAACCAGTACCACGTGCGCCAGGGATTGCCGAGCGTGCGGGCCTCGAAGAAGGGGTTGAGCACGTCGTGCGTGTTGAGGCACCAGAGGGGATCTTCTTGGCCCCAGACGTCAAAGTAGGTGCAGGCTGTGGAAGATCGATGGTTGTAAGCATTTCGTGAGGTAAGGATACATAGGGACTTGGAAACGGGGGGGAGGGGATCTTACTCGAGTCTCGAAAGTTCATCCTAAAGTAGGCGGCGTAGCTCACCACGGGGGCAGGGACGGTGCCGAGAACCTTGTCCTCAACCGTGTCTATAGCGCTGACAATGACATCGCACATCTCGAGCACATCGCGATAGCCCCCGGTTTCTTGCCAGTATCGGAACGGCGTTGCGATGGCACTGGACATGAAGTCAGCAAAGACTGTCTCGGACCACCACCGAGGTTTGCGGGCAGGGGCAGGACCTACTAGGCAAAATCGTCGTCCGCAATGGGGAACGTAGCTCCAAAGAGCTGTTTCAACGCATCGGTCTTGGTCTCGTCTGTGGGCGACGCAAGCAGGAAGCTGTCAACGAATTTCGACACCTCGTTAAGCGCGAGACTGCAGCTCGTGTTGTTCCGGTACGTGTCGATTCCCTTCCTGATGGTGTCGTAGTAGTACCAGTTGTCGGTGCTGGCTTCGACGGTGGCACTGCTGAGGTGGTAGGCGTGGAAGACGCCGGGATAAAAGTGCTCAATCCAGCTGCCGAGGGTTGCTGAGTAGGACGCCCCCCAGTATATCCAGGGCTGTGTTACGGGTCAGCGTCGGCCCAGGGGGGGGGGACACGGCGGACTGGAAAAATACTCGCCGTCTTGGAAGCCACACTCGTCTTGTTTCGGTCAAAGGGCAGCTCGATGTTCTGCGCAAAGTTGACCATGTCTGCTGCCGCCTGCTCCATGGTGAGATACTGCAGGGTTTCGGCGTCGAACCCATCGTACGGCGACGATCCGCCGAAATACCGGTCTGACATTGCCCGTTAGCGGACGCTATTTGAGGGACCGGAGGGACGGGGAAAATACGCACGCTCAACCACAACCACTGCCGCGCCAAGGGCCTGTGCATACGCGCCAGACATGGTCGTGTTGTCCAAGTACGTGTACCCACGGCCTGAGTTGATAGCTGTCGTAATAGGTGACTCTCCCGGCGTCATCATCACGACCTGCCAGGTGGTTCAGCGGTCGATGAGCGGTCTAAACGGAAATCTCGAGCTTTACCGGAGACCCTGGGCCAGCCCACCACTGTGGGTTGACGCAATACAGCTGCTGCCATGATCCAAGGCTTGGGTTCTGGTGATCGATGGGCTGCCTGAACCATTCGCAGGTGGAACTGACGCCAGCGGCACGGACGACGCTCAAAGCAGACGCAGACGTGACATCTGGGACGCCTCTCAGTCCTGCCTTGGGTGCAAGCCAAGGCCCAAAGGGCAGAAGAGCGCCCGTTGGGATCTTCATGGTGGGTGGGCAGGTAGCTTGTCGCTCAGGGGGTTGGGTCCTTGCGGCGAGCTGGTGAGGGAGGGCTAGTGCTTCTGGAAAGCCAGCACCGCTGAAATGATCAACTCGCGGAATCCATGATGGGACGGGGACGGGGTCGGGCGGTTTATCAGGTTAGGCTGTGACATACGATAGCCGCACCATGCCCCAAGTACCGAGCGAAGGGATCATGGTGGGGAAGCGGTGTAACGCTACGGGTGAAGGCGATGGGTAAGTTGGGTGGCCACATGGGGAGGTCTCACGGTATACGGCACTCTCTGTATGCTATGAGGCTAAATGATTGGACCCGTAACGGACTGGGGACGCGATGGCAGTCATTCGACGTCCATGCTTCTGGCCGTGGTGCAAAGTCGATGGGTTCATGTTCTGGGCCGCCCACAGGGAGGATCCTACGCCAGGATCGGCTTGTTCTGGAATAAGCTTCCATCACAGCAGCCTCTCTGCAACGCTGATCCGGGGTGTGTTCTCGGCCGGAGTCTTGGGCATGAGATGGGGGGGCGCTGAGTTCCCGGTTCGCGCGGCTAAAGCTGCCTGCCGTTGCTGGCGCCCGGATGCTATCGCGTTCTTATTAACTCATATAAACCCCGAACCATAACTGCTCCATTTTATATCGCGTAGCGGCCGTGGTTCGATGGGCGGAAGCCGACAAGCAATCTAACGACATAGGGCGGGCTCCAACAGACGTACTATGTACGTATGTACCTCACATACCTCACACGGCAAATGCACACGCTGTAGATATTTCCATTCCGCTGGCGTTGGATTCGGAGACGCAAAGAAAGGCCGGCGAATGGACAGCTCTGAGCCGGAGAAAAGCTGATTCGCCAGGATCTTCAGGTCAGAAATAGCACCGGGGTTCTTGAACTAATACCGGCAGCCCATAAATGCGTCTGCCGTCCCAAGTTCCACTGCGAGGCCTCGTGACCGACTGGGCGGTGTTTGACTTTTTGTTGCTACAGTGGTACTCATGATATGTCTCGGAGCATGCGTCGTTTCTCTCCGCGCCCTCATATGAACAAGACGAACAAATGCTCTCAGCAAGACGAGACACAACTTAACTATGCGTGTTTTTAACAGAACGGAATGACGGTGGCTGAACCTTTACGCCGTTCGCGAGTCCAATTCGGCCAGCGCAAGTACCAGCAGTATCTGTTCCAAAACCCTCAAGTAATAACAGCGTGCAAAAATCTGGAAAGTCCTGAAACTCTCTCGAGCAATATAGTTATGGCCAACAGCCCCTGTCATTTTCACCCCCCTCCCCATGTTCATTGCATACATACACCAGCCACCAAACGTTAGTAATAGTCATGCACTGATTGATGGTTCTTGACGCTGGAAGCCCCGGAAGCACCGGGGACTCTTTTGTCTCTCCAACTGGCTCAAATCTACACAAGTATTACTGGACTAGAGTCCTAGACCGTGTGAATGGCCGCGCATACGTGAAATGAAGATCGACAAGAATCGGCATGTTCAACATTCGCGCCAAAAGGTCGTCATCACTAGTTGAAGGCCCCAGCGGTTTTGACCTGTCCAGATCGGGGTTGCAAACCAGCGCGAAGAAACGCCGCAAAATGGTGCAATCCTGCGCAGCATACCTGAATGGGCAATGCCCACACACGGTGACACACCAAGAAGTTGCATCAGCAATTGGCCGCGGGATCGATATGCAGTTACCCGCGCCAAGAGCGCCCAAAGGGGCAGGATCTCAAGACCATGCAAGGGTGTGTGTGTGTTGACACGGGCATGTATCTGGTGACTGGTCTTCTCATTGAGCATTGAGTGATCTCCGTTGCAGCTTGCGCCATTGAAATGGATGGCTTACAGGCGCCGGTCAGCCAGAGTAAGTAGGTCGGATTCTGGGCTCAATATGTAATGATAATACGACATTAAATAAATGCTTCAATCATCCTCCACTCCTCCCTCACGACAGGCGGGAAGAAGCAGGTTTCTGCTCTACGATATCTTAACTTTTGTCACTCATCCAGACGGCTTTGGGACTCACTCCGTCAACCAAGATGAAACTCTCCCTCTTCACCTTGGCCACTGCTACTGCTGTCGCCCATGCAGCATATCCAGGGGACATTGTTTACTACTGGTATGTACACGGTCCAGCTTGTGGCCCTCGAGAGTCGAGGGTTGGAGTTGCTGATTGTTCAACAGGGTGGATCAGTCGGCGGCCTTCGTCAACGGGACGATAATAGGGGGTCTGCAGTCGCCTCCCTCAGCTTGGTACCAAGCCGTCGTCCAAGCGGCTGTCTATCAGGCGGCGGTCAAGTCCAAGCACGAAAGCCTCGAGTTCCAGCAGCTGGCTGTGTCTCACGCTGCCCACAACGCCATTCTATGGGTCTTCCACGGAAGCCGCCTTTACAATGCTGTCGATGCCGCCTTGCGCGCCATCATCCCTGTCATAGGACTGGACCCCAACTCCGCGAAGGGCAGGGAGGCTGCCAGAACCGGCCAGGCCGCCGCAGGCAGGGTTGCCGAAGCCCGCTCCGATGACAAGCTTACCAACTTCGTGGACTTCACCTACGGCCCTAAGGATCCTGGCGTTTATCAGCAAACTCCCGGCTCCAACCCTTTTCCGGACACGCCACAGGCCAGATTCATCACGCCGTTTGCCGGGCTCGGGAACATCTCCCGATTCAGGGCGCCTCCGCCTCCCAAGACAAACTCCAAAGAATACGAGACCCAAGTGCTTTACGTCAAGGAACAAGGATCCCTGAATTCGGCCTCTAGAACGCCCTACGACACCGACACGGCCTACTTCTGGCGCGAATCCTCCATTACGTGAGTCGCGCCCTTCTCCAGCCCATCCTCGTCAGTGCAATCAGGCTAAAACCTACTGTATGTGTGCACCTCACCCCCCCAGCGTCTGGAATCGCTTCGCAGGCGCCATAATCGGCGACAAGCTCGACAAGCAAGTCCTTGCCTCAGCCAAGCTATACGCCCAACTCAACTACGCCCTCGCCAACGCCGGTTTCGCTTCCTGGGATACCAAGTAAGTTTTTTTTTTTTTTTTTTTTTTTTTTGCCCACCCCCCCGAATGTACATACAGTACAGTACAACCAACCAGACGACTGAGTATGTACTGTACAAAAGATACGCCTACCAAGGCTGGCGGCCGGTCACGGCAATCCAGCACCCGCACGTCTGGGTGGCCTCGGGGCGCGACATCTCGGATCCCAACTGGACGCCTTTGCTCCGTCCGACGCCGAGCCACCCCGACTACGTCTCGACCCATTCCACCTTTGGCGGCGCCGCGTCAACCGTGCTGAGGGCGTGGCATCGCAGCGACAAGATCAGTGCCGTCCTGAGCAGCAACGCGACGATTGATAACCGCGGCGTGATTACCAGGACGTTTACCAGCCTGAAAGCCGCCGCGGAGGAGAACTCGAAGAGTCGCGTTTTTGGAGGGGTGAGTAGCATGCAAATCCCCTCCCTCACTCTACCCCTTTTTTTTTTTTTTTTTTTTTTTTTTTGCGAGGGTTAGGCTGAATTGTGTTTGGTAGATTCACTTTACCTTTGCCGGGGTGGAAGGCATCGCCCTGGGTGAGAGGGTTGCGCAGGAGACGCTGAGGAAGTTTGATGATAACTGGGATAAGTTCTGAACTTTGGCCCTGGACGAGCTGGGCGAAACTCTTAATACTCGATATACTACAATCTTAGTACTATAGTAATAGTATTAGTGGAGTTCCACAACCAGTTTTGATACCAACTGTGTTCTGCTGCAACGGCGCCGGATAATCACCCATTAGGTAATTACTGACTGGTATTGCATTGCAGTCGATGACATTGAATCTACATCTCACAGCCCTGGAGTAAGTGATGAGGTTGAAACCCTTTCATAACTTGAAACCCAGGCAGATATATCCCTTTTCTCTATCTACACAACATCGACATCCAGCATACCCCATTTTTAAGGCGCACCGCCACGCCCGCCAGTGCCGCCAACGGCCAGCGCAGCCAACACTTCGGGTTTCATTTCTGGCAGCTGCCTGCCCCTTCCGCTCGGCCGCCCAACAAACTTGATCTCGGCTAGGTAGGCCAGATACCTTCCGACATCCTCCCTGCTGACGCTATGCCCCGTGCTCTCGTCGACTCCGGTCCACCGATCCGCATCTGCCTTCAAGATGGCCACGGCATTCCTATCGTCCATCTCGGGCGCGCGCGTGTTGGCGGGCAGGTCGTTCACACAAAAGTGGTATAGCGGCATCAGCGCGTGCTGCTCCTGATCCTTCTCCAACGTACCCGCCGACACAAACTTCTCCAGCTCGTCCTTCCACACGTCGTAGCTCACCTCAGGCGTCGTGTAGCCGTAGTACTCCAAGATGGAGAGGTACTCGCTCATACGAAGGCGCGGGTGAGCCGTGACATGGACGACGTGGACTCCGCCAGCAAGGGGGTTCAACGCCGATGCAACCACGACGCGGGCGACGTGGTTGACGGGGACGGCGTTGACTGTGTTGATGATGTGTGGGCGGGACGACAGCTGGATGCAGCCCTTGAGCATGCGGATCAGGAAATCGTCAACGTTGCAGACGCCGGTTTCCGAGTCGCCTAGGATGTAACCAGGCCGGACGACCGAGCCAAGCAGGCCGCGCTTGCCGGCCTCTCGAACGAGCTGTTCCGACACCCACTTGGTTTGGCCATAACCCGTACCAAGACCGGTCCGACTTCCACTCATGTCGTCCTCCTCCATGATGGCACCCTGACCGGTACTGGTTTGTTTATCGGACAGCTGGATGTAGTAGTCCGTATCCAAGACGCTGGTTGAGCTGACAAAAGAGAACACCTTGGGCTTCCCTTCGTTGCAGAGCCGCATCGCGTCCATGGTTGACAAAACATTTGATGCCATCATGTCCTGGTATCTCTTGACCCAATGGACGGTAGCACCGTTGTGAATCACAACGTCAACGTCTTGCGCGAGGCTCTGCCAGGTGGCGTCGTCAATACCAAGCTGCGGCTTGGACAGATCCCCGACAACAGCGCTCAGCCTGCCTACCCACTCATCCTTCCACAGGCCGTAGCCCTGGAGAGATCTCTGAAGGCGCGCAAGAGCAGCCGATGGCTCCTTGACACCTCGGACGTGCGCAATGAGCTTCACAGTCCGAGCTGTCCGGTCTAGCACATCCCGTACGAGGTAAGAGCCCAAAAAGCCCGTTGCGCCAGTGAGGAAGATTGTCAGGTGGTCGTTTGAAGCAAGGGCATCGCCATCAGCGGTTTGGTACTTTTCGGGCAGCTGATGTAGCAACTCGTCCAAAGATTTGGCGTAGGCAGCCTCGCTAACCTCGGGTCCCACCTTGCTAGGATCGTGATTCCGGATCTTGTCGACCTGCGCACTGAAGCCGGCCAGACTCCAGTGCTCATAGAGCGTACTGATGGGGACATCGGTGCCCAAACTCTTGCGGACAGTAAGGAGGAACTGCTGGGCCAGCAGGCTGTGCCCGCCGAGATCGAAAAACCCGTTTTCTCTTTGTATGGTCTTTGGGTTGAGGCCGCGAATGACATCAGCCCACAGCTGGGCCACGGTTCGTTCAGTCTCGGTCAGAGACTCCCAACTCTTTAGGTCCTCTTCTGACGCATCCTCGACAATCTCGGCAACGTCGGGGAAGGGGAGGTTAGGCTTGTCAACCTTGCCGTTGGGGTTCAGGGGCAGCTTGTTCAGAACGATGTAGATAGTAGGCACGGCGTAGGTTGGCAGCCGAGTCTTCAAGTGATCGCGCACCTCGGTCTGCATTCTCCTGTACTTCTTCAAGAAGATAGTGACGGGACCCATCTCGACACCCTCGTCTTCGACATCGGCCAAGCCTCGGTCGTGGAGCCAACGCTGCCATTCCTTCTGTTCAGGAACAATGTAGCTGACGAGGGTGGGTTCCTCGTTACGATCTCTCCGGACAAGTGTCTTGCAATCGCGGATGAGTGGGTTTTGGCTTAGGTTGCTGTCGATGTCGTTCAGCTCGATGCGGAAACCACGGATTTTGACCTGGTCATCAGCACGACCGACACATTCCACATCTCCTGAGTCTAGGTACCGCCCAAGGTCTCCCGTACGGTACATCCTGTCGCGCGGACCCTGGTAGTAGCGCCTCCAGGGCTCGTCCTTGTTGATCTTCTGGTCCGCTTCGACCCACTTCTGGTTGTCTACGAACCAGTTCATCAAGAACTTCTGCTCGTTCAACGCCGGATCTCCCAAATAGCCCCTGAAACCTTACGTCAGCGGCCGGCATCGTAATGTTGACCATCAAACTTACTCGGCAAGGCCGGCGGCCCGGACAAAGATCTCGCCCACCTCGCCCACCTTGCACATCTCGGTTCGGTTCTCCCGGTTTACGACCAGCAGCTGGACGTTCTGCATTCCCTTCCCAGCTGGGACGGTATCCTTGAGCCTGTCTAGGTAATCAGGTTCCCTTGACCGGCTGGGTATCTCGTAGTAGCTGACAGCCCTCTGTGTTTCGGTGGTGCCATACATGTTGATGATGTTGGCGTTTGCGGCGAGCCTTCGGAGGGCGCGGCAGTCTCTTGTGGTAAGGACATCGCCCACAAAGAAGACGTGCTCCAGACTGGGAAACTCTGCGGTGGCACCACCCACAAGAATCTGGCCCATAGCCGGGGTCAAGTGTGAGACAGTCGGCTTGTGCTCACGCATCCATTCGGCAAGCTTCTCGTGTTGGATGTCCTCCCTGGAAGGCACCAGCAGCTGCGCACCAAGGAACAGCGGTGTAAAGATGTCGCGTTGCACAGGATCGTGTGCAATACCGGAAAGCAAGGTGTACCTGCTCTCGGAGGAGAGGTTGAAGCGCTCGGCCATCCAGCCAAAGTACTTGACCAAGCTGAAATGTCGGCCCAGCACCCCCTTGGGCCTCCCTTCGCTGCCGGACGTAAAGGATAGTGTAGGATTCGAGTCCGGGCCAACAATGACATCGGGGGGGCAGGATGCGAGTTGTCGGACGCTCGCGAAGATGTCTTGGCCGTCAGCCTCGCCACCATATAGCACACCGTCGTCACGAATCCTAAGATCAGGCACATCGGTCTTCAATTGGAGCTCGTCGTCAATGTACTTCTGGACTAGAGGTGCTAAGGGCCCATTCTCGTCGGTGGCTCGCCCGATCCTAAGCAGCGCGCTGGGTTGCGAGACTTCGAGGTAGATTTGCTGTCTTGCAGGGGGGTAGGCGGGGTCGAGAACGGTCATGGTGGCACCGGAAGCCTGAATTCAGTCAGACGGCGAGGGTCAGTATACACGAATAACATCATGAGTGGTAACCATGGCGGCAGGGCCAGAAGCACCATACCAGAATACCCATCAGGGCCACCACCAGGTCGACGGAGCGGTGGGCCCAGATCATAACCACGTCCCCATTGGTGACGCCGGCATTGTGCAAATACCACGCCAGCGTGTTGGCGGCCTCGTAGATTTGCCGGTAAGTAAAACTCCTCTCCGGGGTGGTGGACGACTTGGTCTCGACAACACAGGTGCGTTCCGGGTGAGCCTCGGTCTGCGCCCGGAAGTGCTCCTGGATCGAGCCAACATAGCCAGACCAGTCGAGGTCGACCGTGGGATCCGGTAGTTCGGTCATGGCAAAAAATGCACAAGCAAACAAGCTATGAATCCACCGCAAGAAGAGGTTTGGCGCGCGGACTTTTGTACGGCTTGTTTGGTTCGCATGAGGAATTTTCCCCAGAGAGAGGGAGAGTGACTCAATGGCGGGATCGATCCCGTCAGGCCTGCTCAGCTCCGACAACGGCACCTAAATTTTAGTGGGCCTTCCTGCCCCTCCCCCGCATCGCAGTTTGACATGGTATACGGGTAGTACATACGTTACGTATTCCAGTCCTACCGCGGCTGTCACCACCACACCCAGGTTCCGGGGCACATTGTTTTTTTCCACGTTTTGCAGCTTGTGTGACCTGCATGTGGTTACACATCCGTCCCAGTCCCAGCTTCACCACAACTTGACAATCGCATAATTTTGAGACCTGACAGCACAGCAACGTCCCACCCAACACTTCATCCCCGGTGTTGCGGTGCAGCAGAAACGGACCTTCGCCTTTTTCCCGTTTTCCTCTTTTTTCTTTTTCTTTTTCTTTTTCCTTTTTGGCTTTCCGCATTTAGCGCCGGGAAATTGAGATATGTCAGTTTGCATATTAACTGTCACCGTGTCACTAGGGCAATCACGCACACAAGGTCAACCAATTGTCATCATCTCATCGTTGGGCTCACGGCGTATACAGCTCCAAGTTATTTCATTTTATTTTGCCTACCTGACTGACTTTGTTTCCGGGGCGTTACGTACATACCTTCAAAGACACCTCCTCGCTCCCTCACCGTTCGGCCCATTCTATTACAGGAGAGGGGGTCGGTGGAGATACTGTTGAATATACGACGTCTCCGCTTCGGACACCCCAAGAAGGCGGCGGCGAGCGAGGAAGTCGAGTATCACCAAACCATGGGTTGGGGCGAGTTCCCTGCCTAGAACCGCAGCACGCAGATCCGGTAGCGTCATCAGCTCGATTTGATCTCTTGCCTCCATGCCATGCTTGAATTTAGGTCTCCAAGACTCAGCAACTTCGAGATCAAATATATGCCGAATTCCAGGCTCCGGCCGGCCATAATCTACCGACTCCGGATCCTCAGTGCGGATATCGCAAAACGTGATATTCCCGGCAGGCTGTGCGAGGCCCACAGCCTCGGTGGTCTTTGAAGAGTCAGTCTCCCGGTACACATTCCGCCGGAGAGCAAAGAGAGGATCCCGGTCAATGGACAGAATTGGGCCCCAGAAGCAGGGCGCCCTGGTGTCCTCCCTCTCTGTGGGCTGGCTGACGGGCAAAGACTGGCTCCGCTCTTTCTTGCGAACCATAACCAAAGCATCACCGTTCTTTGATCTCGAATACACATTGACGTAAACGCCGCTAGTAGTGATGCCGAGAATGCCTGCTATGCTTCGCGGTAGCCAGTGGGAGTCCGGAGAGGGACAAAGCAGTCGGAAATCACCGACGAGGTGGTCGAGGTTTCCAAACGGCTTGCCGGGAATCAGAGCCGCGGCTTCCCGGATGGCCGCCAGAGTCCTGTTAAATCGAACCCCATTGTAAAGGTATTCACTCCGTAACCGCATCTCCTTAGCCTGATCATCAAAATCAAAGTGGCTTGCCAGCGTGGGATCGCGTCCGAATGCCTCGACAACGTCCAGAAGCACGAGTCCGTAGTAGTCCGGCCCGCCATAACCTGCCATGTACTCGGCAGGTACACAAAACCTCCAACAGTCTGCCACCATGCGGCCTGTCCAGTACTTGTTCCCCCGCTTACAAATGGCCATGTATCCCGTCGTCGAAGCCATACCTGCCAGTCTGTATCGAAGTCGATGAAGAGTAGGGCGGTGGTTGTGATGTAGCAATGCCTCGATTTATGTCTCACCTGTCATCTCATTTAAATACCGAAGCCATCCTCTCGGGCCCGCTTTGAAACATCCATAAGTTCGCCAAATCAAAGTATGTTGATGTGGTTTGTTTTTGGTTGGGCTGGCGGACACAGTCTGACCGGGTGGCGAGTTAGGGAACAAAGAGTTGTATCAGGAAACATGCCCCATGTCTAGTTAGTATCTACTTTATTTACCATCACTTTCTTTGTCGTAGTAACCGATTTCCCGTGTAGCGGGAGCTCGGCTCCCGAAGTGCCCCACTCCGGACCTCGTGCGGCGGGATTTGTGGGGCACTCCGGTTCCGCCAGCTCCGGCCCTCTCTCACCACCTCCCTCAGCCCGCCGACCTTTGAATTCTCCTCTCCTTGCAAAAGAAACATCAGGTTGATATGCATATAATTTTTGTGCTTAGGTATGGGCGACAAGGGTAAGTACCGCATTACAGGAAATAAGTGTACCCAGTCCCTCATGTCGAGACCCGAGTCTTCGTGGTGTAAAGGAGACTGCGAATTTTCCTTTGTCTCTGGGTATCAACGAGGCGGGTTCTGTGTCGATGATGGCGCCAGCGCCAGACTACGTATTTTGTACTCCTCCTTTCGCCGATCTCTAAGCATGTTGGCCATCATTTGATACAGAATCTTAGTTGCCGCAACAACAACTAGTTTGGCCTGCAACGCTTGAAGCATCCAGCAGAAACAAAGAAATCCTTTTTCCGTCTATTTCACTCTGTCGTTTGTGAGTCCATACAATGCCCAAGATGAGCCCTATCCTGGTGATCAACTTAGGTCACCTGCAAGGATTCACGAGCTGTTCTCTCTCGCTGCACAACGGCATTTAATAAGCTGTGGTCTTCTCGCCACAATGGCATAAAGCGTCTGTGCCGAGCAGTTCCCTGTTGCTCAACGGTTGCCGCTGCCCTCCAACAAGACACGCAAGTATTTGTTCCCACGACATACCCACTCTTTTTATGCGCCGAGCTCTACATTTCTACCCTGAGCATAATGGGCAAAATCCTCATTTGCTTCCGGTTGCTGCCGGTAATCTTTTGTTTAACGGCCTTCATCCTGGCCATGCTAGCACTCTTCGCGGGTAAAGAGCCCGGAGTCCTCGGGAGCTACGACATTCTCACGGTAAGCTCATGCCAATGGCTCACGGCCGTAGTGTCAACCGGTTTTCTGATACGGTGTATGTCTCTAGGTCGACACTTCCAGGCTGAGAGACAACCTCGCCAACAAGACCGAGATCCAGCGTTCCATATTCACGCGCACAACCAACGACGACTGCAGCAATCTCGGCCGTCTTTCTGACCAGGCTTGCGACAGCATGACTTTCGCGACTGTCCCCGCGCTCCCGTCGTCAACAACAAGGTCTACGAACAGGAGAGGGAGCAATGCCAACGGTGGACCCGACAACAACGACAACAACGACAACGACCCCACCCCTACACCCCTCCTCCGTAGCTTCTACTCGCTCTACGCCCTAGCAGCATGCGAAGGAGACCTAACCGCAGACGGCCAGCGCATGATCACCACATGCCACCCCTATTTCTCCCCCAGTAAGCAAGCCCCGACCGGCCGAGTACGGTACCCCCTTCCAATCCCGGATACTCACCCATCCCTTCAACGACAGATTCAACCTCGCAGATCCCCGCCCTCCTCCTCTCGACCCTCGCCCAGCCCCTCAACAACACCCCAGACCGGAACCTCACCCTCGCCGACCTCGGCATAACCTCCCCCTTGGAATCGGCCCTCAACAGCCTCGGCCCCCTTTTCCAAGCCTCCACAATCATCTACAGCATCGGCGTCGCCTTCACAGTGCTCGCCCTGCTCGCCTCGGGCGCGGCCGCCCCGCTCGGCGCAGACAGCCCCCGGGGCATGGCCTACGCGTGGGGCGCGTGGACGAACCTCGGCTTTGTCTCGTCGGCGCTGTTCTTTTTGATACTGGGCGGGCTGGTGGCGGCGGCCGGCGCGAAGGTGGCGGAGGGGAGGGTGAATGCGCTGGGCGGGGATGTCGGGGTGGGCGCGGTCGCTGGGAAGGACTGGGTTGCCATGGCGTGGGCGCCCGTGGCGTTGATGGTGGGGGTGTTGTTGTATTGGGTGTGGAGGGTGGTCAAGTTGAGGAGGGGCCGGACGAGGGCCGAGGGCGGAGAGGCGGCGGCGGGCGGACCGCCGTTTGGCATTTCTATGCCGCCATATCCGCCGCGGGCTTTCCCCAGGCGGCCTTAGCAAGGGTGGTTTTTGGTGGTGGTGGTGGTGGTGGTGGTGCTGATGGTGGTAGTGGTGGTGGCAAGCAGGGATATTAGCGCACGTAGTAGTCTCTTGGTAAATAAAGATGGGAAGTGCGCTCGTTTGATGGCGGGGACTTGGAGTTGGACAGGCAGGGGATGGTTCGGTCACCAGCCGGATCCTGGAAGATCTGACACTGGGTTATTAGCGATCTCGGTTCTTTTGCCCGGGAAGCATCAATTAGCCCCGACGTCCTCCCTGGTCGTTCACGTAACAAGCTTTGATAAGTAGGGAGAACTAATCGTAAACATTACATGCCGCCTTCGCAGCAATGGCAACGCAAAAACAAGGGTATCATCAGCAAGAAAACCCAAACCCGGACAGATCTGGATATAGAAAATTCCAAGCCAATGTCCATCAACACCACTCCCAAATAACCCCATCAACAGTCTTCCCCGGAAGGGAACCTGAAACAGGAACCGATGCCCTTCGCACATCTCTTACAACCCTTCCATATCCTCTGCGCTTTTCCGGCGCGTGGTTGAGCGGGCGCTCCTAACAAGGGCGCACCCGAATTTGTTTTTTGCGTGCCAATGGTGATGGTGCTTCGGCCCGGCGGTCCGCTGCCGGTGCGCGCAGTGAACAGGGCTGTCGGCGGCGGAGTCGAGGCGGCAGGGATGTCGGGTATCGGCGGGGATTGTTCTTGTGCCGGCGGGGAAATATGGGTGTTGGAAACATGTACGACCTGGTCTGGTGTAGGGGGGGCGTGGTCTGGGCGCGGGCGTGCTGGTAGCGTGTTTTGATGAATCAATGGTGGCGGTTGTAGCAGCGGATGCGGTGTTAACTGGTTCTCTTCTCGCTCTCGACTGAGGCTTTGTCGCGGCGAACGTTGAGGGGGGGTGGACTGTGCCCGCCGCCGCCGCGACGGTCGAGTGGGCGTGGGACTGCGTTGCTCGTTGCTTGGGCTCCCATCTCTTGAGCGTCCTTCTCGTGGCTCCCCGCTGGATGTAACCACGCAGTCCATCGGTTCAAATTGGTAGTACAGATGCTGGTAGTGCACGTTAGACGAGCGAGCCCTGAACGTTGATGGTAGGGGAATGGCCTTGGTTTACCGGTACTGGAAGTGGCTCGACGACTTTGCCCTTCCACTTTTGCGGAGTAAGACAATATGCCTCGCTCTTATCACATTTTTGACAGATTTCGCTCAGCTTGTCCACAATCTGTGAGCAGTGCCACCTCAGCCTCTTGTCGGGCACAAGAAGGCCCTCTTGGATAACTTGCAGAATGTCATGCGCGAATTCCGGACACTCGAGTTCGTGTAGCGATGTCATCCACTGTTTCCATCAGCTTTGGTTGGCGCATGCCATCAACGACGTGGTATCCATGCCGTGGTATCCATGCCGTATCCCAAAGCCCGCCGGGGGAACTTGAGAAACTTACACGAACAACGGAGTGTTTTAATCTGGCCATCAACCGGGTTCCGTCGCGATATAACTTGAAAAACTTGTCCTCATAGAACTCTTTGGTATCGTCGATTCTGGGTTCCTGTCGTGGAGACCACCCCTCATCTTCTAGGCGCCAATCGGTAAAAGTACCAACCACAGCTTCAAAACCTCGGAGATACCAGCTGAGAAAGTCGAGGAGCAGGCAGCCAAGAGTCCAGATGTCGTATTTTACCGAGATGGTGATTCCAGTGAGCTCGCACTCCGGCGGACGGTATGTGGGAGAGAAACCGGGTGCTTTCTCCTCGGATTGTGATTTGAATCTGTGGAAGCAACTCAGGCCAAAGTCAGATATCAACAAGTGATTGTCACTACCGTTGTAATGCTTGAACCACAGAATATTCTCCGGCTTGAGGTCGCCGTGCCGGCCGGTGTTCTTGTCGTCCGGAGTCAGCTCGCCGTTACGGATGTCCCCGTGGATGGCTCGCAATCCGTCGGCGATGCCGTGACACTGGGTGACCATCCAACAAGCCAGCCTTTTGCTTCTCTTTGGCGAAGGGTTGCTTTGCCAAAAGTCGGACAAATTCCCGTCGGCCCACCGAAAGAGCAAGTGGAAGTTATCTCCGTGCTGGTAGGTGAGCAGAAGCCGGATGAGATGGGAATGTCCCACATTTTTCCCACTGAATCGCTCCAGCACCTCGACTTCCTTTTTATAGCCATCACGGTTATGCGAGTGAAGCCTTTTCACTGCAAAGTAGGGATTTCCGGTGCCCTGTGGGGTACCGGGTATTGAGCTTAGCACTGTCGCCGTTGGCTGTTGGGGGCCCCTCATTGTCACGCGGGTGACTTTGGGGTGTTGATGATGTACTTACATCCTCGACTCGAAGATTGTGATGTGCACGATGAACCAAGACCTTTGAGACGCTAGCCTGTCCGCCTTCGACGATCTCCTCGAATTCGATGAATGGCAAGACGATACTAGCGTCTAAAGGGTAGAAACACACATTGTTGGGGTCGAGATCGAAGAACGGAGCCAAAACCTCAAACTGACAGCGCGCAAACCACTCCCTGTGGACAGTTGTCCATTTTTCGAAGCACTTCAGGGGGTTCCTGAGTTCGATGTCGCTTCTGCGATAGAAGGTAAGATCCTCCTCGGCGTTGGGCTGAAGGGGAAGATCGCTGTCGGTTACGCGGCATTCGACAAAGCACCTGATGCATCGCGGTTTGTCGCCACGCAGCAGGATTGCGAAGAGTCTTTTCCGGGATGGGCGCCGCAGCTGGCTCTCAATCGGCATGCCTGGCGGCTGGTCACAGATATCCTGCGTGAGCTGGTTGAGTTCTTCTCCCGAGAGTTCGGGAAATATCTCCTTCAATACTTGTTGAACGTTAGCGGTCGTAAGAATCCTCTGGATGTCGCTGATGGGACAAAAGGCCGCGTTGTCTTTCCCCTTCCTGTATGAGCTCTTTAGGCGCTCGGCTAGCTTTTGTGCCATCTGGCTTGTTTTGTCCTTCCCTTCGCTGAAGTGAATGGCGCTTGCGCTGCTCCCACTCCGGTTGCGAAGGGCCTGGCCTGGATGTAATGAGCACAAGTCCTGAGGCTGCCAAGCGGTAGTATCGGTTGCTTTGCTCGTGTCGCCATGCCTGTCAAAGCCCAAATCCGTGACCGTCTCGATACTTGCAAAGCTTTGTTCACTCCCCGTGGCAGGTTGGCTGTAGAAGCTTCCTGGGCTGTGCCCGCCAAAGGAGCCCACACCACTTTGTGTGTCATCATCCCGGTGGATGATCCTTGTCTCTCCAGAAGGGGACACCGCAGTCACCGTCGGTGTTCGGGGTCGACTGTAGCTTGGTGATCCACCCTCTTGGTCGGCACCTCGAGGCCCTGGGCGCAGCAGCTTACGAGTGACGTCCCCGGTGTAGAGAGTAAGTTTTGTCTATGAGATTGACTGGCGCGTAAGCTTAGTCGGTTACGTGATATGGGGAACAACGCCGGTCAACTGGATGTGCTAAAAAGCTTCGCCACGGCCTTAGTAATTAGTCCGTAGACATACCTTGAGTGACGCTCTCTTGATGTCTGAGACAGACGTCTGGTGTCCCGGCTCGAACTCATTGCTGTGTCGTTCTTCATGGTCGTCGCCGGGCCCACCTTGTTGGCTACGTACCATAGCGCTCACTTCGCTCGCGATCCCAGCCCAAACCCGGCACACAGGACGGGCGCTGTGCTGCGCTGCCCAGTGGACTGTGGCCAATAATGCGCTGGCTGGTGGGAGTAAGACAGCAATAGTAGGAGAGGATTGGCGAGAGCCGACTGGAACCGGGCGATGAGGGGAAAGAAGGAAGAGGCCGTGTTACCAGAGTGCGTTTGAGGAATGCCAAACAGCGTCTGTCACTGCAACAGGCAAGAGGTTGAAGAAGCACAACCGCTTGGAGGTACTTTTCATGTCCCACACACATTGAGGCGGCGAGGCGGCGGGTCGGAAGTCGTCAGGCGGACAAGAACCCCAACCGGCACTGCAGCGGACACAGCAGCGGACACAGCAGTAGCGCTGCACCCATTTTAGGGGCGTTTTCTGACGCATGTATGTATGTATGCGTGTAAGCAGGTGCACCTTATCCTGGGCAACTACCTATCTAGGCCCCTAAGGTAAGTACGTACACACATGTACATACACGGACATACCTCCTTACACCCGATATTTCGTTTTATCCCGTCACAAGAGGAGCTCGTTGTCACAGACACACGCAGTCAATAGGTTCGTTCCAGTGCTGTGGCTGGAATATCGTTTCTGGAATGCCTATGTACCTATGTACCGTACCGTGCAGAGTATTGAGCTGGGCGGCAAAAAGAAAGGGGGGGGGGGGGGGGAGGGGGCGAAAGCGCTTTGGTGCTGCAAGCCATCTTTTTTTGCGAGAGCCCTGGCGAGCCTCGGCGAGCCTGGCAGTCTCCGGAAATGCCAGTCGCGGTCCCAAGGTTGGCCTGAGGGCTCATGTGGCGTTCCGTGCCTGGTATGGATCTGCCCATGGGCGAGAAGGCTGCCGGCCGCTTCGTTCACCGACTTTCCCGAATTGTCGAGTTGCCGAATACCTGCATGCAAGTCACCCAGCTCCGGCGGCAAAGGGCGCCATCTCGAGCCGCTGTCCATTCCCTGGACTGAGTGCGTAAGGCCATAGTTAGCCTGTCCCCCCCAATGTCAATAACAACACAATGCCCTTGTCTTCCGATCCCCTTCTTGAGCGGGCTTTCGATCGGATACGACTTTTATGCAGCCATGTTGTGCATCACACAAACGGCTAACAGTGGGCCTCCCGGCTCAATGGCTTGCTCCTCGATTCAACATCAAGGAATCATGCATCCATGATCCCCTTTGGCCTACAGGTCCATGCAAGAAACGCCCGGCCCCTTCTCCCTCCCTCCTCCAAGAAAGAAAAGAAAAGAAAGAAAGAGCCTCACCCCTCTTTCCCCGACGCCGGCCTGTTTGTTGGGCCCCGAGGCCCCTTGAGGGAGGGAGAGGGATCCCCCAACCTAATTGGTGTTTAGATACCCAAGTGCGCCTGAGAGTCTGCCTAAGTGGCGCGGGCCAATAAGCGCCGGCTCCATGCATTGGCACACGAGTTTTGCTTCGCCGCAAGGCAATGACAAATGAAAAATCGAGTGATGTGTGTGCCCGATTGCTGTGGTTGCAGACCTGCGGTGTGTGGCGGGCTTTCCAGACCGGCCCGACAGAAGATGCTCCTCGTCCTCTCCCTACATACCAGCGACGCAAACCATTATGCCTTTGCCACACCACGGCACCCAGCAACCTGCGCTGGCTCCTTGGCCGCGGAGCGTTATCAGTCGCGGCTGCCGAGTGTCTCGAGACGGAAGATGAGTCCGCAGCCCATTTCCCCGGGCTTGCCACGCCCCCCCCCCCCCCTCTCCGGCCAAAACATTATTCAACCCCTGAACATCATAAGCATAAAGGTACCCCATTCTCCCCTCAGAGACCACCAGCATTGAACGTCGCAAAAAAGCCCACTACCGTCTGCCAATTCGAGGAATGCAACCCATCTCCACAAACACAGCGGAATCAGGGGATGCCCACAACGTCAAGGACGGGCAGGTCCCTCCATACTTGAAAGTCCACTTTCGATCCGTCAAGAGCAAGGAACAGTTGACATCGGCTCTTGATAACCTTGCCGGGCAGGGCTACGCCATCGAAATGCGACATAACATGTATCTCATCCGGACGAAGAAACCCCTGAACCGAACAGAACTCGTGAGTAGCAGCCACAGCCAGCTGAATACAGCACACCGTCCATGACTGACCTGTGGGCTCGTGCGAAGATGGAACAGCTTCTCAACGGCCAGAAGCCTGAACTGAGCCCGAATTCGGATATCAGCGACGCCGATCTAGAAACTGCAGAGACCAAGGCCCATCCCACAGATGTCTGGATCGAGCAGAGGATAGGGCAGGACCAGTGCTCTATCTGATCCACCGCGCGTGGCCACTTGAGGCCAATTACCGAAATTGGTCACGTTTACAACCAAAGGTCAATTCTGGATTGACAGGGGGCCCCAGGCGCAGATGGAAATACGTTCACGGGTTGGAACTGTGATGGTGATGTGTCGGATGGTTTTTTCTTATTTTTTTTTTCTCTTTTTTTTTTCTCTTTTTTTTTTCTTGTCTGGCGTTCCAGAGTACATGGCAAAGTGCTTAGTTGGGGTGTACGAAAGTGGGAAGGTACAGTGAGCTGGTGGAAAGAAATGCTTATTATCGGGTGTCGTACCGACAACACCGCACGTTTCACATGCGGGCAAGGGAGTGCCTGTGTTGGACTGGAACGTCATCGCGTTCAGCACGCATCGGCTGGGGTACTATGCGCCTCTGGTATGAGTCTTGTCGCAATTTGGGCCAAGTTCCATGGTCTTGGCTTCAGTTTCTTGAGCTACTCTAGGTAGACGAGAACAGAATGACGTGTAAGAATCTGTACAGTATGATGGAATAATTACTGCTGTTTATTTACATGTGAATAAAAGACGACTCCGCGCAGGTGTAGTAACATGGAGGGTTCAATGATGCGGGAGCTGTCAACGGGAGGATAGGTACCGATGGGGCGCAGAGGTCTGCATTCAGGGAGGCGGCGAGTTGAATGGCGGCGTTTCCTTTTCGATCCCCTGCCACGCACCAGTCCACAGCAGCTGCAGCTGACCCAACGGTGCATCAGCAAGTATGTATGTACATGCATGTACCCACAAGTTGGTGGCTAAGCAGTGAACAGCGGAAACATGCCACATCCAATGGGAGCATCATCAGCATCGCCTAGGCCTAAGATGGTTCATCAACCCAACAGAGCCCGAATGTCTTCTGACTCTTGTTTTATTTGTCTTTCTCCTTCCTCTTTCTTTCTCTCTTCATCCATCAGCTTCCTGTCCCGTCTCCGTCCTTGGGGGAGTCTATACAAAGGCAAACATCGACAACTACACGTTGCTGTCTCCTACTACGCAGAATGTCGCACGTCAAGATGTTCTCCGCGAGATACGCAGACGAGAAAATAATCTACGATCAACTCAGAGAGCTGTTCCCAGTGACGGTCGGTGTGTCAGTCATCGTGAGTCTTTTACCGCCCGACCCGAAAAGTGGCGGCACTGATCAAGTCTCTTAGTACGAGCGCGGTCGTTTTGTCTGCACGACACCAAGGGAGCTCACAAGGGTGAGTAGGTGGGAGAAAAAAAAAAGCGGGGAGGCAGCTCAATCATCTCTATAAAGATTGCTTACGAGTTGTAGAATGAGATCAACACGATCAAACGCGCTTTGAAGGCAAATCATTACGGAGACGCCGAATACCAATGAGTCGGCGTAGGGGATGATATAAACAATGCAGACTACCCTCCTCCTCTGGTACATCAATAGATTAGAACCACACCGAATTTAATTTATTTGCTCTGGAAGGGTAAGGGAGAGTGGAGATAAAAAGAACATTTGTCCATCTTTTCTTCAAAAACCCGACAAACGAATACAATACATGGAACTGTGCCAACCAGACGCTGAGAACGTAGGTACAATTGTTCTCTCCATAGGTATCCTTTTCTCTCTCTCAAGACATACAAAAAGGATAAAAAAACCCCCCCGGAGGTGGGGGAGGAGGGGTGGGGGGGAGGGGACGAAGGAAAGAAGAAAAAAACACGCAAACACGCACACACGCACACACGCACACACGCACACACGCACACACGAGACAATGGAGTAAGAAGAAGAAGAAGAAGAAGAAGAAGAAGAAGAAGAAGAAGAAGAAGAAGAAAAAGAAGAAGAAGAAAAAGAAGAAAAGTGGGGAGGGGGAGGTGTGAGGTGTAAGAACAACCGACAATTGAAACCCAACGATGCTACATGTTCGTGCATGAAGCAGACACCCATTTTTTCGAGACGCCGTTTCTCACAACTCCGTCACGGCCGAAGATAGGCGGGACCCGTAACATGGGTTACACCGGCTCCATCCGTCTCTGGCGATCCCGACCTCGTTTGTCCGGTATACGAACGAAGGCGTGACCGGGCGACCAGTATTTGGACTTCGGGTTTGAGATGTTCCGAATGTTCGAGGATTGGAATCTGCGGCGTATGCTGGGCGGGCCGAGTCGGCGGCGTGCTGCTGGGCGCTGCGCAGTACGCGGGGTTCTGGTGGCACTTCTTATCCAACGCCTCGAGCTTTTGCGACAGGTTGGCCGCCAGAATCCGTTTCTTTTTCTCAACCACCAGCATATCGCGCTCGATGATGTCGAGGAAATCTTGCGTGTACTGGGTGGCTCGCTCGTCTGTCCGCAGGTCGCGAATGCACTAGAATTATCATTACACGTCAAAAGCGGTCAGCGTCATCAGTAAATCATGATCATTAACTACTAGGTACTCAAGCGCCTACAATCCCGCAGTTTGACGATGGCGCCCGGGACGCGTACCTGTGTGACCTGCGATTTTATTACTCTGACATGGCCAGGGTCCTTTGAGTCTGTGCCCGCGACGTGCTGCAGGTCCCAAAAGATGTCGCTGCCGAATTTCGTTTCAAAATCGGGAGAAATCCGCTCGGACTGGAATTTGTGGACGAGATCCCCCCCGCCGTTGAACCAGACAGCAAACTCGAGATAAACACACCCTAGCGCCCAGATGTCGATGGCCCTCGAAATCAATTCCCCGCGGATCACGCTCTCTGGGGGTGCATATGTCTTGGTGAAAAGAACGCCTTCGTTTGCTACGTTAGTGCAAGTATTCTTATGATTTAGCGTGCTCAGTCCGAAATCCGACAAGACGAGTTTCCCCGAAGCCATGTCGGGAGTGCCGCCGCCGTCCGAAGATGGCGGAAACCAGAGAATGTTTTCTGCTTTGATGTCTCCGTGGCGGCCAAACAATTCGTTCTTCTCTGGGTCCAAGACTTGTCCGGCAGGATCGTGAATCCAAGCCACAGCGCGGGCAAGACCGAGGTATTGGGTACGAACCCATCGAACCAGACGAGGGGTCATTTCAGGTCTTTTTGCGTGACGTTTCCAGTACGCCATGAGATCACATTCTGCCCACGGGAAAAGGAGGCAGTAGGTCTCTCCAAGTTGAAATGTGGCAAGTAGCTTGATTGTGTGTGTTTGCCTGCCGCCGAGTTTGCGGAGCATGGCCACCTCCTTGTCAAAGTCCTTCTGCTTCGTGGTTTTCAGCTTTTTGACAGCGAAGCTGACTCGGGAAGCGTGTGCCTGGGTGCGATAGAGCGATGTTAACTCCAAGAGTCGCGACGGACGGAAACCGACCCGGCGGGTTTCCTCAACTTACCTGCAAGTCACGGTCAAAGTCAAACTTGTAGTGGCCGTCGTAGATGAATACCCGGCTCACATCGCTGTGGCCTCCCCCGGGCCCGCTCACGTCGGTGCACGTAGAAGACGCGCCCGTTTTGACGCGGAGGTGACAATCGTGCCAGGGCATGGCTCGGCCTGATTCAAACTTGTAGTGGCGGCCTTGTTCAAAACAAGGGAGGAAGACCCTCCATTGCGCGTGCACGATGTTCTCGCAGGTGTTGGAGTTCCAGCCGCAATCCACGAACTTCTCGGCCGCAGATGAGTGGGAAGAGCCGATGCCGGAATCGCCGTTCTGGTTGTGCGCCACTACAAACGGAAAGGCGGCATCGTCCAACTCATTCTCAAAAAAGTCGAAAATGGACAGCTCCTCATTGCAAAGGAGGAGGGTGGCAAATATATGTGCAAAGCGGCCGAGCTCATCTCGCCCCCCATTGCCCTGGATCCGGCGGACGCACTCGTCCATGCCATATTTCCGAAGCAGGGCGGCGGCTCGAGATTTGTCGAAAGTCAGACTCTTGTGAATCCTCTCTCTGGTGAATACTTCGACAAGTAGGGCGCGAGGAAAGATGGAATTGGAATTCTGGGCTCCGTCGGTGCTGCCCCCCTGGTACAGCTGCTCCGACGCCTTTCGCAAAAGGGCACCCAGTTCGCTCTCACGCTGCCTGCCGTGGCTAAGCTTCCTAGGCAACTTCTCGCAGTTTGCCACAACTTCGGCGACCTTTTGACGATCTGGAGGCGAGTATGCAGGCTCAAACCCGGCTGGAAGAGCACGCTTGCCATCGGCCGTGGTGACTGTCAGGTCCGGCACACCCTGACCTTGATTCATCCGTCAGCGACGCGAGCTTCTGTGGCGGAAACCGGATTGGGCCGACGGTTGTATGAGGTACTCACCGGCTTCTCCCATCTTTGCGACAGCCTTGTTTGTCGGCATACAAAAGCCTTGGAGCGGAGAATGCCTTCCACTTTCTCTACACACTGGGAGACCTTCGGAGAGAGGGAATATTACTGTGTTGTGTCTCGTTACGGCCACGGCCCTGAGATCAGGTCCCCGGTTGGCTGGCCCGAAGAAGAAGAATCGAAGGAAGGCCGTGTCAGGTCGGCCGTGTCAGGTAACAAGCCAGTGGATATATATATGTGTGTGAGGCGAACCGCCGAGACTGAAAAGACATTGCCTGCAAGGCTCCAACAATCAACAATTACAATTCTCCGGTCTCAGCATGCCAGCGACGGCCGCCATTGCGGCGTTGGAAACCTCTCGTTGGGCACCTGGGCCGACAAGGCGACGAACCGGTCTAGGGCGCATCTAAAATCGATTGCCTTATTTTATTCACCGACCGCGGCATTCTGCACAGCCTTTCTGCGGAGCCTGCTCAAAGGCTCGAGCCGTCCCGGACCTGGGGCGTGACGGACCGACGCGCGCGCTTGCTCTCAGAGCCTCCGCGGCTGGACGAGAATTACCTAAGTACAGTACCTAGGTAGGTCGGGAGGCAGGGTACCCTAGGACCCCTAGGTACATACCTATGTATGTACATACATACATACATACCTGAGGTAGGTATGATATCAAGACCCCCCGGGCGCCCTCTTGTAACCTGGGCTTTGCCGCTCATTAGCAGCGCACACTGGAAAGACGCGCTCCCTTCGCGTCAAACAGGCAAGGTGAAGTAGACTTGAGTCTCCCTGGGTCCCAGCAAGAATATACTGCGTAGAACAACCACTCGAGCTGGGTTGGCGACGTGTTGCGGGTCAGGCCTCAACGGGCCACCAGGCGTCCTGTCAGCTTCTGCAACTCCGCAGGGTCAAGCGTTTGTCGTTCACGTTTGTGATTACGGATTTGTCCTGTGGTTGCTATTGGCCAAGGAGGCATGTCCCATGCAGTTCTTGGCGTTGCTTGATGATCGGATTGGTCTTGGGATAACGTTACGGCAAAACAAGAGTACTGTAACACGTTACATGGACTGCGATGTATTCGTACATCCAAGCGGAATACGTGCACCGTTTTTGTTAGGTGAATATTGTATGTACAGGTAGGTATTTACATAGGTACGGGTAGTTCGTGCGCAAGAACTCGCCCCCCCCAACAATGTATATGCAGAGAGATGAACGTGGCAATCGTTTTCGATTCTTTGTTGTATACACACATACATACCTACCCTCGGGGCGGCACTCTTGTCTTTGAATTACGGAAGGTGTGTGCCCGAGGGCTCTAGGTTAAGGCGCTCCGCTGCAAGGCGTTTTCCGTGGCAAGGCGTTTTCCGTGGCCGAGCGAACCAAACGTGCATCGGCAACAGGTGTCGAGTAGTGATTCAGACGCCTGGCCCTTGTGCGTCTTTGCGTGGAAAACGGGTCCTGTGTTCTGCTTCTGAGCCAAGGAGCCAACGTCTTTGTGAAACGGAGGCGCCATTACCTCTGTACATACACAAATACGCATCCATAGATGGCCCGGTATGTACATACCAGTTTCATAGAAGACCCCGATAGAGCAATTCTTTCCGTCCCTCTCTCTCTCAAAAGACCAGGGGTGCAAAGCCACCGCACCGCCTCGATGGGGCGACGTCTCTCATTCGTCAGAATTTTACAGTGCGACTGCTCGTAAAGGCTGAAGAGTGTCGATGAGCGCTGTTCGTATTTTCCCTCCCAAACCCCCCCCCCCCCACCCCGTGCAACTTGGAACGTGGACCTCGACCCAAACCATTTCAACAACCTTCATCCGCGCCCTTTTTCGGTTCGCTTTCAATGGATGGGCAGCGACCAATGGAAGAGCTGAGTGAAGCTCCAAACCTAACCAAGGTAATAGCGTTTCTCGACGGGGCCGAGAAAGACCGGGAGTTTGTGGTTGAAGAGCCATCAGCAACCACCACGGTGGTGAGGCTCGCGGATGAGGGTGAGGTGAGACCGATGCCCCGCTCCTCCCCTTCTTGTTCTCCTTGTTGCTCACGTCGTCCAACGGCTCCAGCCCTATTGTGGTCAAACCCTTCAAACCAAGAGCGAGTGGGAAGCGTTATGGACAACAAAGGTGCCGCCCTATATGTCCTTTCAACATTGCCGAGAGTTAAGATGCCAACCTTGAAGATCTAGTTGTTGCCAACGCCAAAGCGCGACGGCTTGAGCCCGGCTCCGAGGCTCTTTCTGGTGTGGGTGATGCCCTCGACCCAACATCCGGGTCGCGTGAGGTACTTATTCTAGACCTAGTCACTGACCAGTCTCACAGCCTGGCGCGCCCGGAACTGGGAAAGCATGGGGCGTATCGCCATGACTACCGAGAACATGGCGACGACTTGCCACCAGATCCCGAACCTGCACAGACCACGGGACTCCATAGCATGGCCAGCATGGCCAGAAGTGCCATCACAAGTTTCCTCGGTGGATGTCATGCTGCGGCAACGTCTTTTCTCAGAGGGCTGGACAATATATCCTATGACGAGAAAACAGACGGAGCTACTCTCGCAGAAGACCTCAAAATGCCGGTTGCTCCAGCACGAGAACCCCAAGATCACCGAAAGATTCGGAGGCTCCGAAACGTGCCGTTCACGCTCGAGTTGTTTCGTTGTATTGTGAAAGGAATGTCCATACACAGCTGGATCGGAAGAGTGATCAGCCGAGCCGACGTTCCAACCTTCGAACCGACCGTGACAGAGATGCCATTGTATTTCAGGACCGGGGAAAGCACAGAAGTTCGAGAAATTCTGCAAGCGATTGGTAAGTGACACTGCCACGGCCTCGTGAATCTAGCTCTGACTCAGCTCATCGCAGTTTACAACTGCCGGACATCAAACGTTTGGGAAAACGACATGGCCCTGGCAGCCACACACTTTCCAAAGTTGAAACTGACGTTTGCCATTCTGTTTGGTTGCCCGCGCGAACAGGAAAGGAGCATCATAGGGCGCCTCAAGAAAGCGGGGGAGGATGCCGCTCACCCGATGCTCCTCCCAGGCATTCTGGCTGAAATGGAGCGTGCCAGGCAGATGGATGCCGTAGAGAACATGGTTGATGAGCTGGAGGCGCAAATATACCGACTCGATGAGACCGCTACGGGCTGGAAGCACAGCGGTTCAACCAGGGCTGAGCGGAATATTCAGAAAAGGAAGGCCTGGCTTGACACCACCTTTGTGAGGAACCATCTCCTTGGTCAGAAATCCTTGCTGGCCAAGATGGGCGAGCATATCGAAGAGTTCCCGCTGCTGGTTGGCCACCGCCCGACCCGAAGATACCAAATGATCACTCTGGGGACCTGCTTCCGCGAACAATCTTTTGGCGGATCCTCTCGCAGGCCCTCCCGCCGCAGGAGCAGTTCTTGGAGTGGAAGATTCCACAGCGGGTCACACCATGTGCACAACGGCTCCGGGCGCTGGACAGAAGCCGAAACGCTGACTTCGGAGCCCGAGAACTTGCACAATTTCGATGCGAGTATCCAGTATCAGGAGTGTATCTATAAAGCGGGTATGAGGATGAAGGACCGGATCGTCACCATGATCGAGGAATACGACGATAAAATCAGGGACTGCACCATGCGGGTCGATGGCATGGCGATGGCGACACAATGGGTACGTTTCTTGGATCCCCGAAAGCCGAAATGGTGTACCGATTATGATGCTAACGTACCTGATTCCATAGTCTCACGGAGAGACCAACATGGAAATCGCGACGGCGAGCGGTCAAGACTCGAGTCAGATGCGGTCAATAGCACTGGTCACCATGGTGTTCCTCCCTGGTACCTTTTTTGCGGTGAGCATCGCCCGTGACTTCCTCCTCCGTGATATAATAACCGGGATTGACGATAGACACAGAGCGTCTTCTCAATGACATTCTTCAACTGGACCCCTGATTCCGGCGGTGACCACCCGGTTGTCTCTGGATATATTTGGATTTACCTGTCTATCACAGGCGCGTTTACTGCCCTCACTCTTGCCCTGTTCTGGTATTTCATTCTGCACCGGCAGAAGAAAAACGGCGGCCAACGGCGGGATGAATCGTGCCTCGTGTGAGGCTATGGCCGTGACTCGCTGGCCGCTCCGCTCCATGAGTCCCAAACGCTCCACAGTGGGTGGTCTCTATGTAATATCCCAGGCACGCTTCTACTCTCTCGCGCACGCGGCAATTGTGTCTCTCATGGAAAGGGATATGTATTGTACCAATAGGCCTCAACGTACCGCTCTCGCTCTAGGTTGGCCGCTGTCACACTCCTAGGCGGGGATGAACGAAATCAAATCAAGATGATCAACATAACTTGCCGACTGAACGGCCATTTGATCACCTTGAACTTATGTAATTGCTCATTATTGGTGGACGGCCTGCCCGCATTTCTGCACAGCGCGTAACCCCCTGTCATGCACCTATCCAAGCCCTCCCTCCAAAAATACATATTCTAGAATGTTTCGAAGCACTGGCGGAGTTTCCCGACTGGGGTATCTGCCATGCGACATGCAAGGCAGATTGGTTATAATAAGCCCATAATAAGGCTCGATTGCAGGCGGTCTTAGCCGGCCCGAATGCGTGGCGAAACTGAACTGGTAGACATGTCGGTCAGATTTTTGAACTAAGGGGAATTCGTTGTGTCTTCTGGGCTGCCGGGCTCCCACGTCGATAGGGATAAATGCCCAGATTTAAATTCCGGGGTCTTCGTTGGGCATTTTTGGGCACTAATCATGACGAAACAGCTCCCGTTACCAATGACAAACTGTCCAGCACTTTTTGGGCCAGAACGGCCGGGAATTGCGTGGCAGCCGCTAGAGACACTGCATATAAACAAACCCAAGAACAGTAGTCAATCAATTATAGTATGGCATGTTTTGGGATTAAAACTATTGGCAGGTGTCCACTCATCTGGCCCAGCTCTACCGACTTTCAATATCATCCCCTCATGCTGCGAAGTACGGCCTGTGAGGAGGAGTAGGTTGCTTAGCCTTGGAGCACGTAGATGGCCGGCAAACATGGAAGCCCAAGCATCATACCAGCAGATCCAGATCTTCCTGTGGCCCTCTAGTTGTAATCAGGTACATATTTCGTCTCATCTGAGTTTGCAACCTCATGTGTCAGTACTAACTGGCGTTTACCGAGGCCACTCCTCTCTGCAAACCCACCTGGACATAGAAATTCCCAGCCCCGTAATATCTCTGGAGGACCTGCAGAAGATAGCCTGAGTCGGGAACCAGGCTGTAGTGGATCTTTTGAACCGTGATAATATTGCCCTCTTTGCTAGGGGTATGGGGACTCCCCCGGATCAGAGTGCTCTGTGACATAACGCGAACGTCGGAAAATACGTGTGTTGCTCGTAATTATTAGAGACAGGCCGGATCTTGGTGACTCAGGAGTAAGTCTTTGTCAACCGCACTTTGGGTTACAGAGGGGGCCATCCGGGTCAGATACTTGAGCAGCGCAAGTGTATGATTTATTCAAAAAGAAAAAAAGAGAAGAAAAATTGGCATGGATAATACCGCCGCGGTTAGGCTGCTTGCTGGCAGCTTGGGCTATTAGACACTGCAGCCATTCGGCCTCCAGGGTTGTTGTGAACAAATAGACCTAGCCCTGTAAAAATGCCCAACAAGTGCCCGGAAAATTGGCCCAGTATGCACATAATTAGCGTGAAATACAGGGCTATTTCGGGCACAGCTTTTCTTGATTCGCGATAGGGCTCACGCATTTCATCGGGTACTAATCATCTGAGTCAAGTACCAGCCTTGAGCGGTAACTATGCACTATGATCGATGTGCAAATTTGTAGGGGGCTGTAACTTGTAGAACGCCTCGTCATTGTGTTGGCGGCACAAAAAAAAAAAAAAAAAAACCAAGAAAAAAACCTGAATGCTCCCCAAGGCAGATATGCAGGTAGAATGCACGGAATGCTTGCCTGACGGGTCTCATTCTGCAAGTCCTCTTCTTGACTGGATTAGTAGGCACCTTAGCGCGCTCATGCCTGCCTTGCTTGAGCCAGCCACTTCCGTCTCCTCTATGCCTCGGTCTGGCCGGAAGTAGCTCAACTGGAATGGCCGATTCTGAGGCTGTCTCGGCATCAATCGCGACGCTACTCAGCGTCCTCTCAGGACTGGGCCTGGCCCTGCTGTCACCGTTGTGCTTCCGTCTGAGCGCCATGTGGTATTTACCCCTGGATCCTTGAAAACGCACGCTCACTAAGCTGATCAGCGCATAGATCTATGTGAAGATCTTCTGGCCGAGCGACTGAGTAATTAGGCCATCGAGGATTGACACTCGACTTGTCGGGATTAAGGGAAACAAGGTTGAGTCATTATGGCCTGTCCCGATCTCAGCAGTGTGGTCAAACAGAATAATTACGAGGCGTTTTGGCACAAGTTTATTCTTGAAGGAGACCGAGCGAGTTTCCTCGCCATCGAGGGTAAAATTTACCCACGAGCCTGCTCACCTATGTACTGTATGTACATATAGTACCTACCTTCCTACAGCTTGAGGAAAAGCTAAGAAACCCGGGGTTGAGCGGCCCTGGCTACGGTTACATTGCAGAACGCAAATCCCTCAGCCCCGGCGCAACATCCGCAAGGGGGAGGCGAGCACCGAGTCCACAGTCTTCACAGCCCCGCTTTGTCTCGGCATGGACGCCGGGTTACTACGCAGTAAAGGCACAGAATTCTCTTGGATCGCCTTGGAACCCTTTCTCCCTTTCCCCTCGATCAAACCGGGCCCGGTCTGACAATGGCCGGGAGACTACCTATATCCACCATGCCGGTGACGGTTGCAATATTCATCCTCGCCCTACACGCTCTCCGCGCCGAGGCGGCCGTCTCCGTCTCCTTCTCGGCCTACTCGGCCTATATCGAGCAACGAGACTGCATCAAGCTGTGTCTATGGCACGTCAGCGCACTCGACGACCTGATTGCCGTCATTGGGTGCAGTCCCCCATGGGTCAATGAGTGTTTCTGCAACCCAGAGCTGGCGAGCAGCGCCAGCAGCTTCCTCTCGGACTGCGTCGCAAGCCGATGCACCGCTCCAAAGACGGTGCCGGCCGTCACCAGCGCTTTGTCGGCCTACAAAGATTACTGCTCCGCGAACGGCTTCTCAATTCCGACAGTCGCATCCATCCAGTCGTACTCGTCTTATGTCTTGCAGCCCAGCTGCGTCCAGCAATGTGTCTGGAGCCCTGCACATTCACCCTCGGACGGCCTGATGCCTGCAATCGGCTGCGGCCCGCCCTGGGAGAATGCGTGCCTGTGCAACTCCGCGCTGGCCAGCTCCGCGGGCGCCTTCCTGTCGACCTGCGTCGCAAGCAAGTGTGCAACGGGGGCGGACGCGCCAGAGGTTGCGGCTGCAATTGGCGTGTATGGCGCGTACTGCTCGGCTGCTGGATTGCCGATACCCCTCGCCGTCGTCAGTCCACAGACCACGGTCACCGAGTCATGGCCTGCTCAATCAACAGGCAGTGCTACGACGCGGGGAGTTGTTGAGCCTCCGCCTGCCGCGACAGCAGCCGTTGGGACCGACCAGAGCGCAGGTGAGTTTATTGACAGCCCACATGCGAGCCCGGATACGACAGGTTAGAGGTGCTGACACGGCCTGGAGGAGGACTCTCCGCCGGAGCAATCGCCGGCATTGTGATTGGAGCTGTTGCAGGTGTTGCGCTTCTTGTTGCTTCGGCCGCCTTTATCGTCTGTAGGAGGCAGCGCCGGCCTACCGAAATGCCACCCTTCCCGCACACTACGGCGCAACGCTCGGCTGCCCTGGTGTATGAGAAGCCAACGGATCCTATTGCGGTTGAAGCCGACAGCGGTACGCCGTCGAGATATCACGAACTGTCAAGTTCGTGCCGCGCTGATTGATTTCAAAGCGGGATCGGGAAGGAGAGATGTAAAAGTGTAGTACTTAATGTATGTATGTGCATACAAGCATAGCACGTCTTAGATTCAGCAGATCAATGTTTATACGATGTATGTATATCTTAAGGGCGGGCCCATCTACCGCCTTCAGATTGGGTTAATCAATGTGCATAGAAACCGTGTTGCGCATGCCGTTCTTCCCATCCGGTCCTCACGTCTACCCCTGAAACACATTTTTGCACTGCATGTTCTCCTCACGCCCGCCCCAATGAGAAGTGGACCTCAGAGTGCTGCTTTTGCCCAGACCTTCGGCCCGGTGAGGGGACGTCGCCGGGACAATATCGACCCAGGGGATGAAAATGGCAGAGGAAGCGGCTACAGGACCTTACTACCTTAGCTTCGCCATTTTACCCGCCGGTTGAGCACGACTGTCTGCAAGAGGTGAAACGGGCATTCTTACATACCGGAGGGTTTCCCTCGCCGTCGCCCAACAAGAGATCCATCTATAGCGCAGAAACCCAGATTCATTTCATGGCACCAGCATCGCCAATTCTGCAATTTTAAAACCACTGAGCTACCATGAGGGCTACACTGTTGCTGCGGTGGGCATTAACAAGCGCTTTTACTGCCAAAGGGGTGATCGGGTTCAAGTATCCCGACTGTGTCAATGGGCCCCTAGCCAATAATACAGTATGCGACGCGAAAGCCTCGCCTCCGGACCGAGCGGCCGCTCTGGTCAAGGCCATGGAAATTACCGAGAAGCTCGTGAATCTCGTCGAGTACGTGACATGGCTTCCTTTTTGTTCCAAACGCTGCTGACACGGCGGATAGCATGAGCCAAGGTGCCCCTCGGCTAGGACTGCCACCGTACGCGTGGTGGAGCGAGGCGCTGCATGGCGTTGCGGCATCCCCTGGCGTGAAGTTCAACTTGACTGGAAACAGCTTCTCCTCAGCAACAAGCTTTGCGAACACAATCACTCTCGCGGCCGCTTTTGACGATGAGCTGGTGTACAAGGTTGCCAACGTCATCAGCACCGAAGCCCGAGCCTTTGCCAATGCCGGGCTTGCCGGGCTCGATTACTGGACGCCAAACATCAACCCTTACAAGGACCCGAGATGGGGAAGAGGCCATGAGGTATGGCGGTAAAAACGCACGAAGCTCTACCAAACGCTGACGCCGCTCAGACGCCGGGCGAGGATCCCGTCCGCATCAAGGGCTATGTCAGGGCACTGCTCGAAGGGCTCGAAGGGAACAGTACCATTCGGAAGGTAATCGCTACCTGCAAGCACTACGCCGCATACGACATGGAGAGGTGGCAGGGCATTACACGCCATAGGTTCAACGCCGTCGTTTCGTTGCAGGACTTATCCGAGTACTACCTCCCACCGTTCCAGCAGTGCGCCCGAGACTCGAAGGTGGGCTCATTTATGTGCTCGTATAACGCGCTGAACGGCACTCCGGCGTGCGCGGACCCGTACCTGATGGACGACATCCTCCGCAAGCATTGGAACTGGTCAGAGCACGCCAACTACATCACCAGCGACTGCAATGCCGTCCAGGTATGCCACGTTGCAACAACATATCAGGCGGTACACAGCGTTGTAAAGCTGATAAGCACAGGACTTTCTTCCAAACTGGCACAATTTCACTCAGACGGCCGCCGAAGCTGCGGCAGCTGCCTACGAGGCGGGCACTGATACAGTCTGCGAGGTTCCAGGTTGGCCGCCGTTTACAGACGTCGTCGGGGCTTACAATCAGACACTTCTCTCGGAAGAGGTCGTCGACAAGGCCTTACGCAGGCTGTACGAGGGGCTCATCCGGGCCGGTTATTTCGACCCTCCTAGTGCTAGCCCCTACCGCTCGATTGGCTGGTCCGACGTCAACACGCCAGAGGCGCAAGAATTAGCACTGCAATCCGCAGCAGACGGCCTAGTACTGCTCAAGAATGACGGGACCTTACCCCTGAACCTCGCAGGAAAGACGGTGGCACTCATCGGCCACTGGGCATACACGAACCCCCGGATGCTCGGCGGATACAGCGGCTACCCGCCCTACCTCCACAGCCCAGTCGACGCCGCCAATGCGCTCAATATAAGTTTCCAGTACGCTGGGGGCCCTGTCGCGCCATCCAACACCACCCAAGACTTTTGGACCGCCCCTGCGCTCGCCGCGGCCGACAAATCCGACATCATCCTCTATTTTGGCGGCACCGACACCAGCATCGCCGCCGAAGACCGTGACCGCGACTCCATCGCCTGGCCTGCCGCCCAACTTACCCTCATCCAGGCCCTCGCTGCCCTCGGCAAGCCCCTGGTTATCTCGCAACTCGGCGACCAAGTCGACGACACCCCGCTGCTCGCCAACGCCAACGTCTCGGCCATCCTCTGGGCAGGGTACCCGGGCCAGTCAGGCGGCACGGCCGTGCTCAACGCCATCACGGGCATCGCCGCCCCGGCCGGACGGCTGCCAGTAACCCAATACCCGTCCTCCTACACCTCGCTCGTCCCCATGACAGACATGTCCCTCCGGCCAGCCGCAGCCAACGCCAATATTAGCAGCGCCAACCCGGGTCGCACCTACCGCTGGTACCCCCAAAACAGCACCGTCCTCCCCTTCGGCCACGGCCTGCGTACGTTCCACCCCCCTACCACCACCACCCCCCCCCCCCCCCCCCAACCCTCCCCTCATCACTCCTTGATATCCCCCTCGAGCTGTTTAAAGAGTATGATGCTGTCTCAGCAGCAGCAGCAACAGCAGCCGTCAAACTCCCCAACCGGCCCAAAAACACCCCCAATCAGATCAGGCAGGGAAAAAAAAAAAGAAAAGAAAAGAAAAGAAAAGAAGAAAAAAAACGCCCCCCAAAAAAAACCCGATGCAGCTACCAACACTAACAACCAATACCGACGGAGCAGACTACACGCCCATGCGAGCGCGCTTCGGCGTCTTCGCGGCGCTCCGGCTCACGACGGCGTCCCTCCTCGCCAACTGCACCGAGCCGCACCCGGACCTCTGCCCCTTCCCGCCGCAAGTCTCGGTGTGGGTGACCAACGAGGGCGAGGACGTCGCGTCCGACTACGTGGCGCTCGTGTTCGCCGCGGGCGAGTTCGGCCCGCGGCCGTATCCGATCAAGACGCTCGTGGGCTACACGCGCGTCAGGGGGGTGCGACCGGGGCAGACGGTCGCGGCGGTGGTCGGGGTGAAGGTGGGGGACTTGGCGCGGGTGGACGCGCGCGGGGACCGGGTGCTGTATCCGGGGACGTACAGGCTGCTTTTGGATGTGGATGGGGTGAGTGAGGTGGAGTTTGAGGTGGGTGGGGAGGAGGTGGTGCTGGATCGGTTTCCTCAGCCGAGGAAGTAGCCCAGTAGGGGAGGAGGGAGAGCAGAAGGGAGGAGGGGGGGGGGGGGGGACGGGTTTTTTGGCCGCTTTCCGCCTTTCCAAGTCGTGGTGAATCTCTTGGATTACGCTCTCCCATGCGTCTCGAACGTTGGGACCCAACTTGCGATGTGTCCTTGGTCACTTGCAACCCAATCGGCTCGTCGTAGCGGCAAGAGATGACCGAGTTCGGCGCGATACTCCTTGGTGGTGGACGGGGTGTTGAACGGCGACCTTGTGCGTCGTAGTGTAAAGCTCAGCTGTACACTACATCCCATCCCTCCGCCAGTTCAAAGATAGCAAACGCCGCATAATTAGTGACCGAGCGGTCCGACACTGGAAGAGGCATCCATATAACATGACGTACCACAGGATGGCTCCCACCACACAACATGCTAAACTAAACACGTGGGGTTAAACATGCTATCCGGTATACTTGCCGGTTTCAGACTGGTTAAGCCGAATGCATCTCTCGTCGGTGGGTGGTAGCCTGGCCCGGGCACCAACCCACTCTTCGAACTTCAACCCCAACAGGACGTAAAATACACTCATTTCTTGGTGAGACCTGCTTCGGAACTGAGCGCATGAGTTATCTTAAATGGGGTGTAGTGAATGATATATCATGGATATGTTGCCGATATGTAACTTGTATGTCCACGAAAGCAAAAGCTACTCCCGACCAACCGTCCATCCCTCGTGTTTCCCACCTCAACTTAGAGACACTGTGAATACCAGTCATTCACAAAGGTGCATTTGTAAGGGCTGACACAGGTCTTGCACCCGGTGTATCCATTGCCAGCACACTGTCCCCAACGGGCTGCGGTACAGCCGGTAGGGTTGGCGCTAGGGGTGCTGCTGGTGGGCGACGATGTAGTGCTGGTTGAAGCGGGGACAACACTGCTGGTGGTAGTCGGGGTGGTCGAGCCGCCAGTGAGGCCGAACCACTCCATATCCGCAGCGCCGTTGACTGGGATGTTGTGGGTGACGCCGGAACCGTAGACACCAACTAGGTTTGGGCCGTAGACGTACTTGGTGTAGCCGGCCGAGGGGCTGTTGGAGAGGGTTTGCTGAGGCTGGCCATAGGTGTAGCCGAAGACGCCAGCCCATTGCTTAAGTGTCTCGTTGAAGTTCTGGGGTAGGCGCGTTAGCAAACTATGCTAGTTGTATAGGCCGAGGCTTCTCACCTGAGGGTAGATGGTGTTGTCTGCCGAACCGTGGTAGATCATCATCTTGGGACGGGGGCCAGTGTAGCCGGGATACATGTCCAGGGCAGTCTGGGCCCAGGCTGCCTGGCTCGCAATGGACTGGCCGTTGGCGCAGCTCGAATTCCAGCCCGCCACACTGCCCGTGTAGAAGCAGCCAGCAGCGACACCTGCATAAGCACTGGCGGCCTTGAAAAGATCAGGGTAGGTGGCAGCCAGGACATTGGTCATCATGGCGCCCGAGCTCGTACCGGCGACAAAAACACGGTTCGGGTCGGCGTTGTACTGGGAGATGGTGTAGGTCACCATGTTGGCAATGCTGTTGCTGTTGGCACCGCCATTGCGCGTCAGGGTGGCCCGGGACGAGACATCCCAGCAGCCGCCGCTGTTGGGCGACTCGGGGTAGATTACAATGAAACCGTACTGGTCGGCCAGCTGAGCATAAGGCGTGCCCGTATAGAAGGCGTTGGCCGTTCCGGTGCAATAATGGACGGCAGTCAAGATAGGCGGGTTTGCCTGCAGTTTGCTGGGCACATATATAAACATCTTAACCCCTGTCGGGTTCGAGCCGAAGTTGGTCACCTGGGTGAGGGTGGCTCTCTTGGCGATCTCAGCGGCTGTGGAGGAAGCCCCCAGAGCCAGGAGGCTCGAGGCGAGGGCTAAAAACTTCATGGTAAAATGTTGCCTGGGAGACGTGTCTGACCGGACTGCTGCTGCTGCTGGCACTCGATGGTTGAGTACCGAAGGGATGTGCCATGGAACCAGAGCTCTTATACTTCCCCATGCTGCCATCACAGCGCGTTACGTCCTAGCGGTGTCCCATCGGCATCGTTACACGCTGTCCCACTACGGACAATCCACCTCCGATGGCCCGTGGAGCTAGCAGGGGCGCGGTGCGTCCTCGGGATGCTTCCTGATCGAGACGCGGTCTTCCCGGCCCGGGGCGCAAAACTCCACCTTTGATGCAGGAGCCATCGGTTGACCCTCGAAAAGTGCTGCGTGGAGCGCCAGAAGAGTATAGTATAGAAGGGGAAAAGATTAGTGCAGCCATCAAAGGTTGAGACCCCACAGTTTGCAGTAGACGAACCTGACTCCCTGACAATCGTCGTTTCCGTCTATGTACTGTAGGTACCTACCTACCTAACCTATACAGCCACGTGCACCAACCCCTGATTTGCCCGCATCTCAGGTGCTTCCTTCCGGTGGTTTGGTCTTGCGCGGCTCTAAACCGACCTTCTATGGGTCGGTACTACCCTGCACGCCATGTACCCGGGCGAGTGGAAAGGGCAATGTTCTCGCTAGCAAGCGGGCCAACAGCCAAGACGGGAAGTCGCAGCGAGCACCAAGCGATGAGACCCTTCCAGGTTTTCTTCAAGAATGCCAAACAGCAACCAGTCCACTAAGCCCGGCTTCCCTCAACCCCGCCGGCGGCTTTTTGCCTGAATTCTATCTTTGAACCGCGCCTATCCCTGACGTTCACCCCAGCAACCCCAGTCAGAAGCACAGGCACATGTTATATTTGTTGGCTCCGGGAACTTCTATGGCAAGGGAAAGAAACCCGCGGCTTCTCGCGAATGCAGCGCCTCATTCTGGTCTATCTTGGACGAGTCGCTGGAATGCCCATGGTGTTGCCTCCAGTATGCAAGAGGGATTTGGGCGAGGCGGAGAATTATAAGGGGGCTCATCCGAGCAAGAAGAAAGTACATTGCGGCGACGCTAGCTCTCCCTGCAGAACTGCAAAGGAGTGCGGTGACAAGTAAATAGAGACACGGCTCTCGAGAACACACGCTTGATAGATTTTCGATGCCCCACCAAACGCACGTTCATCCCCTCTTCGCGAGTAGTCGATCTCACATATGTACGCCTTCGTACACAGTAGGATTGTCTCGACTCTCGGACACCTCCCGGGTAGCGTATCCGCCAGAGATACTTGGGTCCTACTTTTTAGATAAAAAAACGTCACCGGATTGCCGGGCGTCAGTCACGGTTATATATAGGTAATTTATCAACTCTCTCAAGAGGCAGGTAAGGACCAAATCAAAGTTGCAAGGATACACGTATTCGAATTGGCAGCAGCTGGAAGCCGGAAAAGACAGCGCAGCTCGAGCTAGATGCACGCGTAACGTGGATGTGGTTGGGGCAAAATCTTTTCGGCATTCCTGACGTGCCAATGCTGCTGTTCCCTTTGTTTCTTGTTCTAGAATAGGCCATGGCAGCTTTAGTGACCGCGCCTAGTCGTGCAACTCTCGCTTGGGAAGTACAGGGAGGAACTGGACTCGTTCAATTGTGCGGTCCTGATGTGCGTTGACTTCATTTGCCATTACATTTCGTTTCTGCGGCAGCCAATGACTGATTTGCGCGCAGCTCAAGTGCTAAACTGACATTGTTCTAAAAGCTCGATGCTACCCTGCACGCCACGCATTACGCGGTGCCCTCCGCAACTATAACCCCTTTTCCTTCTTTTCCTCTTGCGAACCCTCAGGCGCTTCCCCGCGTTGCGCCTTCTCTTCATCTCCCCCCTGGACTTTGGCCGCCTCGTCCAGACGGTCCTGGTTCGACCGCCTCATATGGTGCAGCCCCGTCTTGTGCTCGGTGTGATCCTTGCTCAGCTTGCGCGACCCAACAAGGAACGAAACCAGTAGCCCCAGCCCAGCAAATGCCACATACATGATGTACATGGTCCTCAAGCTTTCAAAATATGCTTCCCTTGCGATCTGGCGTTGCTCCTCGGGAAGATGCTCCACAAGTCCCACGCTGGATGCCGCGTTGCTGCCGGAGAGTAGGTTCGCAACGTCCGGGCCAAGTTGCTCTAGCAGCCTGGGGTACTGCTGTTCCATGCCGTTCTGGAACACGACACCTCCAATCACGATGGAAATCGACGTGAACAGCTGTCGCACAAATGCGAAAGTACCCGTGGCCGCCGCCATATCCCGGGGCTCGACCCCCGTCTGAAGCGCAATGAGCGGAGCCTGAAAGTTTGGTCCGACACCGATGCCGGCAATGAGCTGATAGATCACGATCTTGGCCCAGTTTGGACGCGCCTCCAGGTTGATGAAGAGGCCGAACCCAAGCGTCATGACTGCCATGCCAAAAATGATGCAGGGCAGATACTTGCCCGTCTTTTTGATGACGACGCCTGTGACGGCCGAAACCAGCGACAGAGACATGACCCAGGGGAGAACGTACAGACCCGAAAGCAGCGGCGATGCCCCCAGGACGGCTTGGAAATACAGCGGAAGGTAGTAGCTGCCCGAAATGAAGACGAACCCCTGCAAGGCCCCGACGCCGAGCGATGCGGCGCCGGAGCGCATCCGGAAGAGGTACATCGGCACGAGCGGAAACTCGGCCACCTTCCACTCGATAAGGACGAAGATGCCGGCGGTAACCAGCCCGAAGACGATCAGGCAGACGACCGTCGGCGAATTCCAGGGATACGTGACGCCGCCCAACTCCAGTCCGAGCATGACCATGAGCGTGGCGCCCACGACCGTCAGGGACCCGAGCCAGTCGACCGCCGCCAGGCCCTGGCGCATGGGCGTCCGTGGATTGTGCAGCTTGAGCACAAACGCCAACACCGCCATGCCGACCCCGGAGATGGGCAGGTTGATGTAGAAACACCACCTCCACGTCACCTTGCTGGTGAACACGCCCCCGAGCACCGGCCCAACCGCCGACGCCACCGCCCACACCATTCCCATTGCCCCAAAGAAGACGCCTAATATTATGGCAGTTGTTTAGCATATCTGGTAAGTAGGTAGTGGAAGAGAAAAAAAAAAAAAAGAAGGGGAGGGGGGTTCAAAAAAAAAAAAGGAAGAAAAAAAGAAAAAAAAAGAATTCACTCACCCCTCTTCCGCATCGAAAACAAATCACTAATACACACATTCACCAAGATCACAATCCCGCCGCCGCCCACCCCCTGCACCGCGCGCGCGGCAATCAGCATGCCCATGCCCACGCTGACGGCGCTCAGCAGCGACCCGACCCAGAACACGCCGACGGCGATCAGCATGATCGGCTTGCGGCCCCAGATGTCCGAGATCTTGCCCCACATGGGCGCCGCGGCGGCCGTGGCCAGCATGTAGGCGGATCCGATCCACGTGTAGCCCGCCGTGGACTGGAACTCCTGGGCGATGGTCGGGACGGCCACCGTGACGATCGTCACGTCGAGGGCGGCGAGGAAGAGCGCCGAGGCGAGCGCGAGCATGATGACTGTTGTTTGGAGCGCGGTGCGGGTTTCTTCGGGTGGGGGTGCACCTGCGGCGGCGGCGGCGGCGGCGGGTGTGGTGCCCTCTTCAGGGGTCAGGGGATTGAGGCCATCGTGATTGTGTGTTGCTGTTGTTGCTGTTGTTGGCGGTGGTGGTGGTGGCTCAAAGTGGGCGGCTTTGGTGCTGGCCGACGAGGTGGTGTCGTCGCTGCTTTGCGCCGAGTGGTCCTGGTCCGGGTCCTTGTCCGGGCCGAGGGCGGCTGCGGGGACGGCAGCCGTCATGCTGCGCGTGCAAATGCGGTCTCGGATAGTCCAGTCGCGGAGCCGAGACAGTGTGTCAAATTGACGGGGCGCCGGGGACCCGCGCAGCTGGTTCTTAGTGAGACAACCAACGGTTTGTTTGGTTCAAACTTGATTGACAGGTGAAGTGGCGATATGCAAGGGGTCAAGAACGGCAAGGGACCCGAGTTGAATACCCCTGAGCGTCAAAGTACGGATAGGGTGTGAAACTTGCTTAAATGCCAAAGTCCATCCTGCGTTGGCCGGAAAAAAATCAGAGAAATCCTCTTTCTGATGTCTGATGACGGCACCAGTCAGACCAAAAGGCGCGATGGATTTAATAAATGCTTTTTTCAGACGAAACACCCGAGCGGTCAAATCGTTCCGAACAGGGGGTGTGGAGACGGCCGGGTCCGATCCCCGGGTGGAGACGAGGCGCCGGAAGTCTAGAGCCGCTTCAACGTTTTGAGATGGATCCCTGCTGTTGGGACCAAAGTCGAGCCGATATTTGTTGTCTGTAATGTTTGCCGTCTTGTCTTCTTTGCTTTTGTTTTTATTTCGTGACAATTGGGGATGAACATCTTCTCGAGATGAGTTGGTCTATGTAACTATACGTAGTACTACACTAGACGTGGCGACGCGGAAGGTGACATTGCCTGCCGGCGATCCGCTCAGAAGAGTCATCCAGCAACCCGGGTTCGTAAGTCCGGCTTACTTCCGAAGCCGGCAGTTGATGCATCCCGGTCCCCAACAGCACTGGCCCTGCCAACTCACCGCTTCTTATTATGCCTGGCCAGCGATTCAACAATACGCCGTCTTAGAGCGAAGCGATTTATACCCGAATAGGGCGCGGCTACCTTGGATACGGGATGACTTATAAGCGACATTGAGGATAACAACCATGTATGGTGCTACCATAGTTCTGCTTCTATAAACAGAAAAAATCTCTACTACATAATCCAGGACCAAGCAAGGTCGGTATCATGGTATCAAGTCAACCACAGCACTCTCTATCAACCTGCTCCAGCTAGTCCCATAGCAGTTGCTGTCAAACTCAACTCCACTGCCATGCAATCCGCCGTCTACATTACGCTGCGCAGTATGTACAAAAGAGCCGACAGAAGAAAAGGGTCTCAGCGACGCGCGCGAGAAATAGCGGCGGCGCTCAACGCAGCCGTGGACGCAGCCCGCTCCAGGCCCGAAGCCGTAGCCATCGGAGCCGGCGTTGTGCTCCTCGTCGGTGGAGCAGAGCGGTTGTGCTGCATGTGCGCCCTGACCAAGTGGCCGGCGGCCAAGGCAGAGCAAAGCGACAGCTCACCAGCCAGAACAGCGGCCGCGATAACGCGGGCCAACCGTCTGGCGTTCTCGCCAGGGCTGGTCGGGTGAGGGCCGCGGACGCCGAGCATGTCGAGCATGGCCGACTGAGGCTCGAGAATCGTGCCGCCGCCCAGCGTGCCGACCTCGAGGGACGGCATCGAGACGGAGATTTGAAGGGATCCGCGGAGACTGGGTGGTGTTAGCTCAAACGTTCCTCGATTCACATGTCGGGGATTAACTCACTTTTTCATGATGGTGATGCAGTTGGCGCTCTCCACCACTTGCGCGGGATCCTGACCCGTGGCGAGGAAGACGGCTGCCACAATGTTGGCAGCGTGCGCGTTGAAGCCGCCGACCGAGCCCGCCATGGCAGAGCCAATGAGATTCTTGTTCACGTTCAGCTCTACCATGCTGTCGACATCCGTCTTGAGCACCGTCTTGACGATTTCGGCCGGAATAATGGCCTCGGCAACTACGCTCTTGCCGCGCCCGTCGATCCAGTTGATGGCAGCGGCCTTCTTGTCTGTGCAGTAGTTCCCGCTGACCGAGACAATGTTCATGTCATCGAAGCCTTCATTCATCATGACACTAAGCGCGTGCTCGACACCCTTGGAAATCATGTTCATGCCCATGGCGTCGCCCGTTGTTGTCTTGAAGCGGATATAGAGGTTGGTCCCAGCAAGAGCCGTCTTCATGTTCTCCAACCGGGCGAAACGGCTGGTCGAGTTGAAGGCCTTCTTCATCACGGACTGGCCCTTCTCCGAATCCAGCCAGAGCTTGGCGGCGCCGGCTCTCTCGAGTGTCTCAAACGTGACGCATGGCCCGCGGGTCATACCGTCAGCCGTCAGGACTGTCACGGCACCACCGCCAGAGTTGATGGCCTTGCACCCTCTGCTCGTGCTCGCAACCAAGACGCCTTCTGTCGTGGCCATCGGGATGAAGTAGCTCTGCCCATCAATAACCAACGGCCCGGCAACACCAACGGGCAGCGGCATGTATCCGATAACGTTCTCACAGCATGCGCCGTGGACCTGCGCCCAGTTGTAGTTTTGGTACGGAAGCTTGGACCGTTCCAGGATGCCTGTCAGATCCGCCGTCGCCTTGGTCCGAGAGATGATAGTCCGCCGAACCTTGACGGCGCGAGTGAAGTCCTTGAGCGTCTTTTCCAGAGCATAACCGGGGATCTTGCCGCGCATCGAGAGCGAAACGACCTCTTCATCATTGAGTTCATGAGCGCGCTTCTCCAACAGCATTCTTTCCATATCCTCCTTGCTGCGAATGGTAAGAGGCTTTTCGGGAAGCTGTGGTTCCGACTTGCTCGCCGTCTGTGTCTCGGCTTCATCATCCGTCAACGCAGGAGTCGGCGGAATCGACGGCGGGGATGGCGGGGTCCGAGTGTATCCTCCAACCGGCAGCGTAGCCGATTCGGTGTCGTTGAACTTTTGCGCCTGAGCCAGTTCCCTGGGGTCAATGGGATGGTCAGGAACGTTAGGGTCCTTGATGCCCCATCTGGCTGCGTTAAAAAGATAGCCGTTCAGCGCTACACTTAGAGCCAAGGCGACCACGATCCACTTGGAGAGAATAGGGTCCTCGAGACTCTTGAGGATGCCGCCAACCATTCGGCCGCCGACACCATAGTCAGCGAGGTCACTGAAGGCCTCATTGTCGCCCTTGCTAATGTTCTCCGGCAGGTCATAGTGGACGGAGGGGAACTCGAGTTCGTAGCGAATCGGGGTCAGAACTGCAATGATCGTCTCGCGGCCTTCCAACTTGGCTGCCTCGAGGACCATATCCAGGCCGTTTGACGCAACCTTGAACGGGTCAACGGGTGGGGGGGTCACAACACCGCCCAGTCCGCGTGCCCACGAGGAAATGTGCGAAATCGAGTTGGCGCTCCGGAAGGGGATGGTGCAGAGGTTGAGGGCGTTGATGAGGAAGAAGCCCGAAACCATCAGGACCTTGAACTTGGGAATATGGGTGCTCTTGATTTGGCGGCCAAAGATGGTTGTTCCTGGCTGGTCCTTTCCATCGGCTCTTGGCCAGTCATTGCTCTGAGCGACGTTCTCGGCAACGCGGCGGCTGACACCATCATCCTCGAGAGCCCTGCGCATTTCCACATGGCGCTTGATCCGGTTGATCTCCAGCTTGATGCACAGGATCGCCGTGTAGAAGGAGAAGAGCAGGATGCAATCGAAGAATAGGATCCAAGCGGCGAGGAAACAGAATTGCTGCAGGCCACCCTGGACGCCGGATGCGGCGCCGAGGACCAAAATGCCAACCTCAATGGCGTAATCCTTGACGATGCCAAAGCCCTTTTCCTTGAGCGCGGTAGAGATGGCGGACTGGATCACGCTCCCGGACACGTCGGTCTTCTTGGAGCCCCTGCCGGACCCTTTCTCTGGTCTGCGGTGCTCGATCGCGTGCGACAGGACCGCGCGAGTAAGGACGATATTCTTCTCGAAGCCGATCGTCACGACCAAGAACGGGAGGCCTTCGGACAGCAACACCATGGAGATTGGGACGCCGAGCTTGGTGGTGACAAACAGGCCAAAGAGGAAGGCGAAAGTGGACGAGAAGAGGACGCTCATGGCGAGCCAGAAGTTGGAGCCCATGCGGCGCATAGAGAGGAAGAGCGAGACAAAAGTGAGGTGCATCGAAATGTAGCCCAGGGCCATAATAACGATGTCAAGCGTTTCGGCGTTCTTCAGAAGGTCGATGAACTCGACCCAGCCGTTCCGGACCCATCTCGCGATGCTGCTCCGGGTCTGGGCCCTGGCAGCCTTCATGATCCACATCTTTTTCTCCCGGCCATTTTCCGTCTCTCTGGTTTCTTGCGAGGGGATACCGTTGGGGATTTCCTGAGCAACGGAAAGGAATTCTGACGCCTCGCTGTAGGGTACGGCGAAAGCCAGTGCGCTGTCTTGCGAGTAGCTGGTGAAAGAGTTCGAAGTTGAGGGCAGCGGCCGGATGGAAAGGTTCTGAGGAATCGGCACCGCGTTGACCAGAGGAGGCGCCTTGGAGGGATCCGTGGACAGCGATTCGGGAAACACGAGCGTCAGAAGAGCGAGATAATCGGCGGTCGGAGGGATCGAGGCGTCGGTGTCGTAGGGCTGCCAATTCCAGGCAGTATCGTCGGCCGCCCGAAGGAGTCGGCTGCCCTCAGCGAGCGAGGACCATTCGGCTTTCCTAACACTGGTGGTAGCGTCGAACAGACTCTCTTCGAGGAGGCCCATGTACGAGGAACTGGCGAGTAGGGCGACAATGACGATGGTATGGATGGGGTGGGTCGAGGTAAGCCGCGCGAGGAGCTGAAGGGGCGACGTGACCTTCTTGTTCAGCCACGAGGGCGCGACATTTTGCGCTTGCGGTTGTTCCCCGCGAAACCGCGAGGGGAGGAGGTTTGAGGCAATCATGCCGAAACACAGTGGAAGAGGAACGAAGGTCAAGAGATATTGCGCATGGGTGGGCCCCAGCGAGAGGAAAGCAGGACCTAAACCGAGAGAATGCGGTTAGCAGGTATCGAGGTAAGCGATAGTCTACCGAGCGGCGGCCGACTACGTGACAGACTTTTCGTCGGCCTACTGGCGCTGAAAGGCATCCGCGCCATGGTGTCACTCCGCAGGTTGCCACTGGGTGCTACACGTAGGTCGAAGAGGGTATGAAGAACACAACGACTTACCTGAGGGATAACCGGCAACCGCGTTTTATGGCGGCGGCGCGATTGAACAGCCTGCACGATGCGCGGCCCTGCAGTGTCGGGTCTATGTGTCGTAGAAATGTCGGGTTTGGCGGGTGCGAGAAGTAGGTACCTGAATTACGTCCGCGCGGTCTCCGACCAGAACGCAACTCTCGCAGCACGGGCCGAGCAGGACGCCGCAGGCTGGCTACTAATCCACCACAACAGGTAGAAAAGCAGGACACCGAAACTTGTTGTTCGGCGGCAGTCTCCTCACAGGGAGCGTAGCAATGTTGAATTGGGCGTCCGGAGAGGCCTGAAGGGGAGCAATCCACCAAGAGAAGGGCGGGATCTCCTCTCGCTTGCCCGGGGCGGTGATCGGTCTTTTAAAAAAAGAATTTCCGTCTGATGGAGCACCACGGACCCTCACCGTTTTCAGCACCACGCCCCAGGGATTTGGGGTCCGTCACACTGCAGGCCCTGCACGCAGATCCCCAGTCGCGAACAGCACCCAACAACGATTGGTCTGAGACCCCGAATCCAGCCTGAACCAAACCAGCAAGGAAGGGAAACGGTTCTCTTGGCAGAGGTGTTGACCAATGGGTGTTGCACTGGCTGGCAGCTGCTGATGTCAACTCTTTGTGTCCTTGGCCCCTTTTTCGATCCCCTTTCGACGCTAAACTACCTTCGTGGCCAGCTGCGCTGGTTCTGCTGCCGCCGTTTTATTGCATGGCAGAGGCGGTCAGGGGCTTTGAGACGTAATCATTGTCTTGATGGCCTCCTAGTATTGTTCTTATCCATCCTTTGCTGCGGGACGTCAACAAGGCGAGGACTCAAATCAGATCACAAAGTCGGAGCCTAGTCGACTGCCTTTCACCAGCCGTCCTCGCCGCTGGACTTGCATGCGAAACCAAGGCACCGAACGGCGGCACGGCAAGAAGATGGGCGGATAACAGACGGAGGGCGGCCCCCACTTTTAGAAACGGACCGAGACAGGGGCGCCATGCAATGATGAATATTAGCCCCTGCTCTGCCCGGCTGCTCCCCGGCGGCGGTGACGACAAGTCTCAGTTATTAGTCTGCTTTGCACGGTGATCATGCAGTCACATCACCAAGAAGACCTGATTGCTTGATTATCTGGGGGAGACGCAGCGGGTTGAAAACGCGCCCAATTTCCTGACATTGTACTCCGCTGTCCTCCGTTTGAGCCCGGTCCGAGCCGCTTGCTGGGTCGATGTCTCCTCTCAGCCCCGAAACGGAATACCCTCGGCGGCCAGCAATTCCTGTCATTCCTAACATCTTTGTCTGCTCAATTGGGCGCAGCCGCGCTTTCTCAGCGGCCAGTGGAGTGGCATCGGAAGCGGTCCTAGTATTAGCTAAGCGGTGTGTTTCTTTGCCAAGCACCCCTCGTCAGGCACAGCCGTTGTGTGTCGCCATGCCAAGCCGCGAGCCCTGCACGTTCAAGCCTTTGCTTTATCGCAAGTTTATCGGATTCTGCCCCTCCATGATGCTCCATCCCACCTGTTGCACATATCCCACATGTCAGATGCCCGCCGGTCCCTGTCCCCTCGTGGCCTTCAAAACCACTCGGCGTGCCTGTTGATGCATGCCATCGACTTTCCCCGGATTTGTGGTTCCACTTGACATTGACGTCTGCGGCTCGGACCAGAATTAGGCCACCGCGCCTCAGCCCCAGCCATGGCCGAATCCAGCTTTCGGCCAGCGCTGCTGGTTGTCGATATGCAAGAGGACTTTTGCCCTCCGGTAAGCAGGTCCCCCGCCAGGTCGCCTGATCATTCATCAAACATAACATTCGATGAGTCAAATAAACACACATCAACCCAATCCACGATCCAGTTTTACCTCGCGTGTCTGTTTCTATCTGCGTTCCCTCCGCTACCTAAGCGGGGCCCCCTGTCCTATCGCCGCTCCGTGGCCAAAGTCACTCCCCAATGTCTCCATGAGCCGCTTACACGGAACAACTCCCCCTCCCTCCACCACCTAAACATCGGTGTCGTCCATCGCCGACTACCACCTCATTCACCCCTCACTCACCACCTCACCCCCTCCACTCAAACCATCCCACTAACCATCCCACAGAACGGCTCCCTCCCCGTCCCCTCCGGCCGCTCCATCACGCCACTGATCAACACCCTCCTCGCTCTGCCCACCATTCCGCTCAAGATCGCCACCAAGGACTGGCACCCGCCGGACCACATCTCCTTCGCCCACAACCACCCCGCCTCACCACCCAAACAGCCCTTCCTCGACACCCACACCATCACCAACCCGGACAACCCCTCCGAGACCTACACCACGCTGCTCTGGCCAGCCCACTGCGTCCAGTCCACCCCGGGCGCCGCCCTCATCCCGGAGCTCGACACAGCCCACCTAACCCACACCATCGAGAAGGGCACGGATCCCCGCGTGGAGATGTACAGCGCCTTCTACGCGCCGCTGCGCAGCCCGCGGGTATCCGACAGCGGGCTCGCCAGCCTCCTGCGCGAGCACGGCGTCACGCACGTGTACGTGGTCGGGCTGGCGGGGGACTACTGCGTGCGCAGCACGGCCGAGGACTCGGTGCGGGAGGGGTTCGAGACGTTCGTGATCGAAGAAGGGACGCGGCCCGTGGATCCGGGGATGTGGGAGGGGTGTAAGAGCGAGATGGAGATGAACGGGGTGAGGGTGGTGAGCGAGGACAGCGCCGAGGTGAGGAGGTTGTTTGGGGGGCAGTGAAACAATGGCCGTTTTCGGATTTGGTTGGGAGCGAGCGAACTGGGTTTGGGGATAATAAACAATACAGGTGAGTTGAGGATGAGAATGACTGAGCGTTTAGGTATTGTGTTCTTTGCTGAGAGACTGCGCCTGCTGTAGTCTGTCAGCGAGACCCTGACCTTGACTACCACAAGAAACCCCGGAGTGCAAGAGAAATAAAAGGCTTAATATGATGACCTGGTATGGAAAGTGCCTTGGCTTGGGGTGTTGACCAAAGTGAGAACGTAGAAATACCTCTCAAACCTATCTTCCGCATTACCACAACAGACCACCCGAATTACAGCAGTCATGTTCATGTCTCATGCAATTCATTATTGTGTATACACTCAGTAGACTAGCTAAGAGGATAAAGCAGGTTTCATCCGATCTCCAGCGTCCGAAGCTTCATCAGTCTCCCAAATTTAACCCCGTAACTCCTTCCCATGAAAACTCGCTTAGCGGCCCACGCGGATCACGCCGGCGGCAATCAGCTTCTGGATCTTGTTGCGGACGTTGGGGTTCTTCATATGCTCTGCCAGCGCAGCAGGGTCCGACTGCGCCTGCTGGAGGATCGCCTGCATGACGGGATCTTGCATGATACCCATAATCTGCATTATAGTTAGAAATCTGCCATCGAGCATGGCGTAGCTGGGAGACTTACCTCGGGATCCCGCATCAACCGCTCCCGTGTCTGCTCCTCCGTCTCGTTTTCCCGCGCCGTATACATGGCTGCAAACGCCTTTTGCTGCTGCTGATCGATTTCCTTCGCGTTGGCACCATTGTGGTGCTCGGCGTCCACGTCGTGGGCTTCCGTGCAAGCGTCCACACATTTGCTATACTCGCGCATGCCGAAGTAGGCCTGCGCCTTGCGAATGTAGGCGCGGATGAACTTGGGGTCCTTCTTGATGGCTGTTGCGCAGTCGTCAAGGGCGCTAGGGAACTCGAGCAGCTTGATGAAGGCCGCCGCGCGGTTGCTATACCCGCGTGGGTCCTCGGGCGCCCGCTTGACCATCTCGCTGTAGGCGGCCACAGCGCCGGGCCAGTCCGACTCCTTGAACTTCTTGTTCCCCTCCTCGCGGGCCTCCTCGGCCTTGGCGGGGTCGATGTACGCCTTGCGCGCGGCCTCGATCTTGTTGCGCTCCGCAGCGCGGACCTTGTTGACCACGTCGGGCGTCCGGTGCTCACGCAGTGACATGTTGTAGAAATCGATGGCCTGGGCGAGGTCGCCCTGCTTCTCATACGCCGTGCCGATACGGGCATACGACTTGGCGATGACCTTGAAATCGGCGTACAAGGAACGGCCCTCTTCGACAGCCTTGGTGCAAGCGTCAATGCAGGCCTGGTAGTCACCCTTCTCGAAGTACGCCGCGCCGAGGTTGTTCAGGTATGTGATATCCTTATGCAGGTCCCACGCAGCCTGGTAGTGCTTGATCGCCTCGTCAAAGTTGCGCTTTTTGTAGTTTTCAGTGCCGAGGGCCTTCTCCTTCTCGGCTGCTTCTTTCGCCTTCTTCTTTTCCACGGCCTCCTCGTCCAACTCCTCCGGCTCCGGCTCCGGCGCTTTCTTGGCTGGCTCAGGCTTCCTGGAAGGGGCATCTGGCATCTGCACGTCCTCCTCTGTCTCCACCCGCGAGCCAGAGGCGCCAGGTGCCCCCTCACCAGCATCACGCATCTCCATGTCAACGCCCATCAACACCCCAAGCACTTGAATCATCCGAGGATCACTGAACAGGTCCTGCATGTTATTGGGATTCTGCTTGATCGCTTGCAGTTTGGCCATGAAGCTCGGGTCGGCGAGTAGCGAGCTGGTCTTGGGGTTGCTGGCGAGCTTGTGGATGAGATTGGGGTCGTCGAACATCTTGCCTAGACCTCCCATCGGATCGAACCCGCCGCCTGGAACAGTGTTAGTCGCTGGGACTCAGAATTCGGCGTGTGTGTTACGGTACCCACCTGCACCTCCGGCTTCGTTCTCCATGGCCCTCTTGACCGACGCCAGGTCGTTCTTCATTCCGGCATTGTTAGGGTCGATCTTCAGGCCCTGCTCGTATGCATCATGCGCCCCCAGAAGATCTCCCTTCCCATAGAGCGCCGCGCCCTTCCGCCCCCAGCCCTTGGGCCAGTCGGCCTTTAGTTCTGTAGTCTTCTCGGCATCATTGAGGGCGTTGTCCCACTCCTTCTTCGAGGCGTATGCTGCTGATCGGTTGCTGTAGAGAATGTGGTTGCTGGGGTCGAGGGCGATGGCCTGGGTGAACTTGTCGCTGTGCATCCGGTCAACTCCCGTCTATCACTCCCCTAAGATGCTTAAGCGCCAAGGATGGCAATTGACTTACATGGCTTCGTCAAAATTCTTTGCGGCAATGGCTTTGTTGCCCAGAGCCTTGAGCTCGTCGGCGGTTGACATTGTGAAGAGTGCTGGCTCGAGAAACTAGAAGAGTAGGGTGGCTCTGGTATCAATTTCGAATCTTTTTTCGTTGAACAAGTTACCGGTTGAGAGGATCGTCAGGATGTCGTTGGAGAATTTCAGCTTGCAAGAACACAAGCGGCCGCACGAGGCTCATGGAAAGCTCTGGACTTTCGATGTCTTTCGATGGAAACTCGAGCTGTGATTGGAGAAGATCCGCGCAGCTCCCCACAACAACGGGCGGGGTGGGGTCCGACAGTTCGATGGTGGGGTAGCTGGCTAGAATGGACCCCGCAACTCCAAATCTGGGCATCATCACATCACACTCATATCGGCGAAGCGCGCCGCCGAAAGTGTGGGCGTTTCAGATGACAGCACTGATGTTTATTTTGCATAGTCTCCTTTGGTGGTTACAGAAGCTCGAACTCACAAACGCCCAACCAGAACACGAAGGCGGACTGACCTGCCGCCCTCCCTGCAACGCTGCGTGTTTCAGTCCAGCATCGCAATTGTTAATAAGCGTAACCGGAAAATGATACCGCCATCTCGAGGCTCGATGGATCCAGCGCGAATTTCCCGTATTTGACATATTTTTCAAATCGACCAAGCCGGCATGGTTCACTCGGATTGCATGGCTGCACTTAAGCGGTTTTATCAAATTTCTATCAACAGCCAGAGTGCCGAGTGGAAGCCTTCAAGCCCGCCATGAGCTATTTCTGCTGCTTATATTGTATGAGGTCACGGTGCGATTTGGGGTCGATTGGGAGGAAGGCAGCGGCGTGGATACGGGGATTGCTCACTGGTGGTATCGGTTTCTAAAGCTCTGAGTGGCGTGGGCGATGATGATGTGAAGACGGAGCCAGTTTTGTATCCAAAGCCTAGCCAAGTACACTTCTAGCTGTCCGGGAGCAGCGAAGCTCAGACTACCGTTTGTGAGTCACACCGGAGGACCGTGGCTGTAAAGCCAGCGTGCTCCGTAGCTACCTACCTTGACAATACATCCACATATATCCCTTAGTTTTTACAGAGAGACAAGTCTCAAAGCCTAACCCCCTCTCACTGCTCCAACAATCAAGCAACGAACTGCGCCCAAGACATCCACAACCTGCCAGTACTAGCCACCACCCAATATGAACAGCCACCACACCAATACCTACCCCCTCCCCTCTTCCCCAACCCAAAAAGTCCTCGACCGCTTTTCCCTCCTTCCCGACTCAGTAACAAAAGAAGAAGAAAAAGAAGAAGAAGAAGAAGACGCAACCAGTCTCACCCCCCTCTGGCCACTCCTCCGCCATCTGCTCACCCCACCGGGGGAAGCAGAAACAGAACGAAAAGTAACCACCTTCTCCGCCCTCGCCGACCTCCTCGACACCATCGCCGTCACCGTGCACGGCACCTCCCACCCGGCAGGCGACTACGCCCTCCTCCGGGAGGCCATTGCCTCCCACTTCCACACCGAAGCCCGCTTCTTCACCTCCGTGTGGCCGCGGCTGGCGGACCTGGCGCTGCAGATGCCGGCGCTCTTCCCTGCGGGGACGCTGCCTGTCCTGGGCCGCGGGGCAGAGGAGCTTGTGCTCTCGCGGCGGCAGGCGGCGTGTTTGGTGGTGCACATGTTTTTGAGGACGGTTGTCGCGCCCGAGTGGAAGGACCCGGCGGAGGGGCTGCATGATTTTGGGGTGTGGTATGGGAGGGGAGGGCAGCGGCAGGAGGGGGCGGTGAGGGTGTATTTGGGGGCTTTGATGCGGTTTTTGGAGGAGGCGGTTTGTCGGGGAGAGGGGATGGGGGGGGCTGGGGAGGAATGGTTTGTGCGGTATTCGCTGCGGTCGGTGGGGGAGGAGGAGGTCAGTGGGTTGCTGGCTGGGGATCGGCCACGGTGTTGGTTGGGGGAGGTCGAGGTCGAGGTTGTCGGGCGGTTTGACACTTCGCCGACGAGTCTGGGTATGCCTGGTGGAGCAGCCGTGGTGGCGGCGAACAGGTACGTTGGCTTTGGGCAGTCGGCTACGCAGGAGGAGGTGCATGTTGGATCGTCCCCTGAGGCGTGTCCGGCTGTGCTGGTCATGCCACCGTTGAGAGATGACCAGGTGTTGATCGTCAAGGGCGCGCAGGCCATGGTCAACATTACGGGCCAGCGGCGGGATATCAAAGCGGAAGAGATGCCAGTGCCGGATGGTGGGGTGGCTGCATGGCGAGAGAGGACGATGCTGTTCATGGATGCTCTTGAGCTGGACATGGTGGGTTCCGGAGATTCACTTCCCGATCTGCGTCCTGCGAACCTGGAGCGGGAGATCAGAAAAGCATACACAGCCTTCTCCTCCTGTAGTTTCCGCGAGATTCGGACTGGGCTCTGGGGCTGTGGCGTATTTTGTGGCGACCCCGGCATCAAGATGCTTCTCCTCTGGCTCGCAACGTCTCTCGCCGGCACCAGGTTGGTGATTGCGTGTGACAGCAATGATCGCGAGTTTGCTGAAGAGTTCCGGTGCGTTGTAGCACGGGCTCGAGGAGCAATTCGAGACACAGCTGTTCTTTGGAAACTGTTGAACCAAGCCCCATCGTCTCTGGTTAGGGGCAAAACATTGTCTTGGGTAGTTGAGCAACTGGATAATCGAGAGCAATAACTAGTTAGCCATGGATATGACCCCTATTCTCAACGGGAAATTGTGGGGTCCGCCAGGTCGACAAAATCTTATAGTCCTGTGCCCATTGGCATTCTCTTGGTATGAATCTCCACAAGGGGAATCCGTGGTACATTAAGCCGCCATGTGTCCATGTTGGTGCCATGGAGCGCTCGAATTGGCGACTTGAAATGCCCATTCACCAGAGTTGAACGATGGAACCAAACTAGACCGTCGGCTTGCCAAACATCCCTAGTCTTCGGCGCATCAACCAGCCTCGGCACCACAGACACCGAGGCTATATTAACGTCAGGCGAGTGCGGTCGGTTATAACGCGAGAAAAAAAAACCTTGAAACCTCGTTGTTTCGTCCCGTGATTCTTGTCCTTGGTGAGCCGGCAGTATCTGAACCCTAATCTGCCCATGGTGCCACTTGCTGGTGCAATCATGAAAGCGAGTAGAGTCACAACAAATAACGAAGGTTGGATTCTTTTGCTGTCTTTTACCCCCAACCAATACCAGAAGGCGCTCGGCGGCTGGAGACTGAAAACACGCTCAAAGCTCAAAATTTGAAGATATGGTCCCGAGGTACCCCTGAAACAACCGAAGAAGGATGCAAATCATTCCACACTGGAAGAAAGAGTACGTGCCCACATTGGCGGAAAAATATGTGTACCAGCAAAGATAGAAAACGGAGTATCCTTAACTAATGCAACCTTAGAAGGCAGTACGCGCTCTGCGATGCTACTTTACGGATAGCTTCACCCGGACGAGGCGCGTGACAGAACATGCAATGGTGGTGTTTCGCCCATCAGGTGTCGGAACAAATTATGCTTAATATTAGGGCGTGTGCAAGAGAAGCCGAGGCCGATTCATATTATCCCTAAATGGCCGCGGGAGGTTTCGCGACTCAGAAACATGGGCGATCTAGGACCGACGCCCGATGCCAACATTGCCGTACCAGGAGCCGGGGAATCCCACCTTCTCCAGGGCAGTCGGCTTAAATATAACGCTCTGTCGCCAGGAAGACCACGCCTTGCGGGGTAATCCCTGGACCATGGACCGAGGGTCACCGGGCCAAATTAGGCACCTGGCGCATCGTCGATCGCTCTCCTATGAAGAAAAGACCGTGACGAAATCGAGAGCCTGGGGGGGAGGGGAGCGCTGCTAGGAATTTCGACATAAATAAGCCTAGCCGGACCGTTCATGGCGGGCGGACGGGAATTACAATTCAAAAACGAGACCAAACACGCCCCCGCCATGAACTCTCTTGTTGGAACGCTGCTCGTCTGTGCCTATCTTGCCGTGGCGCAGGCAAGATCACTATGGGCCTCTACGCCGGCGGTCTCCAGCCCTGAGTCTATTTTGACTACGGGGTATCCGTTGGGGAATGGAAGGCTTGGAGGTTCTCTATATCCCCCCCCCCCCCCCTATTTGGCGTTCTTCGCGTGCTTGCCTAACTGCGCTTAGCTATCCCGTTCGGCACACCGGGCTCTGATAGGGTTCTGCTTAATATCGATTCGCTGTGGTCCGGAGGACCTTTCGAAAACACCGTAAGCAACACATTCAAGTTCTGTTCAGGTCGTCGCACGGTGCTAGTCCGAGCTCATTAACACGCCGGAGTCGTACACCGGCGGAAACCCCTCGACCGCCAGGTATAGCTCCCTCCAGGGCATCAGGAGCAAGATATTCCAAAGCGGCACTGGAGGTGAGGTTCCTCGTGCCCCATCGTTCGGGCTCCGTGCTAAGCATCCCGCCAGACGTCAATGACTTGCTGGGCAACGGCAACAACTTCGGTAGTTACCGCGTGTTGGGCAACCTCAACGTGGACCTCGTCGGTATTTCACGCTACACCCGGTACAATCGGACGCTCGACCTGACGACAGGCGTGCACACAACGTCTTTCGAGGCCAATGGAGCCAACTACAGCCTGTCTGTCTTCTGCTCCTATCCCGATCAGGGATGCGTGTACGGGATCGAAGCCGACGCAGCTTTACCGACCATATCAGTTCGGCTGGATAACCCGCTAGTTCCGTCTTCGCTTCAGCAGCTCTCTTGCGGCAATGGATACGTGAGGTTGGCCGGCAATACGCAAGCGGGGCCGCCGCGTGGTCTGAGATACGACACCATCGCACGCCTAGTGGCCGGCCATGCGGCGTCGAGCTGCTCGTCGGGCAGGTTAACGGTGACGCCGTCGCCACAAGCCAGGTCGTTGACCATCTTCGTCGCGGCTGGTACAAACTACGACCAAAAGAAGGGAAATGCCGAGGCCGGATACTCTTTCCAAGGTGCTGATCCGGGACCCTCCGTGGAGGCCACGGCGTCCAGCGCGGCCAAGAAATCACCAGAGGAGCTCGGGGCACGGCACATCGATGACTACGGATCTCTTCAAGCCGTGTTCTCCCTCAACCTCCCCGACGCAGCCCAATCAGCCAGCCTGGAAACTTCGGCCCTGATCTCGCGCCACCGTGCCTCTGCCGCCGGCGACCCCTTCCTAGAGGCCTTGTTGTTTGACTACTCGCGCCACCTCCTCATCTCTTCGTCGAGGAAGAACTCTCTCCCCGCCAATTTGCAAGGACGCTGGACCGAGGTACTGAATCCCGCATGGAACAGTGACTACCACGCCAACATCAACTTGCAGATGAACTACTGGGCGGCCTCCCAGACTGGATTGCAGGACCCTCTGACCGCCCTGTGGAACTACATGGAGGACACGTGGGTGCCGCGAGGCACTGAGACGGCCAAGCTGCTGTACGGCGCCCCCGGCTTTGTCGTTCACCACGAGATCAACATCTTTGGCTTCACGGCCATGAAGGACGTCGCGGTGTGGGCAAATTGTGAGCCGGCCTAGTCCTTTCCTGTCCCTCTTCACGAACGCAAGTTTTGTCGCTGACAGTCTGACACTGTGAACAAAAAGATCCGGCCGCGGCCGCGTGGATGATGCAGCTGGTCTGGGACAACTTCGACTATACGCAGGATGAGAGCTGGCTGAGGAAACAGGGCTATCCCCTGATGAAGGGAGTTGCACGGTTCTGGCTCTCCCAGCTCCAGCCCGATGGCTTTTCCAAGGACGGTAGCTTGGTGGTGGTTCCGTGCAACAGTCCCGAGCACGGCCCTACGACCTTTGGATGCGCCCACGACCAGCAATTGATCCACCAGGTGTTGGAGGGCGTCCTAGCCAGCGCCCCGCTGGTCTCCGAGACGGACGAGTCCTTCCTCTCCAACGTGTCCACCGCGCTCGCCTCGCTCGACAAGGGCGTACACATGACGAGCTGGGGAGGGATCAAGGAATGGAAGCTTCCGGACTCGTTCGGCTACGACACGCAAAACACCCATCGCCACCTGTCGCATCTCGTGGGCTGGTATCCAGGGTATGCCGTCGCTTCCTTTGCGAACGGCTACGACAACGCGACGATCCAGAAGGCCATCCAGACAACCCTCGAGGCGCGGGGCGATGGGTCTCAATCGGACTGCGACTGCGGATGGTCCAAGGTGTGGCGCGCGGCTTGCTGGGCCCGGCTCAACAACACCGACCGGGCCTACGCCATGTTGCGCATGGCCATCGATTCCAACCTGGCGCCGAACGGCCTGAGCATGTACTCGGGCCGGGCGCCCCCGTTCCAGATTGACGCGAACCTCGGCTTTGGCGGCGCCGTGCTGAGCATGCTGGTGGTGGACCTCCCGCTGCCGTATGCCAGGCGGAACGAGACCCGGAAGGTGGTCCTGGGGCCGGCCATCCCGCCGAGATGGAGCCCCGGAAGTGTAAAGGGCCTGCGTGTGAGGGGAGGGGGGTCGGTGGATTTCGTGTGGGACGCGGCCGGCGTGGTGACGCGTGCCACGCTGAACGGGCGGCACAAGCCGTTGGTCCTCGTCAACAGGGCAGGCAAGATTGTCGCTCAGGTTTGATTGCAAATGGGGGAGGAGAGTCGGAGCAACGAATGGGGTGTTCATGCGCTGTCATGTCACCCTTAGGTATGTGACCAGCGGTTGACTCTCCGTAGATACAAGTTTCATGTGAACGAGACCGCCTCCTCGGCCGCTTCAGATTATCGAGCGTTCCAATTGGCTGCTGGCATTAGCTAGCATTTATGATATTCCTATGTCAGGCAGGCAGTCAGTCAGTCCTTCCCGTCTAATCGGAGCAGGCTGGCCGCACAGCAGGAGTCCTCGTGAGGATGAATAAAGATGGTCCATAATAATAACTACCTACCTAGGTAATCCACCAAGCCCCTATTGCGATTTCTGGCTGCCAGATAAGGATCGCTCGCGTCTCGCTTTCTGAATTCGGAAAATGGCTGGAATCAGCAGCAGGGGTGTGTCAATGTTAAAATAAGCACTTGTCCAATTGAATATTTACAGACCGAATCCGAGCAAACTTTGCGCCTCCACAAAGGACGCCATTAAATTGATGGGCTATGAGCTCCAGCGGTGTCCCCGTTTTCAAAACTTTCCCTCCATACTCCCCAATGCACATGTAGAAGCCGGCAAGGAATAAAGGATTGTTGCCAACAAAAAACCATGAAGCTCAACGAAGCTCTCAGCGCCAGCGCGTCAAGCGCGCAGCTCCTCCTCACCACCGCCCTCATTCTCGTAAGGCCCCGCTCAGATATTTTCACCTCACCTCACCTCCCCTTGACACACACAGTCTTACTGATCACCGCACCAAACAAAACAACAAACACCGTTACAGCTCGTCACCTACCACCTCACCACCCTCGCCTACAACCTCTTCTTCCACCCCCTCCGGCACTTCCCCGGCCCGCTCCTGCAGCGCGCATCCGCCCTCCCCTGGGCGATCCAGCACGGCGTCGGCGTCTCGGCCTTCCGCACCCAGAAACTGCACGAGCGCTACGGGCCCGTCGTGCGCATCGCCCCGGGTCACCTCTCCTTCACGGACCCACGCGCCTGGCGCGACATCTACGGCCCGCTGCCCCGCGGTGGCCACGGCAACGGCAACGGTCATGGCACCAGCACGGGCACGGGCAAGGGTGCGGGTGCGGGTGCGGGTGCGGGTAGTGGCGGTATCAACAGCGCGTGGCCCGAGATGCCCAAGTCGCGCGTCTTCACGTCCGCCACCGACGACCAGGAGGACTCGATCCAGGGCGCCGGGTTCCATGAGCACCAGATGATCCGTCGCGCGCTAGCGCAGGGGTTCTCGGATGCCTCGCTGCGCCAGCAGGAGCCGGTGCTGACGAGGTATGTGGACTTGCTGGTGCAGAGGCTGCATGAGCGGTGCGGCCCGGCGGAGGAGACACGCAGGGGGAGCGGCGCGGTGGTGGATTTGGAGAGGTGGTATAACTGGACGACGTTTGACATTGTGGGCGATCTGGTTTGGGGCCAGGCGTTTGGGTGCCTGGAGAAGTGCGAGTACCATCCGTGGATTGCCTTCATCCTGGGCACGTTGAAGGCGGCGGCGGGCATGACGTCGGTCATTTACTTGGGGGGCCGGTGGCTGGTCCGGCTGCTGTTCCGCACGCTGGGGCAGAAGTCGATCCTGACGTTGCGGAAGATGACGGACGAGCTGCTCACCCACCGCCTGGCCATGGAGAAAGGGAGGGAAGACCTGTTTGAGGGCCTGATCAAATACCGCGAGGAATGGGTGAGTTGGCCTCCCTGACGACAAGAACGTCTCTGGGATGAAGGAAGAGCTGACCTGGTCTTATGGCAGAATCTCTCTTTTGAGAAACTCTCCGTCAACGGCTTCCTCCTGACCCTGGCCGGCTCCGAGACATCGGCCACATCGCTCTGTGGAACTACGTACCTCTTGCTGACGCACCCGGAAGCGATGGAGCGGCTCAAACAGGAGGTCCGGACGAGGTTCAGCAGTTCGGATGAGATTTCCGTCGCTGCCCTCTCCCAACTGCCTTACCTGACCGCTGTGATTAACGAATCGCTGCGTATGTACCCCCCGGCGGCCCACGACCTGATTCGGATCGTTCCTCCAGAAGGGAAGCAGATTGCTGGTCAATACGTCGCAGGTGGTGTAAGTGCATTGATTCTGCCGTTTGTGCTGAAGTGGATATATGCAAGGCCTGGGATGCTGACTCGAGTGATAAGTCCTTTGTCGAAATCCAACCATGGTCCATTAATCACAGCTCCGACAACTTTGCCGACCCCTGGGAATTTAGCCCAGACCGGTTCCTGCACGGCGAGGATGCCGCAAAGAAGGCGGGAAACGTCCTGGAGGCATCGCAGCCATTCAGCTGGGGGCCCAGGAACTGCATCGGGCGCACGTACGTCTCCTGGATGATCATCTGCGTCAAGTTTTTCGAAGTAAAACAAGCAATCGCTGACCACCGCCATAATAGCCTCGCATTTGCCGAGATGCGCCTCATACTTGCCCGCATCGTTCTGGATTTCGACATGAAGCTTGCTGACGACAGCCACGACTGGATCGGTCGGCAGCGAACATTTCCCCTGTGGAACAGGTTGCCACTTAATGTGTACCTCACACCGGCAAAGAAAGATTAGAGAAAAAGTGGAAACTAGATACGGCGCCGCGAAAGCAGGTTTTCGAAGAATTGAATCGGTCGGCGTTACCGTCGCCTTGATTTCTGTTGTCTAGCCTCTCCTCCTTTCTGAAATCCCGCTCGAGACGCCCCGGCCGTGTAGATCAACGAGCTACACACGACTGTTCGCAATCCCCAACCTCAGACAGGTCCAGATAGACAGTCGAGTAAATCGTGCTGGTGATCCCGGTGCGGCTCGATCCGTGCTCCACATTGTCCATCGAAGGCGGGCTAGTCACGGTCGGCTCTGCCGGGAGATCAGAACTGGTCGGCGCCGTGTTCGAGTCAGAATCCTCCGGGTCGGTGGTGCCCTCGGCGGGCGTCTCAATTGTGGCAGTCGAACTCACAGTTGCAGAGGTCGAGGCGGACTCGGAGGCCGGAGGCAGCAGAGAGCAAGAGGGAGACACGGTGACGGTGCTGGTGGCGGTCTCCGTCACAGTGACGGGTTCACAGGTCGGGCTCGGCGGCAGAACAGGGCCGGAACCCGAGCAGGCGCCATCCTGGACAAAGAACTTGGAAGTCTGAGCGTGGATGACATAGACATTGGTGCCGTTGATGGCGTTACTGTGGTGCCGTTAGCCTCTTGTTTGATTTGTGTGTGCGCAAGCGAAAACTAAACGAGACAAAAAAAAAAAAAATCCTTACAACTGGAAGCCCCAGGACGAGTCCACATCGCAAGGCACAGTCACCTCGTGCTCACCCGCCGATGTCTGCACACCAGAGGCAACCTGGGTGTAAAAGGGGGGCCAGTCAACAAAGTTGACCAGGAAGATGCTGAACGCAGTGGGGTCGGTGTCGACGCTGTCCCATTTGACGCTGTACGTCTGCCCCTTTTTCAGGGTGGAGTTGGCCGCGGGTTCATTGAACTGAATGGCGGAAACGAGCGGCGCCGCAAGGGCGAGGAGCGACAGGACACGCATTTTGAGGGCCGGTGAACAGATAAAAGAGCGACTGCGGCCAATGCCCGGCTGGTAAAAGACTGTAAATGGCGGGATAATAATAATAAAGGAGTGTCTCGAAGGTTGACGGAGAGAAGGGTTCCAAGATTGCGACGGCGGACCCAAGCGTCTTTTTGTGCTCTGAAATACGAACGTCTCCACTTCCCGCGGCCCTCCACGGGGTTGTTCCACCACAAAGTCGGGATGATGCTTGTTGGATGTGGAGCTAGCCTTTCAGTGGGCTAAGAAATCATGAAGTCCCGATCCCCTGAGCCGTAGCTGAAGGTGTTTGCGTTGAGATGAGCCTTCAGCTGGCACAAGAAGGGTGATGTATATGACGGCCGATATTGGCCCCAAAGAAAAAAAGAATGGCTCTGATTTACCGATAAGCGAGCTGATTGTCGACAAAATCGCCGTCTTACGCAGGGTTGTATCGGGAGTTGGTCATGTTCTTTCAAGATAATCAAACATTGGGTGGTAGAAAACCCTCGACTCATTTTCATGACCCGCGAGCAAGCGCCTGACAACGACCTTTACCTATACTTGTAACTTGGGGCCGGTTTGTGCATATCAAGTACACAGTAGATACCTTCATTATTCCGACATCTATGTGCAAGAGTTGGGCGCGGGAGGGAGGGTAAGAAGACGAACGTAATAAGGACGTTCCCAACGGATTGAGAAAGCTTGCGACAGCGGGCACGCTATTCTAAAACAACGACTCAAAATACTGGTAGTCAAGCGACTATTAAGTAGTAACCTGGAATTAGGTGGAGTCCGGTCATAGTGGTAGGTTAAAGGAAAAGAACTTGGACTGGAGCCAAAGAAGCTGTGCTGTAATTGATCGCTATAATAGTGCGGCAAATCGCCAACTCCTACCAATAGATCGTATTTGGATAGAGGACCATATAGACCAAGATAATGCTTGTCCCCATAAGCCAGGCTAAAAATACCCGCAGTGATGTTCGTTTAGGACTCGCTAGGAACCGTGAGCTTTTCCAACCCCTACTACACACTATCCGCGACCTCGAATTCTCTACGTTGAGAACGCGGCCCCCTACACCTAAAACTCGTCGTACGTGTAGCACATGATACTGTTCTCCGTGTCGAGCACATCGCCGACCGTCATGTCAGGTACCAAGCCCATGGTCGTCAAAACCGTGTCTCGTGTCAGGGGAATGCAAGGGGAGCCATCTCCAAGATACTCTGCGCAGCCAGAAACTGTTGATTACCAGAGGCCATTAGCTTTTGTAGTTTTATACTCCCGCTTGCCCTCTATTTTCGGGCTCCTGGTAGTAAAAAAAAGGGCCAAAAGAAAGACTTACTCGAGGTGGAGCGTGTCCGATCGACATCCTGCCAGCGCTTCCACTGCCAGTCGACGAAGCCGTGGTGCATGAAGAAGACGGGGTCGCCCGGAGAGGTGGAAAGCAGCCACATGGTCGGGCCGATGCCCTCGTGCGTCAAGGCGTGGATCGTCTGCTCGACGCAGCGCCGATGTTGGGTGTACTCGGTGTTTGCGTTGCCCTGGCAGAGATCCAGCACCGCTATCGTCACTTCATCGGTCGTCTGCTTGGTCTCGCCGCGGGAGAGGCACGTCGGGCTGTTGGGGCCGACAAGGATCGTTGTGTTGGCGAATGCCTAGGTGGAAGATATAGGGGTTTAATAATTGATTGGGAAGAGCCCTTGCAATCAAGACAAAGGAATGCTGTAGAAACGAGGGCATGTGCATGTAAGGTAGGTGATAAGGAGACGTTTTACCCACCCCGTCAGTAATACATGTGCCTTCGCCCGTGTCAGACAGCGGAGGCAGCGCGCCAAAATACTCTGATGTGAAGAGCCCCGACCCGGCAAAGTTGCCAATGTTTTCTGTCTCGTGCCACCACGGCATCGGACCCGTGTAGGCGCAGTGCTCTTCCAGAAGGGTCTTGAGCATATGGAGGTAGTACCGGTGCCACGGCAGGAAAGTGTCGACACCGTGGATGCGTGCGCTCAACTGGTGGTGAACCCAGGTAATTTCGTCCCAGATACTCGTCGCATCGGCCCAAACACCAAGCGGCGCTGCGTCCATCAGGCACTTGACGGACTGTACGTACGAGAGCTTATCGGCGTCGGCCATGTTCTTCCACTCGACCCGGACGTTGTTGGTGCAAGACGGTCCAGGCGGAGTCTCGTCAGTGTCAGGGAGCGCGGAGATCTTGCCATGCGAACCACCGGCGCCCTCATCCATGATCTGCACGGCCTCTTCCCATGATATCGCCTTTATCCGGTTATTGTGAGAAGAGGCATCTTGGATGGCGCGCCTGTCCTGTATGGGGACGGAAGCGGATGATACGATCACCGCTGCCGACAGCACCCGGGCGCATGTGGTAAACTTCATGATGACAGTCCGGCGGCGGATGGCGACAAAGGTGCTCGATGATCTTCGACATCTTGTTTTCGAACGGATATGATGTCGAGTTATACTACACAGTAAACCCAGCAAAGTGGAGATAATCGATCCTGTTTTATTTTGGGTAGACGGAACGGGGCTGCGGATGACTGAGCAGCACCTTTCAAGATCCCGGTCTGAACGTTATTTGGCGCTGTCTCGTTGAACACGAGGTTACAGCGTAGATCCCACGTCGTCGATACATGCATGGTTACGAGAGAATTACAGGCATCTTGCAGATCCGACCTCGTAAAAAGACAACCTCCCCACCCGGTTTCCGGGAACTGGCCCATGCTGCGGCCAACGACACGCCTGGTGATCCGTTCTAGAACGCTAAAAAAAGAGCTGGTGCATGATTCGATGAACCTGTCGCTGGGCACTTCTCCTGAGACACCTTGATGCGAGAGGCCGCATAATGACGGCAACGCGCCCCGGCCATCAAGTCCAGCGCGTCTAGGATCGCGGAAGATATTCTGCTTTGAAGCACTTCCTCGTTCTGGATCAAAACAAAAGCCTATTTAGGGGTAGTTTGGCATGGCGTCACTGCTTAGGGCCAGCTTTCGATCCCCCACATCAACCCGGAATAAGCAAGTTGCGATGCCCCCCCCCCCCCCCCGCCCACCCCTGGACTGAACAACTAGAAGCCATTTGTGAAAGGTATTATAATCCTGTTAGGAAATTTTGAAATAGTTACCTTGTAACTAGGTATGTTTAAGTTCTTTGATTAGATTTTGCTTCCAGTTTTCGAACACTACAAGTTGGGAATTTATTAGACTCCTGTGTTCAGGGCTGCTATTACGCTTCGTCTTCCATAATACTGAACCCACACGGGATGCAACAGTAAAGTATGTACACGCAGGAACCATGCATATAAATGAACCACTAAGTCTAATTACTACAGTAGTATGACATGTTCGGTAAGTATATAATAATATGCAAGGAACCAATCTGGAGGTCAGGGAGAGGGAACGGATAATGGCGCCCAGCCCGACTTGTACTGTAGTATGGATGGAAGTGTGCTGCAGCTCATAGCCCCCATGCAGCCACGAGTCCTGGCTAAAGTTTAATCTGATCGCGCGCTCTTCGTCTTCTTGCTCCGCAGCTTCATCATCAAGATTACTAGCGCGTAGGATGAGATGCAAAAGAGCGCCGTGATACCAGTCTGTGCGCGGCCCAAGTCAGCGAGTCGAATCAAAGAAACCTCAAGCCTAGATAAGGTCACTTACATCTCTCCAAGCGTAGTACTTCTCGTTTAGGTTGAACATCTTCGCATAATCGGCACCCGTCTCGTAAGGGCAGTACCGGCACGCAGCCGTCGCACTATCATTCTCGATATACCCAGCGTTGGACCCAAGAAAGTCCGCCATGTACCCACCACAAGTCTGGCCTGCCGGGGGGTCGAACAAGGTAAACTCCTCGGGCTTGCACTTAACCTGGACGTCCCAAAGAAGGGTGCCCAGGAGGCCGCCGACGAGATAGTGGAAGGGGTCGAGGTAGTAGAGCCAGTATTTCCAGAAGGGTTGCATAGCCGTGTAAGGCACAACGACGCCACAGAAGGAGATCAGGCCGCAGCCGATGAGAAGCGGATTGGAGATGGCGGCGAAGTATTCGTTGGGTGCATAGGCGGCGATGGCTTGGCCCATGGATGTGTAGAGAAACTCGTAGACTGGCCAGCTTGTCAGGATTGACCTAGAGGACAAAGGCGAAGAATAAAACGTACAAATCATTTGAAGATAGATGTGACCCGAGATACTCGCGTCGACGGGGAACCCTGCAGTGAAATACCAGCAGCAAAAGTAAAGGGTCGCGCAGATGATGAGGTAAGGGATTTCGGAGACGATCTGGGCGCCGATGAAGGCAATCCAATGGTATGTTTTCGACTGTTGGGTCAAAATCAATCCCCTTCCTGCATAGTAGTGGGCAGTTCGGAGCACTAACCTTCTTCTCGCGAGTTTCAAAGAGATCACGGTTATGCAGGAAGAAGGGCTGCATCTGGTTGATGCATCCAGGCGCCACGAAGATGAAGTTGAAGACTGCAAATACACGCAGCTGGAGATCGAAGGAACCATCCCCGATCTTCCAGAACGTGAACCCGCTGAAAAGGGCCGCAAAGATGTGCAGGGTTATCTTGTTCCAGACGTAATCCTGCAGTCGAGTTAGTTGACTGCTGCAAAATGCCTCTCTCCAGCGGTCAAAAACCCACAGGCGACCGCCACAGCTGTGTCATCAGCCGATACAGAACCATCTTGAACTGGAACCACTTTGGTGATGCATATTCTGCCGCGTCTTCCTTCTCGTCGTCCAAGGCGGTGTTCTGCTGCGTCAGGGACATAAGCGTGTCGAGCTCTTGCTGACGTTCGAGAGATCGGTTCCACACGTCGACCCAGTCGATCTTGACCTCGCCATTTCCTTGGATGACCTCTACGATGTGATCGGCCGGGTTAACATCCTGGGGGCATGGCGCACCATAGCGTGCGAAGTAGTCGAGGACCTTGACTGAGTCCTCGCCAGCTACGAAAGGGTCAGCAATCTGAAGGAGACAGAATTTGGCCGCTGGAATTACTCACTCTCTCCAAAATACGCCATACGACCGCCCTTAGCCAGGAGAAGAAGGGTGTCGAAGGCCTCAAAGAGAACTGCCGAGGGCTGATGAATCGTACACTGGTATGAAAGTAAATCAGTGACCAACCCGGAAAGAGATGCCCCTTGTGAATGGCGATTCTTACGAGGACAGCCTGGCCACCATCCACGAGGCGTTTTAAGAAGCGCACAATGTTGTAAGCAGACTGTCCATCAAGACCCGAGGTTGGCTCGTCAAGGAACAGCAAAATAGGCTTGGCCACCAGCTCAACACCCAGTGTCACACGCTTCCGCTGCTCAATGCTAAGACCAGCCCCAGGAACTGTTGAAAGTTTAGCATGCCTCTGCAGTCCCAGATCTGTAAGGGGGAAACAAGATACACACCTCCTATCAGCGCATCGCAGATGTCGCGTAGCTCCAACAGATCGACTATGTGCTCAACATAGGCAAGCTTCTCCGCCTCGGGCACGCTGCTTGGCTGGCGTAACAGAGCAGAGAAAACAAGGGCCTCCTTAACCGTCGAGGTACCCTCGTGGACATCCATCTGCTCGCAGTACCCAGTCATTCTCTGAAAGCTGACTCTCTGCGGTTTACCATCGATGAGGATGGACCCGTGAATTTCGCCAAAATCTTTCCTTTGGGCAAGCACATCGAGCAAACTGAGACAAGGTCAGCACGACGCCGGGGCAAAAATGATTATGTTGGAAGGGAGGGAGGGAGGGAGGATGAACTCACGTCGTCTTTCCTGCGCCGGAACAACCCATCAGTGCGACAAGGTTTCCCGGCTGGACGTAACCAAACACCTTATCAAGTAGCTGCTTCTGCTGGCCCTGGTACTTGACAAAATAATCCAAATTATGCCAGCAAAAGGTGGACTGCTTGACCGGCTGCGATGGAGGAGCCAGGGATGTCGTTGGTTTCCCTTGCGCAGCTTCGACGTCTTGACCAACTTTCTTATTTCTCAGACGCCGCTTGTAGAGCAGCACCGACGACCGCCCACCGCTGGTGCGCAGCTCGAATGCGAGGGCTGTCACGGCAATGAAGGTAATCCAAAATCCAATGAGCACGCCAAATCCCCGCCAGATATGTCCGGTTGCGTACGAATACTGCTGCGTGATGTAGGCATGCCCGTCGATCATGCCGGACAAATTGTTGCTGCCCAACACCGTGCAGCCGCGGTGACTCGCCAAAGCCCCGTCCTCGTATTGGGGCCCGTACGGCACGTACTGGGGTGCGACGCAATCCAGCTCGAGGCCCGCGAACTCGTTGGCCATCAGCGACTCAAAGGCATAGGCGCCCGGGTTCAGGTAAACGATCCAGAGGAACCAGGGGTGCATGCTCTGGAAGGGGATGAGATACCCGCCGTAGACGAAGAAAATGGTGGACAGGAGACCAGTCAGTTGCGATGCCGTCCCAAAGCGCCCACACAAGGCGCCGACCATGCGGAATAACTGGAGAAATGCCAAGTTGCTCGCATTGACGACTATCCAAAAGGTGAAGAACTTGCCCGCGTCCATCTGAAGAGCTGCCATGAAATAAAGGATTACCGAGAAGATGGTGACCTGGAGCATGACGACAGGGATATCGGTGAGGGCATTGGCTATGCAGAAGGCGGTCGGTCTGTAGAAGCCGAAGCGCTTTTGACGAGCGAGAATAGGGCGGCCCATAAAGGAAGCGGTCGTCTCGGACATGGCCTCCATGAGGAAGTACAGAATGGGAAAGAAGAGGACGCCCGGCCGAAGGAATATGGACTCGCTGGTCTTGGAAAGGTTATAGAAGAGGCTTCCGCAGACAAGCGCCTGGACAGTGGCGGAAAAGACCTTGACGACGAGGGAGAGGCGGTCGCTCATGATGACCTGGAATTGCCTATTGGGGATTGCCTGTGAGTTTTGGGACAAAAGAAGCGATTCAAGCAGTGTGGCCCCTTTACCTGATAGTACAGTTGACGATCTGATCCCGGAGGCCGACGGTATATACGCTTCTCTTGCCATCCACCCGTCTTTGCTTCTTCTCTTGCTGGACAGCGGCCTCAAGGTTGTCGACCTCGGCGGCAAGCGCCTCGGCCGACTGGCCGGTCTCGCGCATATGTCGACACACCAAACTTTCCCGATACACCCTCTCAAATTCTTCGGGGGTGTTGGGCACCATTTCCTCAGCACCGGGAGCGATAACGCGTTCGGTAGCGACCGTGACCGAAGTTAAAAAGTCGGCAACGTTGGCGCCCTTGGGGCAGACAAAGCCAAGGGATTCAAAATAACGCTGGGCAGTACTTCCGGGGCCGTAGTAGATGACGCGGCCGTCAGCAAGGACGAGCACCTTGTCGAATTGGTTGTAAATGCCGTTGCCCGCCTGGTACATGGTGGCCACGATGGTTTTTCCATTTTGATCGGCTTCGGCGCGTAACGCCTCGGCGAAGCCTAGAGCCGTCTTGGAATCGAGGCCCCGCGTAGGTTGATCCCAAAATTGCATTGGGCCCTGTAGTGTCTCAGAGGCTGTTCGGTGCCAAGTCTTATGGGTATTGTACTCACATGGCCGGCCATCATCTCGGCTAGCGATACACGTTTCCTCTCTCCGCCAGACACGCCGCGGATGAATTCATTCCCGACCTTGGTCTTAGCCGTGTGGCTGATACCAAGGGAGTCGAGAATGCTGTTCTTCGTGTGTTGCACGTACTGTTTCTTCTTCTCTGGATGCTGTTCCCTCTCCCGCGGCACCTTATTCCGCAAGGCGAACTTGATAGTCTGATTGACGGTCAAGGTGGGAAAATGGATATCATCTGGGATCTCGTCAATTGCCTTCCTCTTCGATGTGGAGCGGAAGCATCAGAACGGGCGTACATACCCTCGGTGTTCAATGTGATCTGTTGACGGTACCGCCTTGCCCGCCTATGGTCCATGTTGCCAAACCGCACTTCACCTTTGACTTCGTCGAACGACTCGCGTTGGTTGGACAGCACGTGGAGAAGGGACGTACATCCTGCACCGGGTCGGCCGAGGACGAGAAGCTGTGTACAAGTGTCAACAACGGCGCTAGCTTTGGGCTTTGGGCTTCACTCACCATTTCACCAGGTCTGACCTGACCACTAACCTCGTGCAAGATGGCCTATGGTCTTGTCAGTTTCTAGGGCCAAAAAATCCGTATTCATGGCATATTTACCCTTCTAGGATGCTCTCCCTTGTGGAAGAGGCTCAGTAGCTGGCTCGGATTGGCCCATGACCACAGGGTCTCCCCGAGAGCCTCGCCTGGGGCCGTCACGTTGACGGTAACATTTTTGAAAGTGAGAGTCAACCGCTTCTGAAAGGCGTCATCCTTGTGTCGCTCATTGTATGCAGCGGCCCAATTAACCTCGACGTCTGTCTCGCTGGCTGAAGCGTCGAAGATCGTGTGCCTGTCGACACCAGCCTCTGCGGACCACGACATCCCGGCCGACGTTGGTTAGGGAGAGTAGGCGAAGAGGCCAACTGGATGCTTTCCATCATGAAACATATGGCTCTTTCAAACTCTTTATATAGAGCAGATCCTACAGTATCCCCATAGAATGCCAAATTGGTAACGGGGGGGAGCAGCTTACCCGTAGCTGACCGTATATCCGTATTTCCGGCCTACCGCATATCCGCTCATGACTGGAGCGATTGCAGCTTGGGTTGGAATTCCATGTTTGGCAATCCTGGAAGCACTGAGATCATGTTGCGAGATATTCCTTCATGGGCATTACGAACTAGGGGTACGTGGGAAGCTGGTAAGCAGCCAAATCTGGACCAATCGAGAGGAAAGCCTCCATGTCGGCAGTTGCAAAGTCAAAGTCCCACCGGCCGTCTGCGAGCGTCTGGTCGGCGGGCGGCTCCACGTCCTCGGTGTTGAGCGTAGCCGACGGTGACATCGTCGACGACGAGTCACCGAGGCCGAAGAGGATGGCGGGATAGGGATAAGGCGACTCCAGGGGGTGCTGCGCGGGGTTTCCCTCAAAATTGTCTGCAGAAGTGCCCACAGCAGGGTTGACTGTTCGAGTCTCGTCAGGAGTGGCCCGGAAATCCGGATATACGGAACGGGCCATGCGTTCGAGATTGTCCGCCAAGTCCACCGTGTGGGCCGGGCTCCTCTCGGACTTGGGCCGCATCGTCCGCAGGGTGCGGATAGCTGACTGGATCCATGGCAGGTTTGCGCGGCCGGCTGCCTTATCTTGGAGCAGGTCCAAGACCAGGACGTGAGATGCACCCTCGATGAAAAAGCCGTGGTATTTGATCTCCTAGACAACCGAGTTAGTATATATGTACATACATACCACATGTGTGTTCTAGGTTCGGGGGTTTCTCACGCGACATAGCACGTTTTGCTCGCAGGCACTAGCAAGAAAAGCAATGCAGTGCCTGGTCGCATCCAGACAGTAATCGCATGCGGTGTCCAGCCACGGTGGCGGCGTCGGCAGACCATTGCTGTTACCAGTAACAGTACCAAAGGATGCGTCGTCCTGGTGCAGCTTGGCGCGCAACACTAGGAACGGGCGGAATGTCAGGACCAGTGTGTGGTGGTACACTGCAGGCAAAATAGTTAGCCTAGCCCTGTTGACAGGCCATAACCCGTTGTGTCTTACTGGTTGACACCATCGTCTGGCAAACCCCAAGCTCGCCGGTGCTCGGGTCACCGACCAGGCCGAAGTGTAACTCCTTCCGCTGCTGCTCTGCAAACCGCAGAAGCTCCCGACGGACCTCGTTGGCCGCATTCCAAATAGGGGCGAGAGATTTGTGTTGCTGTTTGTAGATAGACGTAGCGCATTTAGACATTAGCCGAGCGAGTGTCACGAGCGACTGCAGAAGTTTCTGCTCAGCGGGTAGTGGCACTCTCATCTCGGACTCGGGAAACGAACTTGGACGGCCGAGGCTGAAGCAGAGCCAGCTGAGATACGGCGGCGTTGCTGTCAGCTTAGGTCCCAGATGATACCAAGAGGAGTGGACATCCTACATCTCCCAGAAGAAGAGGCTCCATATAGTTATCCTCCGCCGGCGGGTGTCTTCGCACGACCGCGAAGCCCCCGTGATGTCTTTATGGAGACCGGCGCCTACGGCTTTCCGGACCGCAGTCCCTGTCATCAGGAAGGCCGAATTAGGCCGTGCTCTCTCGGCGTGGAAATGCGAGTGGGTGGGTGTCAGACAGTTTTGACAAGCAATAATATGCGGGAAGGCTGGAGACTTATCATGAGCAGTGCCATCTGAACGGCTTGAACGTTGACCATCTCGTCGAATCTGGCTGACCACCGTTTCGCCTTTTGAAAGAGGAACTGCGCTACTGCTTCATCTTCGAGCATGGACGCACCCATGGCCATAGCCAGCAGGACGATGATGGTGTCGGGGTTCTCAAACGAGAACATCTCGGACGGCACGTAGAGGCGCGCGAGCTGACGGCGGTACTCGTCCTTGGGCCAGATTGGCATGATATGCCAGTAGGTAGCAAGGTACCGCTCCAATAGACGACTGGCTGCGTCTCGATCAACAAACATGGCTGCCGTATCATTGATCATGCGCCATGACTCGGCGTTGTCTGCCAGATCGCCAAAATAGAGCCTCCGCAGGTTGAAGCGGTCCAGGCCGGGCCCCATCTCTTGGACCTCCTTCTGGTGGCCCGACACGGGCTTCGTGCCCTCAATCTGGTGGTATATAAAATTCACAATGGAGAAGTTAGAAGACGGGCCGTAATACAGCTGCAGCAACATGGACGGCGATGCTCGGTGTGTCGCCGCCACACTGTGGTTCTCGAGACCTCGGGAGCCATGGTCGTCCTCTTCGGAAGGACGGCCCACCTCACTCCCCCCCAATTGTTGGACAGACGCAGGCGAGGGTTTTCTGGTCCGGTTGCGTGCCTTGGCCCGGTAGACGCAATCAAGCGCTCGCGTCTTGCAGCGATGGCAGGGGTCGCCGCCATCACAGCGGATTTTCTTTGCGCGGCATTCCTGGCAAGCCTTTGATATTCGCCATTTGGGTTGTTCCATCTCGATTTCACAGGTGCTCAATCGCGCGTGTGGACGGGATGGCTCAAATTTGCAACTTGTGGCTGCGTAGTGCGTCAGAGGATGCTGCGCGAACAAAGTTACGAAACCCGAAAGGTCCGGCGACGGTGTGTGCGGACGGCAATCTGAGCGGACTCGTCTAGAGCTCCACCAAAGGTGATTAATTCCATCTAATATTACATACCAGCAATACCCATTACACTGAATATGTATGTACATACATACAGATTATTTACAAACAGATTATCTACAGCTCAACCAAGCCATTACCCAGTGTTCTTCTATCTATTATGCCGTGAGCTGTGGCACTATTCAATCGCTCCTTTAAAGGCTACCTTGGGGTCCTGTGTAATTAATTGAAATTAAGTAGCCCTTCCTCGTTGTACATTTTAAACCATAATTATGTACTCATTCAACTATCTCTAAGCTGTAGCAACTCTGAACATTTGCTTCAATTTGGTTGCATGGTGGAGAAAATCGTCGGCCGTTCAATAGGTTCCTTCCCTGACGAAAGCTTCAGGAGTCCAATGGCCACCAACTTTGCGCGTCGCTTACGGGATGATTTTGAGCTGCGTTCAGAGCAGATTGTCAGAAACCAAGCCATCACTTTGATCAAATTGGAGGACGCCTTGACCAGGAAGCGTGTAACACAACGTAACTGGCGGAGCCGACCGGGAGACATGCATCGGGCTGCGCAAGCTCCCCGGATCGTCATGTAACATATGAGATGTTAATATTACCACACGGATGTCTCATGCGTTGATGTCGCCATATCACCGCACACATGACCTGGACCTTTCCAGGTTTGGAAGGATAACCACCAGCATGCCTCGCGCCGTCTTTGAGACGGCCAGAACGATAAATACGACGAACAGTCTCGTTCGTATAAAATTTGCAAACAAAATTGGCTATCGTCGACGTAACCTATGACATAAGGTTGAGTTATCACGGAGTTCGGACGGACGAACGACTACGGACGTCCGAATCACGGAGCTGCCAGCTGACAGGGGCAGAGAGAGGCACCTTACCTTATCACAACCGGCATATAGCCAGCCGCCCCAATGTTCTAGATCTGAATCAGACATTCAATCTTACCAAACGGCTCGAGCCCACCACGCACACCCAACAAATCACAGTCAGCAACAACCCTACAACCTCGGAGCCTTCGCCCGCGCCTTCACCCCCTAACCACCAGACCCCTCCGCCAAAATGCGCCTTCGCAGGCTCCACGACCTCGACAAAACAGAAGGCACCGTCCAACTGCGCCATGCCTCGCCCTCCTCCGCCACCAGCACCACGTCCCTCCTCCTCTTCCCGGCACCGTCCCCAACCGACCCCAACGACCCCCTCCGCTGGCCCCGCTGGAAGAAACACACGGCCTTTCTCTCCGTCTGCGCCTTCACCTTCCTAACCAACTACGGCATCGGCGGGCTCGCGCCGGCCTTCTACATCCTCTCGCGGGAATTCGACAGGTCCATGGCCCGGACGAGCGACCTCCTGCTCTGGCCCATCCTCGTGCTCGGCGCCTTCAACTTCTTCTGGGTGCCGCTGGCGAATTACTTTGGCAAGCGGCCCGTGTTTGTGTTCTGCTCGGGCCTGCTGTGCGGCTGTTTCGTCTGGGGCGCTGTCGCCGAGTCGTTTGAGTCGCTGCTCTGGTCCAACATCGTGGCGGCGTTTGCGGGGTCCTCCACCGAGGCGTTGGGGGCGAGCATTGTGAATGACTTGTACTTTCTGCACGAGAGAGGGGCAAAGATGGGGATGTATATGAACTTTATTTCTGGGGGAAATACGCTTGGCCCATTGGTGTGTGGGTTTGTCATTACGGGGCTGAGTTGGCGGTGGCATAAATGGATTGCCGTTATCTTGACGGGGATTAACTTTCTGACGGTGTTGTTGTTTGTGCCGGAGACGAGATATTTTCGCGACGAGATCGAGAGTGGCAACTATCAGAGGCCGGAAGTGGTGCGGACATCATCGACGGAGAATGTCAACGGCGGCGCGGAGACGGAGAAGGCGGCCTCTGCCGCTGCAGAAGGCAAAGACACACCCGACTTGGAGAGGCAATCTTCCACACCGAAGAGGACGTGGATACAGGAGCTCAGTCTGTGGTCAGGGGTTGCACCGGAGACAAACTTGTTCAAAATGTTTGTCCGGCCACTGCCCATGTTCGCCTACCCGTGCGTCATCTACTCATTTCTCGGATACGCCGTGTCACTGGTGCTGACAGTATCGGTCAACATTCTCAACCCCTTCGTTCTGCAGGCGCCGCCTTACGGCTGGTCACCTATGATCAACGGCTTGATCAACATTCTAGGGTTTATTGGCAATGTTGCAGGCAGCTATGCAGGGGGCTGGCTGGTGGATGTCTTCTGCGACTGGAGAGCGAGACGCAACAAAGGCGTGTTTGAGCCGGAAAACCGGCTCTACTTGTGCATTCTTCCGCTGCTCATCACTGGGGCAGGATGCGTCCTATTTGGATACGGAGTGGAGAGAACATTACACTGGACCAGTCTCTTCTTCGGATACGGCATGATCTCGTTTGCGCTGACCGCGGTTCCGACTATCACCATGGCATACGTCTCGGACTGTGTGCTGCCCGTAAACTCAGACGCATTGATGCTCGTTAATGGTGAGTTCTCCGCACCCTTGCTGCTATTCCAGAACCTGATCTGCTTGCTGCAGGTTCCAAGAACATCGTGGCGTTTGGCTTTCTCTATGGCGTCGTGCCGTGGGTCGAGAAGGTCGGCTACGTCGACTGCTTTGGCACCCAGGCTGGCATATTTGTCGCTGTAATCGGTCTCGGGATGGCAATATTGATACCACTTGGTGAAAGGATCAGGCATGTCCAAGCCGGATGGCGCATCATCTTGTAGCCATAGCTCTGCTGGTAAGCCTTTATAAGCAGGATCAAAGGTACGTACGTACGTACGTACATACGTACACGATAGTCAAGCCTGGTGTTGGTAGCACATATGATCGAGTCGGTACTGCTGCGGAGCTTTAAACATTAGCTAAACCAAGGACCCTCAACTATCCAATGTCTTTTTGGACATTGACTCAGTGTCGCGTCACAAACATCGGATGGATTTGAAACCCTGTGCCAAGCTCGAGCGGTGCAAGCGGAACGGACCATAAAAGAAGGCTGTGCGGATCGAATAAGCTGCAGGGGTTTGCAGGGGAGTCATTGCGTCGCCAACCAATGCAGTGGAAGCACAGCAGCCCAGCACAAGGCTGGCATGGAGGGGCACTCTTCCCCAAATTTCCAACCTGACAATTGGAATCCGTCCCACCACCTACTCGAAGAACGAATTGACCGCACCATACAACTCAATATTATCTAGACCGGCGTCGATACCTACTTGCTTTTCATAGCATAACAAGCCGATTTCTTGAAACATTGCGATCGAGGCGAATTTTCCCAGTTCAACTGTCGCTGCGCAAGCCGACCGCCATGGCGAGCGAGGGCAAGGCCGATGACTCGGCCAAGCTCAAGATCCTCAAAGATGCGCTCTACGATGAAATCAGGCAGCATGGATCTGAAGCCCGCCTATTTACGCAGAGAGACCTTCTCGATCTCAACATCATCCCGAACAATAATGTCGTGCTCCTCGTCCGTGTCGTCCAGGGACTTTGCGACGACAAACTTTTGGTCGGCACAACCAACCATCATGCCGGGCTCGCATGGAGGTGGCGTAGCAGGGACGAAGCAAAAAAGTGAGCATACAGCGAGCGCCTCTTAGCCGGAACAAGCACACTAATGACCGTCTCATAGGTACACCTCCCTGCCCAACGACGAAACAGTCATGGTGTACTCCATAATCGACGAGGCCGGCGCCGACGGCATCTGGAACCGGACAATCAAGAACAAGCTCAACATGCACGAGGCTGTAGTCAAGAACTGCATCAAATTCCTCGAAACTAAGGGCTACATTGCGAGCATGAAGAATGTCGAGCACCCCAACAAGAAGATGTACATCAAAGCCACCCTCCGCCCCTCCGAGCGCGCGACTGGCGGGCCCTGGTTCACCGAAGGCGAGCTCGACACAGCCTTCATCTCTGAACTCGAGGGTATCGTGTTCGAGTACATCAAGACGAAGAGCGCATACCGAGGCTCCCTCCCACAAGCGGGCGGAGGACCCGGATCCTCCTCAGGCGGCAGCACCACCACCAAGGTTCCGAAGAAGGGCACCATCGCCGGAGGCGACACCACCGCTCGCGGCACAAAGCGCCCAGCAACTGAACTCTCCACCGATGACACCCCATCAACCTCAACACGAGGCACCACCACCACCACCACCGCCGCCGCCGCCTCCAAACCCCGCGCCGTCTTCCTCCCAATGCCAGCGGGGTACAAGCTCTACCCAACAGTCGCCGAGATCGCCAAGTTCATCCACGACACAGGGATAACCAACAACACGACCCTCGGCCAAGCCGACATCCAACAACTCGTCGACGTGCTCACCTACGACGGGCTGATCGAGCCAGTGCGCGTGGGCCGGCGGCGCGGGTACCGCGTGGCGCGCGCCATGAAGCAGGACACGGTGCCCTTCCACAAGCGGCAGAAGGAGCGCGAGGCGGGGCTAGGCCTGGACCAGCCGCTCGTTCCGGGAGCAGAGCCGCTCAGTAACGGGCTGACCGAAGCCCCCTGCGGGCGGTGCCCTGTGTTTGAGCTCTGCGAGGAAGGGGGCCCCGTCAGTCCGAGCAATTGTGTCTACTTTTTGCGGTGGTTGGACTTGGAAGATTTGCCAAAGGCCGTACCGCCGGAAGCGGCTCTTCCCCCGTGAGTGCGCCAATTGTCTTGTGCGGGGTCGGCCATTGTATGAGTCGAGATGTATTTCTTTTCGGTGATCATTATACCCGTTTTCCGACATGAACGAGCAGAGGAACGTGGGGTAAATACTCTGGGGGACAAGCTGGCTACGCTGCGGGTGATGAAACGCTCGTAGCTGCATCTTAATGGGGTAGTAGGACAACGAGCTAACCCAATCGATTCGATACTATCTAGTCATATCAAAAACTCTTTCGAGTTTATCTAATCACGATCGATCTCATGGTGCTCGTTTCAAACGCGTAGACATATGGACACGCTTACTCCTGGGCCAAGCCGCAGTCCACGACGGTGGGCTTCTTCCAGGTCTCTTGCTTGAGATCCTCGTCGACAGTGGCCTCCAAACCCTTGACAACCTTCATCGACTCGAGGTCGGCGACCTCGCCGAAAACGACGTGGCGGCCATCGAGCCACGAGGTCACCACAGTGGTGATGAAGAACTGGGAGCCGTTCCTGAAACAAGGAGCGAGGGTCAGCTGAGGTACATCGGAGATCTTGAGAAAGAGACATAACATGGGAGGCCTACGTGTTCTTGCCAGCATTGGCCATGGAAAGCAGGCCGGGCCTGTCGTGCTTGAGCTTGAAGTTTTCGTCCGCAAACTTCTCGCCGTAGATCGATTTGCCGCCGGTGCCCTAGGACGGTAAGCCTTCAGGTGAGGTTTTTTAGACATTCCACAGATACTCACGTTGCCGCGAGTGAAGTCACCGCCTTGAATCATGAAATCCTTGATGATGCGGTGGAAAGTGGAACCCTTGTAGCCGAAGCCGTTCTCGCCGGTGCACAACTCCCTGAAGTTCCGGGCGGTCTTGGGGACAACGTCATCGAAGAGATTGAAGTTGATGCGGCCTTGCTGGGCTGTTTTAGCGAGTTAGCAAAGATTCGGGGAAATGCCTTTCCAATGCTTGACGCAAAGCTGTGGGGGGGTGTCTTTTCGGGTTCTGAAGAAGACAGTTGCTCTGGTCCTCTTGACCTCTTCATCCGTATACAACGAGACCGCTACCGAAAGCCACTCAATCGGAGGGGGAATACAGGGCAAGGCAGGAGTGCTAGGACTACTTACTCTTGATCTCGGTGGTCGGGCGGTTGCTCTCATCAAGAACGGGACCCTCCCACTCTACATCGAGGAAGCTAGCATCCAGTCAGTAGGGCCTCTAGGCCACTTAGAATAGGACCATCAACTTACACCTTGGACATGTCGGCGGAGGTTGCAGAGAAAGCTCTGATGGAGATTCGAACGGTAGATTGGATGGATGGAGAGCGGGCCGAGGTGAATTGACCAGATGGGAGATTTCGAAGGAGAGAAGAAGGTCGGACGAGAGAAGAACAATGGCGGGGTAGGAGGGGTCGAAACATTTTCGGCTCTGGGAGCAAAGGGGATTAGCGCCACGTGCAACCAATCAGGGGTAAGGGGTCAAGGCGATGCGATGAGGATGGGACGAAAGCGGGACGGGTCGAAGACGTAGTCTTCACGTGACAAGTGAGGGGCTTGTTGATCAAGATCGAAGGGGATCGGTTGTTGCAAGAGGAGCTGAGGTTTCCATCTTTGGTGGAGGCTTGAAGGATGGAAGCTCCTGCATGAGACCGACCCCCACACGAAGAACGTTCGGTCGAATGCGAGAGACGGAAGGAATTTCCTCACACCAAGTATACTCGGCTTCGTCAAAGGGGTATCTTGACAAGGCGAGCATACAACGTCGGAGTATGATACTACGTCGAAGCCACGGCGTAGTTATTATGTTAGGTTCCTTCGCCGTTTTGTCGGTTTGAGGTATCGCGGAAGCCCGGCTTGGCACCGGCATGCTCCAAGTTTTGTGAGACGCGGGATAAAAGCGGGACTGCTGCTTGGCGTCCATTGGTGTAGGTTGTGCCGATTCTGACCTTGCAGATGGAGCGCGTTGCTGTCATCCAAGCGGCTCGCACAGAGCGCGGTCCAGCTCATTCGACAGCAGCCGAGACATGGGACGGTGTAAAGCGAAAGAAACAGGCGGGAATAGAGGAACAACACCACGCTGCATTGGCTAGCTGTGCGCGAAACACATGCCAGCAACCACGAGGTCATGTCCGGAGCCAGAGGACGCGGCTTAGGGACAGCTCCAACAACAAATGGAGCCCCCCGTGACCCAGCCCCGGCTCTGGAAAGAGGATAGGAAGCCGTGGAGGGGAGGCAAGAGAGGAGAGAGAAACACGCACCGTTCTATGGGACTGAGTCCTTTGGGATTGAAGTATAGTACAGATTAAAGTACAAGGCGAATTGAAACGTGATGGGAGATGGAATGGAAGAGTTCACGACACGAGACCGCCAAATTTTGCTTTTGCTGTTCCCAAGCTTCGAGCTTGCAACGCACGAGCCATTTGATGCCTTACGCCTGAGGCATCAATATCCTTTCTCATCCCCTGTCAGCTCAAGGGATCTTGGCGCTGAATCGCAAGGTGTCGCCCAAGCGCGCGCTGCTGCCCATCCTCCCTCCACCCAAAGTTTGCGACGCAATTAGCCCGCGACCGTGCTGCTCCTCGAACGAAGGATTCTCGCACGTAGCTCCTACCTTTGAAATACCATATATTCCTCATCCGTATTTCGGAACGGCTTCGGCCACGCCACTGCTCCGCCATGGATCTGAACAACATCAAGAAGCAGGTCTCGAACCTGACGCTGTACGACATCAAGGCTGGCGTGCGGAAGATGCAGAATGGTAGGTTGCCTGCTACAGACGATGCGGCTCATGCACCCCATGCTGATACGCTTACTAGCGGTCATGAACTATACCGAGATGGAGTCAAAGGTGGGCAGGGCTTGAGGTTACCAAGGGTGGCAACGGAATTCGAACTTACGCCTACCAGGTTCGCGAAGCCACAAACAACGAGCCATGGGGCGCATCTTCGACCCAAATGCAGGAGATTGCCGATGGAACTTTTAACTAGTATGTTTTTCAACCGGTGCTTGATGTAGCGAGCGGCGGTTTGACGCAGATTGCTTCCAGCCAAACCTTGAACGAGATCATGCCCATGATCTACCGGCGTTTCACGGAAAAATCGGCCGAAGAATGGCGACAGATTTACAAATCACTCCAGTTACTCGAATATCTGATCAAGCACGGGTCCGAGCGCGTCATCGACGATGCCCGATCCCATATTACGCTACTCAAGATGCTACGCCAATTCCACTACATCGACCCGAACGGCAAGGATCAAGGTGTCAATGTCCGGCACCGTGCTAAGGAACTGGCCGAGCTTCTGGGCGACGTAGAGCGTATTCGAGCCGAGCGCAAGAAGGCACGCACAAACAAAGGGAAATTCACCAGCATGCAAGGTGGAGGCGGTATGGGTAGCTCGAGCCGCTACGGCGGGTTTGGGAGCGACTCTGGCTACGGAGGCGGTAGCAGTTCCACATATGGCGGGTTTTCCGGCGGGGTGTACGGCGATGGCGGCGGCTTCGGAGGCCAATCCGACGATTACCGTGCCACTCAGTCGCGCGCGGACAAATTTGAGGAATATGATGAGTTTGACGAAGGGGAGCGACCCGCTGCTGCGACGAGCTCTGCGAGGGTGACACGAGACACCACCGAGCGCGTGGGAGTGAAACGGACTACGGAGCCGCCGAAGAAGAAGGAGCCCGAGGTGGATCTGTTCGATTTTGACGAACCTGCTGCGCCCGCTGCACCCGCCACTGCTCCAGCCAAGGGTTCAGGGCTGTCGTCGCTTGGTAGTGTCGCGAATGACGATGATGAGTTCGACGATTTCCAGTCCGCAACCCCAGCTACACAGTCAACAGCGCCCCAAGGCACCTTCGCCAGCTCTCTTCAACCGCCCATCATGGCCGCCGCACCGAGCATGCCCTTGGCAGCACCAAAACCCGTGTCTGCGCCTCAGCAAGCAAATCTCAGCGGCATGGTAGCGATGTCATCTATTTCCCCACCACCAAGCTCCACGGCTAGCCCGGCTGGCAACTTCTCGGCATTTTCCACACCCATCACCGCGAGCACGCTCTCACCAGCAGCGCAGGCGCCCAAGCCTTCCGGATATCAAGCAACTGGGCCCAATTACTTCTCGTCGGTGCAAGCAACTGCCGCCCAACAGCTTGCAGCTCCATCCATGCTAGGGGGGCCCAAGCCCGTCGGCAGCGCAGCCGCTGCCAAGCCGGCTGCGGGCGGCGACGCATTCGGCTCCTTGTGGTCTCAGGCAAGCGTCGGCATCAAGAAGAATACACAGACCGGGCCAGGCCCGGCCATGGGCCAGCTTGCCAAGGAGAAGAGCAGTGCCGGTATCTGGGGTGCCCCCGCACCGTCGACCAGCAACCCGCCGGCCGGCAGCAAACCTCTGGGCAACGGCTTGGACGACTTGCTTGGCTAGTTTTCCTAATTGATTCTATGGCAAAATGAGGAAAGTGGGTCTCAAGTTGCTGCCCGCTTTAAAGCCCTGGTGAGACTATGTTATGATGCAATGGATAGTAAGCGGTTGATATGGTGGCAATGATGGCCGCGCTGGTGATATTTGGGATAGCACTGCGGCGGGTTCTCATGGGGTCCTAGGGTGGCATGTAGGAGTAGAGGCGTATAAAATCGAGACTTTCAACACGCTTTGACTTTCTCCCATTCGTCTCCTTGATAAGTTTCATCTACCCCGGGCCAAGTTTCTGGCCGGCACCGGTTGTGCCGCAACAGTGCCGCAGCCCGGCCTAAGAGGCCCCAATGGTCAGGGGTTATGATTTGACAACGGGCGGCGCGCCCATTCTCAACAAGCTCCAGAGGAATGCTGCGTCCGTCTTCCCTATGCGTTGGCAACATTATGTCGATAACCTTGTCTGCAGGATCGCGTTTCGTTCTATCTCTCCCTATTTTAGTTGGCTAGGTGTTTGTCTTTACTCTTTTCTCCCCCCGTTTCACGGGCTCGGACTGCCATGTGCGAGCCTCGGCCGTTTCCTCGGGCCGTCGATCGATCGGGTCCGGCCGAATGTCTTGCATCCCCACTCTACCGACCGAACTTTCGGCCCCTTTCTCCCCGGCCCGCCCCCGGACGGCCAGAACCTTTAACCCAAAATGCCCAAAGCGCTGCCAATGGCCAACTCTCAACTGAATACAGCCAATATCTGGTTTTTTTTTCGCGCACATAACCACTCGACTTCGTCTGTTAATAGGGATGGCCACCTTGTCGCAAGCCCATGTCTGAGCAACATGGTCATCGGTGCAATTTTTAGGCCTACGTGTGTCATGGCCATCGACGATGCCTGCAGTTTCTGAGCTCGGGTTGCGTCTGATCATCCATCAAGAAGTTTGACGTTCCATCCATCGCCACCGGCTCGCCTTTTCTCCTCGACACCCCCCCCCGACAACCCCATCTTCATCTTTCTTTCCGCAAAAAAAAAACCCAAACATGTTGTAAACAAATTCTAGAACACCCCACAAACGAACAACAAACAGACCTGTATTTGTCATATTTTTATACCACCCAACTGTTGTCGGAGCACGGAAGCCAGTCTGCCATGTCGCCAGTCGTCCGCGACACCTTGTCTCTCCGCCGCCCACCAGGCTTCTACGGCTACGCCTTCCTCGCCATCCGCATTGTTGAGATCATTTCCCTCATTGTCATTACAGGCATAGTAAGCAGTAAGTACATCGTGATCGTTATGAATCCCATGGGTCCTTGGCTTCAACCTTTTCTTTTCTTGGGGGCTAAGGGGGTTGCTCTGAATCACTTGGCAAGATAACTGAAAGGCGAATGCGATGACTGACGGACAGCGTTGATCAGATTTGCTATACATCACCACACGCGGTGATAAGGATGCGCCAGCAACTCTGATCGCGGTCGTCCTCTTTGTAAGACCCCTCCGCTCCCATTTTCATCGTCACATCCAGAAAACTAACATATGCCGTGAATAGTCAAGCGCGGCGCTCTTATGGACTCTTCTCTCTTGGACGGGGTACTCCCGCCGGTACCTACCTTACGTTGTAACGTGGGCGGTGGACTTGGTGTTCGTTGTCCCGTTCGTTATCATCACCATCATCCTGGGCTTGCCACTGGACGACACTGAGTGCGCGGCGGTGACGGTGAACGGAAAGTTTGAGATCACCGCTCCGCCTCGCAGTTCCTTTGGGAAGATTGTGTTCCCCCGCGATGGGAGAGCTTCATGCGTCAAGTTGTTTGCCGTTTGGGGGTTTTTGATCGCAGTGTGTGTGTTGTTTGCCACCAGTGCGCTGGCGGTTGGGTTCTTGGATCTAGGGGAGAGGCAGTTGAACAAAGCAATCTTTGCCGTGAGGGAGGAATCCAAAGGAGGAGCCGAGGGCGGTTATTATGGCCAGGATATGAACGAGCCTAACGGAAGGGGTTTCAGACCCACGCCGAGAACGCAGCCGGGGTATGCTGGGAACGCGGCGAGGAACGAGGAGGCGGGAATGGACGACTACGGATACTCGACCGCACCTCCCAGATCCAGCATTGCTGAGGACCGTCTCAACCTCAATCGGCCGGTTACAATGAGACCGGGAGAAAGAACGGCAGCGGGAGGTGTTGGTTATAACGAGCCCTATAGCCAACCAGCAGCGGCGAGGGTGCCACGTCAGCGCCCAGATGATGAGTTCGGTCCGGCGGACAACTACCGTGCAGTTTAGGGATTCGGGGCGCCTGGTCGAAGAGGTGTAAACAACCCACAGGCCACGACCAGCGTGGATACGCAGGGGCCGCAAAATGGGAGGACAATGGCCAACTCGGAAAAGGCTACGCCTTCCGATGAGAGCTGGGATGAGTTGTCAGCCCCAACCCTTGCAGGGTCGGGGAGGAACTTGACTGCGTCCTCGGCAAGCCGCGTAACACACGGCTCGGGAGGGCTCATCGGTTCTGGTAGCGACAGCCGAGGTAGAATCACCAACTTGATGCCCGTTGGCCAATCCGCAACTCTCGGCAAGGCGCCCATGGGGAACACAACGGGTCGGGCGACGGAGACCGACGATAGAAACGGGCAACTTTTCTCGAGCCCAGACCAAGCCTTTGAGGACATTCCAGTGAAGTCAGCGAGCGTCTCTCCTATGCCTAACAGCCCGCATGACTCACTGGTACCCAAGCCCCTGGCGACGAGACAAAATGGAAGATCGGCGAGGAGAAATGTACAGGAGAAGTCAGCCGAGAGTGGCTGGTGGGGAGCATTGGCTAGCGTGATCTACAGGCCGCAGTCAGAGTACGACCCGTCGAATGTCGTTTGATGTGTGGAATATCGTCAGGGGCGCATCATGGATTGGAAGTTAAGCATCCTTCGAAAGGTTGATGAAGCACGCAGAGATGCATATTAATTAAAGATTTGTTTTTTTTTATTTGTTACGCGTTCGCTAGTAAACAGTTTACACTCACCTGGCCTCTGCCCGCGGCGCTGTTCTGGTGACATGTTGGGTATTGTTTCGCGACTTCAACGTAATGCACTTGTGTCAGCTCATGCATGGACAGCCACAGCTCATATCAGCAACGCGGGCCCATGCAAGCAGTTCAGACATGCAGCGAGGTCCCACTGGTCGGCGCCAGCGTCAACTTCTAAACGGCGATCCCAAACCCTCTCCATAATGGCAAGTCCTTCCCTGACAGTGCCGAACACCTTCAGCGGCCCCATACGCGCGACCAGATCTCGGAATATCTGTTCCTGACCCGGAACCGCCAGGCAGCCGGTGATGGTGAGCGGCCACACTAGGGTACGCAGACAGTCTGGGCTGGGGAGGCTCAGCAGCATCTGAACCGTGCTTGCGATAGAGCTCTGAATCTCAGGGCTTGACGGTTGCCATCCAGACATGACCACATGGAGGTAGGTGATTGCGGCTTGTGCCCATATCCGTGTGTTCAAGGTAGCCTCATGCATTATCTGAGGAGAGAAACCGCGGAAGTATTGCAGCAGGTGCCGGGACCCATCGGCAAAGGCTGGATTCCCTTGTTCGGGATGGACTTCCTCGAGCTTATGAAGAGACCTTCGGAGATGTTGTTCTATCGCCGAAGCGCGGGCCACGAGCTCGACCACCGATAGAGAACCTGCTTTTCTCATCTCCTTCTTCCAAGAATCAAGGGCCGCTATCTCACCAATGGAAACGAGGACCCAGTTGTCTATCCCAAGAAACTCTTGAAGGTTGATGTGCGGTGTGGTTTGTTCTTTTTCGGAGTCCGGCATGTGTTTCTTAGCCTCCTCGTCAAGTGCCGTCAACAGATGCGGATGCCAATGTTGCAATCGCGGGGGCTGCTGCAAGGCGGTGCTGGCAAGTATGTCAAAGAAGACAAGTTGGGCCGTGAAAAAGCGCAGTATCGCTTGATCTGAGCCCCACGGGTGGTTCTTTGGAGTCCACGTAAAGGGTCTCGAGCCCAGTTGAAGGAGCACTATCATGAAGCAAACGTGGCCGTCCTCGGTAACGGCGTGGTGTTTCATAATCTCGTTGAACAGCTCTGTTGCAGCATCAAGATGCATCGTCCATTTGCCAGGCCTTGCAATAGCGACATCGCATGTCATAAGCTGGATGATGCTTGCCATCACACGATTCGCCTCGGCGAGATTGCCCTTCACCCCACGGGTGATAATATCTTGCATCTCGAGCTGAAGCCATTGGAGTGCCAACCCCTGCTGTTTGTGGAGGGCTTCTAGGTTGCGCGAATGGCACTGATGGGCCGCATCTTGAAGGTGTCCAAGAATGATGCCGTAGAAGTACCCAGCCAGACTCAAAGCGGAATGAAACAGGGCCTTATTCTTAGTCAGAAGAACCAGGAGCCAGCCCCGCCCAATATCCGCAAACGAAGGCCGGTAATAGGGGAACAAGAAAGGGAAAACATAGTCCAGATACATCATGGTCGAGTGTGCCTCCGCTTCTTGAGATAACGTCGACTGATCGTCAAGCCCAGGGAGGCCCAGCCCGTCGGACTGGTTCACCGGAGACGGGGCGGAAACCGACGAATCCGTCAGAGTGCTGTCAAACCCAGAACCCGGTGTGGAATCCTGAGTCCCGGGATATGGCGTTGAAGAGTCCGTGGCCGTGGCAGACAGTACCGCGACATTTATCAGATCCTGGGATGCTATGTTGTCGCTGTCGTCGGTAAGGGAAGCATCGAGAGATTCGAGCCTGACCTCAAGACCCCGGAGGGAACGGCGCTCTCGCCGATACATGGCCTTTCGCTTGACCTCGTTCTTGAGCCATTCAGCTTTCTGCTTCTGCCGCTCGGCGCCATCCATCCACTCCGGCTTGTCATCGTTATAGAGACAATCGATCTCGAGAGCAAGGCACCCCTTGCAGCGTGGACGTTCCTCGTCGCATTTCTTCCGCCGGAGGCGGCAGGTCCAGCAGCCGCCGAGACCGCGCGATTTCGTCGCCATGTGGTAGGTAAAACAGCCGTTGTCAACTCCTCGGGGAGCACTGCGTGGCGTGTACCTTTGCTCTTGGCACTGTATAATAGTAAGAAGAAAGCTGCGCAGTGAGACAGGGGTTTGGTGGTGGTGGTGGAGAATGGAATGAATGGAGTCGTGAAACCCAACACATGAAAGGTGGATTTGTCAGCAATAGTGCGACTTTACTCACCACCAAACTTGGGGCTCCCCTTGCCACCCAAACGATTGGGCTCACTATGTACATAGACTGTGGCAGGGATTGATGGGAAGTTCAATTGCAACATCTATTTTTTGATCTGAAAGGTGCGATCCGCAGTGGGGTATCAATGTGTTTTGCTTTGAGCCACCTCTGGGATCGCCCTTACAGGTCAACGGTCCTCGATATCACATCGGCGAAAGAACATAGCCTGCGAATTCCCAAGCAAGTATCCAGTCATTCATCATCACACGCGAATTAGTAAACCCCCAGACATACCTTACACAAGTGCCTAAGTTGTCCTCTTAGGCCTTAGTTTGGCCGTCCCGCTTTGCTTTTGCATCCGCAGCCCGATAAGCCCAGAGCTCTTGTGGCTTGCCAGCTGAATCGCACGAAGCAAACTTCCACCATCTGGAGTGCCAGGCGCCCGCGAGATTGATGAGCCCCCATTTGATAGGTGCGGGCATTGGGGGCCAATTCGCCCACATGCCGTCCTCGGCAGTTCGGTCGAGGTTCAGCAGGAAGAACGGCACAACATCGGTGACGCCAGCCTTGGTCACGGTGCTCTTGCCCCACGATTTGAACGTAACAACGGCTGCGTCGTTCTCGGGTGTTCCTTCCTTCGGCGTGTTCGGGTGGTCGGAGAATTTAGAGATGGTCGAGATCTCGCTATGGAAATGCTGTTCGAAGGGTTGCTGGAACGACTCCATGATGCGGACGAGCTCGTCACCTGACATATCGGTCGGGGCCTTGAGGCCGGTCAAGTACTTTTCGAAATCTGAGAGGCCAGCGAGAAAAGAGTCTGCGGCGAGAACATGTCAGTGAGCCAGTGTGGTCTGGCCCGACTGTCAGCGGAGCACTGACCATGTTCCTTGTGTGTTTCCCCAAAAATTTCCTTGTCTTTCAGCAACTCCTCGATCTTGGTGAACAATGTGGCTTCTTCGTCGTCATGGTGCGACTTGACAAACTTGAACCAAGCGAGGCAGTAGCCAACAAAATCAGCCTTGTCTTGGTCGAGAACGAGGGGGGCCTGATGGTAGATGGAATTGTAGCCGCGAAGTATCGAGTTGTCTTAGATGTCACATTAGCCAGCGTTCGGGAAGTTCGCACGGTTGGCTAGGGAGCTCCATCGCTCCTCGAGTGCTCAAGTGCATTGTAGGCGGGATCCGGGGAAACGTACGTAGCAGGGCCATATGCGTTGCGCCTGACGTGAAGATATCGGTCTACGACAATCAACCGTTAGCATCCATAAAGTGCAAGGCAGCCGGTGTGCCCATCAGTTAGGTACCTTCTTGGTCTGGAACTGGGGAGTGGTGACGAGCTTCAACGGGCCATCCGCCCAGGGTTTGGTTGGGGTTACCGAAGTCATCATGAACGGTGCGCTGCTGAGCATAAATCCTAACACCATAAACGGAATGGCGAGAATAAATCTCGTCCTTAGGTTGTTCATTGCGGCATGCAAGCGGGCGGACGAGGATTGCGCAGCGCTCGCAATCAGCTGTCGTACGATGGATGGGAAGCACCCGAGATGGGACGGAGCTTCCGCTGAGAGCTCAAGTGGGGCTCGCCCTGCTGATTCCTGATAGGTAAAGTCGGGCGTGCGACTGGTCAGTTTCCAGGCCACTCATACCCCACCAGTTTTGCCCCTCGAAGGCCGAAGCGATTCTTTCTATAATAAGCTTTCCTATCGCACTCCTGATCGACAAATATTTCGACTTACATTCGGACCCTTGTGTAGCACTAGTTGATTCTCATCGTGAGATGCTCATTTTCATCATGGCAGAGGTTTAGACGGCGGTTGCCTCGGCGTTTGGTTGAATCTTCCACCGAAGATCAACAGAAGCAGCAGGTCAACCACCCAAAAGGACAAGGGCCGGGCCGCTTGGCACGATGTCGGCAATGGACAGACACATTCCTCAATGGGAAGCCCGGCGTTGATATGGGGAAAACGTTTCCGCACGTGGCCGGGTGACTCAACCGGCGGCTACTCCGCAGGAGGGGCCGAACCCAGACCGATATGTACACTATTTAATTAGGGCCTTCTACATCCGGGCCGGCGCTGCGCTTTCTTTCCGTGATGGAGACAAACCGTGTCGGGTTCGGAGACGCGGTCCGAGAATCAGCAATGGCCACCAACCCTCGCATCCGCATCCGCGAAGCCACGCCGGCTGACGTCGATGTCATCGTTGACATCCACTACGCCGCCTTTGACGACAATGTCATGAACCAGCTCATGTACCCGCGAGGGGTCTCTGCAGAGTCAAAGCAAAAATTCGGCGCCAAAATCTTCCCACAGCCCACCGCAGATACCAGTGCAGGGGCCGCTGCAGTGAGAGACGAGGTTTTCATCTACGTCGCCGAGTATCTGCCAGAGGATGGGCCTGCCGACGGCCCCGGAGAGGTTGTCGCCTTTGCAAAATGGCTGCTTCACCGTGAACCACGCACGGAAGAAGAATTAAAGGGACAAGACTTCAATGCGACCACCGAGTCATGGGGCGAGGACTGCGACGTTGCGGTCGTCAATGCCTTCATTGGCGAGATGACACGGCTCCAGCGAGAGCATGCCAAAGGCGAAGCAGCGCTGTGTAAGTCTCTTACCCGTCAGTCGCCTGAGATACGCTGCTGATTGCGTGCCTAGATCTCGGCATTCTCGCATGCAGCCCAACACGGCAACGCACCGGGGCCGGATCGGCGCTGCTGAAGTGGGGTGCCGACCTTGCCGATAGCCTGGGTTTGCCTTGTCGGCTCGAGGCGTCTGCTGTTGGCTACGGCCTCTATAGAAAGTTCGGCTACGAGGACGTCGACGTGTTAGATCTCAAGGTTACCGAGACATGGGGCGTAGCGAACACGAACCAAAGTAACTGGGGGGCGAATAACGCCATTGCCCTCGCCGGCCCAATTGCCGACGGAGTTGTACGCAGCGTGATCATGAGGAGGCCGCCCAGGAAGGTCGCGGCCTAGTACGCAGCGCGCAACAGGCAATAAATGGATGCTCTGAAGAACACCCTGCGCCCTAAAATTTGGAGTTGCACTGCCCCAGGCTTTCTGCTGTGTCCTACTGTTGGCGCTGCCAGACCCCCCACGGTCGAGACGGCAACTTGCAGGTCGCACGATGCTCATTGGCGACGTAGCCGCCGGATATGCAGGATGCGCCCGGCGGGTTTCCCCTATCCAGAGGCCCCCAACAAGGCAGCAGTAGCCCGTTGGGCTTCATCGAACCCTCTCGCAGCGTCGCTTGTTTGCTTGTTTGCTTGTTTGCTTGTGTATTCACGACAACTGAACGCCTGTCGGTCTCCTCCAAGGGAGGCTACTGAACCTGAAGCAAGATGGATCCTCTCAGCGCCACGGCAAATATTATTGCTATCGTTCATGCTGCCAACCGGTTGATCGCCCTGTGCAAACGGTTCCTTGAAGTGGTGCGAGACGCTCCCGGCGAACTCCGCCTCATCCTTGTTGAGGTATCAACACTTAGGACCATCTTGGAGGACCTAAATTTTCTCGTCTCATGTAACCAAGCCCCAAGGTCGCTAGACACTCTGAACCGCGATGAAGGCCCGATTGAGGGATGCCGGAAAGTCGTCGCTGAGCTAGAAGATCTCCTTCCCCCGGAATGTCTCCTCGTCACCGAGTCAAAGAGAAAAGCGATTGTGGCGGCCCTTACCTGGCTTATGAAGGAATCCAAAGCTAAGACGCTCCTCAATGATTTGAGACAATACAAATCCACTATTGCTTTGGCGCTCACTGCGGACTCCTCGTAAGTAATCATCAGTGTCACGCTCCAGACCAGATCACCACGACGACGTACAAGTCTAATGAGCTCCGTGCTCCGTGCTCTAGACTAGACATCAAAGACATCAAGGGAAATACGGAGAAGATATACGCCGCTCTCACCGGTAAGGTCAATTTCTTATATGGTTGACAGGACACGCGAACATTGCTGATATGCGGTCGGGAAAGATGTACAGGAGCAACAAGTCTATAACTGGTTATATGCCACAGACCCTACCGAGCTACACGATAAGTCTTGCGAAACGTACGAGCCTGGGACCGGGGAGTGGTTATTCCGATCTCCTGAATGGGTGTCCTGGCTCGAGGAGAAAACCCGTTGCCTCTGGGTCCATGGGATCCCCGGGGCCGGCAAAACCATCTTTGCATCTCACTTGATAGAAAGAGTTCGAGACTATTGCTGGGACCGAAGGTCGGGATACGCCTGCGTTTACTACTACTGCTACTTCGGTCATGCTCAAGATGAGGCAGCCCCATTACTGAGATGGGTCCTGCTTGAACTGTGCCGCCATCTTGGCCGAGTACCATTGTGTGTACACGAGCTATACCGACGTGGCGGCAAGCCAAGTTCCCGGGCCTTACTCCTCGCTCTCGAGGAGGTTGTCAAGTCGTTCGAGAGGGTGTTCATTTTTGTTGATGCTCTGGATGAGAGCATGCAGAGGGAAAACTTGCTTCGGGTCGTGCGGAATTTGGTGGCAGATTCGCGGTTCGAGAACCTCCGGGTGCTGGCAACTAGCCGGGAATATGTCGACATTGAGGAAGTCATGAGAGACATTTCAACGCCAATATCGATGCGAAACTACCTACTGGACCAGGACATTGCCCTTTACATCCGGTCAAGGCTTGACAATCACCCCAAACTCAGGCGATGGCCGGACCAGATTCGGGACGAGGCGTTTGAGGCGCTGTCCATGAAAGCAAATGGGATGTGAGTAAAAAGCTGCCCTGAAACTGTTCTTGGCCAGTTGATAGTAACCGAGAGTCAACTAACTGCCTACGTAGGTTCCGATGGGTGGTTTGTCAAATCGACACACTGCGACGTCTAAAGCCAGAAACTAGCGTCATCGAGGCTGCGTTGGCCAACTTGCCCAAGGACTTAGACGAAACGTATGAACGCGTTTTCCTAAGCATCCCGGAAGAAGCCCGCTTGTTTGTCCAACATGTCCTCCATTGGATGAGCACCCACCGAGTTATCCACCAAGCCATTCCCAATGCACAGCGGCAATTGAGCTGCAATTTTGCCTCCATCGATATTCCGACCGGTCTTGATATTCCGTGCGATGTTCTGTTTCGGGCTGTTGAAGAGAGTCTAGCCGCGGAGGACCCGGACCATGCTATGTCCCTAAGCGGCTATGTTTTGGACGAAGAGCTGCTTCGCGAATTCTGCGGCTGCCTAATATCGGTGTCGGATTACCCTATATCAGGACCTAACTTAACCACCAACAACATGCCCGTGGTGACCTTTGCGCACTACACTGTCCTCGAATTCCTGGAATCACGTCGAATACGGGGCGGTCCCGCGGCACCGTTTGCGCTTGATCACAAACGGGTGATTGTAGAGCACGCCTTAGTACTCCTTCGCGCAACGGTTGCATCCGCGGACAGTTGGGGCTCTGAGCTGCCAGGCGATCTGGGGCCCAGTTTCTACTCCGACTTCAACCGCTACTGCGCACATTCATCAGTCTTATTATTGCATTGGCAGCCCAAAACGCTCGCCTCATCCGATGCACCAAACTGGATGGGCCCTGTCACTCGGCTGCTGGAAACGCGTGTGCAACATATAGGAGGCTATTTCTGGTATAAGCCCGAAAACCTCTACCTTCTCGAGCACCCTATCGCTCCGGCGATTCGCGCCTTTCGTCAAACCCACGCAATCAAGGTTCTCTCAAGTCTGCCTGAGCCCCATCTCGAAACACTCGTTCGTATGCTCCAAATGGATGAGCAGGCGTACCTTGCTCAAGCCTTCCTATCGACCCTGAACCGCACGAACGACGATTTCGAATACAAAGTTGATCTTCAATTTCAACCAGCTATGTTTTATAACAGGACCATCGACGGCATGAGTCAAAAAGAGTTCGAGGTTCGCAGTTCCGAGGTTCTCAGGTTCCAGGGTTCCATTTTGGAATTTTTTGCCCAATTGCCTCCAGATGCCACGGCTTGGGCGCATGCTGGCCATGGCCTATTCGACCTCATCGAGCTTCTCGCCGGGCGTTTTGACCCTTCTACTCTCATGTTATTGGCCATTCCGAATCACAAGCACAAAAAACGTGGCCCGGGATTTCAATGCTGGGGCTGCTTGGTTCTGAGGCGTCTACTGCAGCTTGGCGCGCAATCAACAGTCCCCGGATTTGCTGTGGGTTCACTACAAATAGCAGTTGCACTCAGGCACATCGAAAGTGTGAGACTTCTTCTCGAGTCCGGGTTGGACCCGAACGACATCGGTGACTTGAGTGGTGAGATTGGAACTCCGGAAACAGGACCGATGCTTAAGTGGTTTAAGTGTATTCGTGGGAAGAGTGCTTTGAACATTTTCAGATGCCACTATTTTGCGGAGCTGTTGTCAACAAACGTCATGCTCTCTGGAGAGAAGATGTCATCGAACCATTACCCTGGTGAGCTTGGAAACCTCCTGATACAGTATGGCGCAAAGGATTTCGTTGTTCCATTGGATGGAGATCTTTCGATCGCCACCGAGATGAAGCAGATTAGCATTTCTGAAGAGGGAGGGTCGTGATTGGGCTGGGGAAATCACGGTAGTCCCAACTTGAGGATGGATATCAAGCGCTCGCGCCAGTGTGATTTTTGGACAAATGAAGAAGCATATTACAAGCAGTAGAGCTAGCAACGAGCAATCAAAAGATTGCTTGGGAGTGGCGCATCATGACCTTGACATTCGTAGGTACTGATTCAAGAACCGTGCTCGAGCATCCGCCACCTATTACAATTCGGAAATGATAGCACGGGCTGTTCACGGGCCCGGCCCGACGATTCAAGGGCAAATAACACGGCGTTGCCCATCTCGGGCGAGCCGGCGACTTAGATCCGCGTGACAAACACCCCAAACGCTGTACTGCACATACATACAACTAGGAGTTGCCCAATTAGGAAATATCTTGGCAGCGCTGGAACCCCTGAATCGCTTCTCCGCATTCCCCGCCGCCGCATTACTGTAGTTTCGGGACCACGGCTAATAGACCCAGGCCACTAAGTCGCAAATAGTTTGCGGCTCTTCACGCTCCGAGAATGACACCTTTCTTCAACATCCCGGCGCGCAGATGCACTTCATCAATGCCTCGCGCCTCGATAGATTGCAGAGCGCATCTGACATTTTGTTTAACAAGGTAATCCGAGTCCTTATCCAAGATTTTCCATCCCCAGAGCAATCCGCCATTGACGCCCGGCATGGCAGTTGCTGTTGCAGCGCCCAGCATGGCTCCGACCAAAGACACAGCAGGGCCCGTTCCTCTGCGGAGACTGACCAAGGACGACCTGGTCAAAACACACAAGACCTATCTCAAGAAGCAGGACAGCTCCCCAAATGCGCCGCGGCCGGTCAAGCAGCCGATCATGGCTGAGGCGTATCCGGCGTCAACCAAGTCTATTAGGGAACTTGAAATCGTAAAGCACCCGCCCCTCCAGGCTTTTTCAGTCCAAGACCAGACCAGGTTAGCTAACCTCATCCGTTAGATCCCACTAAGTGAGCTCCGTGCAGAGACACACCACCGAGGCAAGGGCATCATTGTCAAGGCGGCTAGCCCCCCCTTTGTAGGCGCCGGCGCGGTGAGCATCGTGGAAGACGAGTTTGGAAATGCCGACAAGTTGGCCATCTACAACCAGGCCGACTCGTCGATCCTATCTGGCGTCCCGGAGGGATGTGTGGTTGCTGTCAAGGAACCTTACTACAAGAACAACGGCGCGGAGAACGACTTTATGATTTGCGTCGACCACCCGTCAGATGTCATCCTCTTGAGGTTCACAGATCCAATCATCCCAGAGTCTCTGAGGCTGGGCCCGCTTCTCAAAACGGCCGACGACTGGAAAAACGCAGCTGACCGGGCCTTTATTGAGAAGGATTTCCCAACAGCCGTGTTCTGGTAAGCGCTCACCATCTGACACTTGACGGGAACACAAATTCCAGTGAATTGTGGACTGGAACGAACTGACTGACGCCTCCCTCCCCAGCTACACCGAAGCCCTGGAAGCCTCGGAGGACGCCGCCTTCAAAGCGCCCATCCACACCAAGCGGGCGGGCGTCAACCTCATCCTGGGCCGCTACGACGCGGCCAAAGCCGACGCGCTCGCCTCGCGGACCGGCGGCCCGCAAGACTGGAAAGCCTACTACAACGCCGGGCGGGCCGCCTACGGGCTGTGCGACTACGCGGGCAGCCACGGCTTCCTCGGCACCGCGCTCGAGCTCAACCCGACCAACGCCAACATCCAAAAGGAGCACGCCCGCTGCCAGGCGCGCCTGCGCGAGGAGGAGACGGGCGAGTACGACTTCCCCGCCATGCTGGCCTCGGTGACGCCGCACAACGTGCACCTCGACCGCGGCTCGTTCCTGCGCAACACGCGCATCGCCGACTCGGCGCACCACGGCCGCGGGCTGTTTGCCACGCGCGACATCAGGGCCGGCGAGGTCGTGTTTGTCGAGAAGGCGACGCTCATGCCCAACCAGTACGAGCCCGCGCGCGCGTCGGCCGCGCTCTACGCGCTCATGGTGCGCCAGCTGTGCGACAACCCGTCGCTGGCGGGGCCCGTGCTGGGGCTGTACGGCGGGGCGTACGAGCGGAGTGGCGGGGAGGGCACGATCGTGGACGGGGTGCCCGTGGTGGATGTGTTTTTGGTCGAGGGGATCCGGACCAAGAACTGCTTCAGCGCGCCGCGGTCGACGCTGGAGGATACGAGGCCGAGCCTGCCCGAGGGGCGGCAGGCCAAGGGGCTGTGGGTGCACGCCAGTTATCTGAACCACAGCTGTGTGGCGAATACCATGCGGTCGTTCCTGGGCGACATGCTGATCAGCAGGGCGACGAGGGATATCAAGGAAGGCGAGGAGATCTTCCAGCAGTATGTGCCCGTCAAGTCGCTGCCCGACGTGCGGAACAAGCAGTTCAAGGATGGGTGGGGGTTTGAGTGCGGCTGTGCGCTGTGTGTCGGGGAAGCGCGCAGCCCAGAGGCCGCGTTGGCAAAGAGGAAGGAGTTGCTGGCGGCGGTGGAGAAGCTGTGCAACAAGAAGCTGCCGGGCAGGGAGCTGATTCCGGATGCGAAGATCCGGAGTGTTGATCGCTTGGCGAAGCAGCTGGAGGATGCGCACGAACAGGCTGTGTACGACGGTCTGCCACGGCTGACCCTCATCTACCCGTGCAACTGGCTGGTCGGTGCACACCGCGGGAGGAAGAACCACGGCAAGGTGGTCAAGTATGCTATGAAGGTGTTGCGGAACTTTGGGTTCAGGGTGCCGGACGAAAGCGAGGTCTGGGATCCGAGGGAGATTTACACAAACTCTGGCAACGCAACGTTGATGACGGTGCATGTTGTGGCTGCGCTGAGGAGACTGGCGGAAGCATACGCGGCCCTTGGGCACAAGGACATGGCGGAGCGGTGCGTCGAGGCGGCCGAGTTCGGCTATATGCTGGTTACAGGGTTCAAGAATGACTTGACGACGCTGGACAAATAATGGAAGACGGTTAGATGGCTAGGAAATGAGCATTGGGTATTGTATAATAGCATCGAATGGTAACATGGGTAGCGAAAGTATTCGGCGTTAACTACTTTGTCAAAACATCTCTTTTCCAGTCGACCCCATGTGTGTCATGATGATGGAGTAATCGAAATTCTTCAACCCACACCATATATCCGTCATCATTCAATCTCATTCACATGAAAAACGTGGTTTTGGTGAGCGAATGGTATACAGAATGTTGCTCCGGCCTCACTCATGGGGGGTATTCTTTTCTGTTTCCCCCAATTTCCTCCGCGCTTTATATTACAGCTTGTTTTTGCCCACCCCAGTCATCTTGTATATACATCGCTTCAGAAGGTGTGAACTGACTGTTATATATCCCTTGCAAACTTACATGTGGCATGGGCACTTGGAGTCTGGCAATGTGCTCTTAAATAAACGAAACAGCATAGTTAGAGCAGCTAACTAATTCTTACACTCAGTGATTGGTGAATTCTCGCCATCGATTGTGTTCAGATGCTGTCGGGTTAGGGTTAACCCCCTATTTCCACCCGAGGGAGGGGGGGGGGGGGGGGTTTCGAACATATCACTATCCTATTCCATTCCTGCCATCAATCAGCCAGTAAAGACGTCCCGTACGGTGATTCAGATCCCCGTTTGGATACCAAGAACTGGAGGCAGTTGCTCCGGTTGATGGACTTGGCACCCGCGCAGCCAGGCCTCATGACATTTAGGCAATATCGAACTGACCATTGGCCACGTTCCACTTAACAGATCGACAAGCCTGAGACAAACATGTTAATGAAGGCAACCGACGCCGCAGGCTTTTCTTTGGACATGTTTTCTCATATGCCCAGTCCCGTCCTTGACAGCAGCTGCCACGCAACAGCTCTATCAATCCGTGTAGGCCAAAGTCACGATGCACACACTCCCCATCATCGTCGGATTATCCGCTGTCGGGTTCGCCGCCGCTTTTCAAGACCACATTGACAAGTCAAAAAGCTGCCTATGGAGTCCCCTAGTCCGCGAGGATCAGCTCACATGTGCTGCGCCGCGGTTGAAACCGAGGCCGCAGACAATCTTTTCAGTCGAGACCCCAGAACTTTGGAGCAAGTATGACGAACGGTATGAGCGGCCCAGGACCTACACATTACCCTCTCCTTGGAAGGGGCCAGAGCACTGCTTCACCGAATTTTGCCTCTACTCCAACCCGGATGTGGGCGAGGGGATGTCTCTCATCACCACTTCCCGCAGCGCTTACGTCGCTGCCCACTCCTTCATCCCACCTCGAACAGGTCTTGAGCCGAGTGCCTACTACGAAGCTGAAGTGCCCGGAAAAGGAGCTGGCTTGTTTGCCAACCGGACCATCCGCAAGGGCGAGATCATCATGCAGCGGGCGCCGGCGCTGCTGGTTCAGGCTATACCGCACCTCGACCTGGACCCCGAAGTGCGTGAGGAGCTGTATGCCAAGGCGGTCGACCGGTTGCCCGAGGAAACAAAAGCCCGCTTTCTAAATCAAATTGGGAGCAACGTCTACGACAAAGTTGAAAGGAACTCATTCCGCGTCTTCGTCGACGGCGACAACAAGCATTCGGCACACCTGGGGCTCTTCCCCGAAGTGAGCAAGATGAACCACGACTGCCGGCCCAAGTAAGTTTACGCCACCGCGCGCACAATTCCCCCTCTCGAAATCTCCCTCTAACACGAGCCCAGCATCCACTACCGCCTCAGCAATCTCACCCACACCACCGTCGCCGTCCGGGACATCGCGCCCGGCGAGGAACTCACCATCAGCTACATCTACGGCAAGACGCCGCAAGCCGAGCGCCTGTCCCAGCTGAGCGAATGGGGTTTTGCGTGCAAGTGCAGCCAATGCACGCTGTCGGCCGCCGAGACAGGCGCATCCGACAACCGGATCCGGCAGATCAAGGCGCTCGAAGAAGAGATCGAGTCCCTCATGTCCAGCGCCGGCGGCGAGGGGATGAAGCCCGAGATGGCGGGCAAGCTGGTCGAGCTGTATCTCGAGGAGCGGCTCGACGCGTACCTCGCGCCGACATATACCCGGGCCGCGCTCATCTACTCCATGTTCGGGAACGAGGAGCGCGCAAGGGAGTATGCGCGCGAGGCGGTCGGGGCGTTGGAGAGGGAGACGGGGCCGCAGGCGAGGGATATCGAGCCCATGAGGCGGATGGCGGAGAATCCGAAGGGCCATTGGTCGTGGGGGGTGAAGGCCACGAGTGGAAAGGGGGGACCGTCGGGGGCGGCAAATAAGACTCAGGCGAAGGGAAAATGAGACCGGAGAGGGGTTAAAGGGTTTGGAGCGAGGTGGGAGGGAGTAGAACCGTGGGACATGAATATATATATACTTAGTATGGTAGGGTATGTACCTTGCGCAGCGCGACAGCAAGAACGCAGGGGTTGGTAGAAAATTTCAAACGCCTAGACGAGAGGACCAAGACGATGGTAAGGACGTCTGGAAATGCTCGTGAAGCCCTGGTAGGTATCAATGGATGGGCGACATTTCCTCGCCATGGGATGGGAGTGCCATGCTGACACAGAAAATAAATAAATAAAAATAAATAAATATCTAGTGGTCATGTTCTGAAGAAGATAGGTCACTCCGTAGTGTGTAGTAAAGTGTGTTGGATTAGGTAGGAAAGTAAAGGAGGATCCAAAAGCTGGCAGTGATCAAGATCAATCGTGTTGCTGGGCAGAGAGAGGTATCAATCAGGTTTGTCCGGTATTCTGTACTGTATTCTGAGAGTTTGGTAACGTTAATTACAGTACATACCCGCTAGTCCACAACCGTCCAAACCCCAATGCGAGAGGGAAAAATTTTGGTACGGGCTGCCTCCTTGGGTCCGGTAGTTATCGTGCCCAACCTGAGCAATTCCAACGTGTCACCGAAATACCCCGTTTTCAACTCACACCAGACTTTTGAAACCGGGCTCGACACGCAAACAAAACCACTACGCTATGGACGCTGGCTCAGAACCTCAGCAGCGCGGTGATGCGGTTTCCGAAGGTCGCCGCATCTACCTGGGCAATCTCCTCTACTCAGTCCAGCCCGGCGATGTTGAGGATATGCTGCGCCAAACCGGCTTCGACCAGTCATTCGAGAAGCTACACATCTCAATTGACCCGGTGTCCTCTCGGAATCCCGGCTATTGCTTTGTTGAGTTCACCTCGCGCGAAGAAGCTGACCGGGCCCTCGACACACTTCCTGGCACTTCCATTCTCCACCGCCCAGTGAAGGTCGGGCCGTGTCATCCCAAGACGCCTGGGCAATCACGCGGCGGCGGCGGCGGCGGCCGCGGCGATGGCTACACCCCGACCTTCCAGAGGTGGGGCGATTGGAAGGGGGATGACTCGAAGCCTGGGCCTCGCGACGCCGAACAGGGCCCGTATGCGGCGATTCGTCACTTGGACAACAGAAGTCGTCGCAGCCAAGACAAGGCACAGCTCTACATTGGCGGCCTGGGGATGATGGTGGATCAGGCACAGCACGATGCCGAGATGCAGGAGCTGCTCGCGGGCTTTGAATAGTATGTGGCCAGCGCCTCCTTTTCCGTGTATTCACCGGGTGATCAGCGAGACTCACGACGTCTAGTGTCGCCATTGGCAAGCGGATTACTCCGCGTGCTGAGACCCGGTCTATTCCGGGCAACCACCATTATTGCTTCGTCGACTTCAGCACCTCGGAGGAAGCCGAGCGAGCAATGAAGGAGTTGCATGGAAAGCCGATAGAAGGGGGGAACCTGCGCGTCTCGCTTCCCAGAAGCAAAGGCCCTGCTTTCGAACAGGCCGAGACCAACCACGGCTGGAAGAATGGCCGATCCGCTCCGTTTGCACAGAGCAGGCGGCAGGAGACTGATGCCGAGGGCGGGCAGGAGGGACACGAAGGTCCGCAGCGGAGAGAGCCGACAGAGAAGCAGAGGACCATCATGACTTCCAGCAACTGGCGGTCGGGAGCCCCTACAAAGTAGCGTAACATGAACCCAAGCAGATGGCATACCTCACAGGAGCCACGTTGGAGCTTCCAAGCCAGATGAAGACACGCAGGCACACACCATGGCTCCATGTGCCTGACTTTCATTTTTGCAGAGTTGCCTGCCGGGGATTCTCGACTCAAAGTGCGATCCGGATGTCGTACAACGTTTTGAACGAGGGCTTTTGTCGTCTGTCAAGGGATTCCGTTCCCGGGATTAAGGACCGAGTGAAAACCCACCTACTTCGCCCAGAATGGTTTTCATATTCCGGTGCCCAGGTCCAGACCAAACCGCGCTTGCTTCTAATTATCCTGTCATTTTGCCGACTAAAAGACATCACAAGTATCGAGATTTCAAAGTCTCGTCATGGTTCGACGATGGAGAAGGCGCCAGCCTACAAGACGCCACGGAGACGACCCCCAAAGAGTGCCAAGACAGGCCCGGTCCCACGCGCCCATGCTCTGATGAGGTCATTCCACGACGGGAGCACAGGCTCACTCACACGTGAGGCTGTTCCGGATTTTGCAGATCGGGCTCCGCAACCAACGGGACGAAATGATGGCGTGTCAAGCGTGTGTGTGTGCCTGCGTAGCATCGTGCGCCGCACACAGTTTCTTAATATTATGCAGACCGCTCCCACATCCAACGCTCCGCTCGCATGAAACCCCCCCCCCCAGCTCCGTATTCCATGCGGCCTTTGAGTTGTGAATCAGAAACGACTCAAGCTATTGCCATCAACTCTTTCTTTACATTTGTGTCATCTCTGCCTACAAACGGCTCGTGGTCTTTTGCCCTCCTGGCCCCCTATTTTCGCTGCTATTTTCTCCCTGTTAATTACCCCCTAGCCGAGCCAACGAGCAGCCCTTGGCACGCGCACCGTGCGTTGCAGACACAAGGCGAGAGCCTGCATCCCGCTCGAACAAGGTTGCAATATCCCTACGCCTCAACCACAAATATCTCCCGTCTTAACCCACTAATCCGGCTTTTGAACACCTTGGACACCTCTTTTGTGTATGTACTTGTTTCCCACCACCCCCCCCAACCAATGGACTGAAACGTCCGGTCTCGACTTTGGCCCAGAGAAGGCAGCTCGAGTTCCATCATCTTGCCGTCACCACCACCAAGGACGGCGTCCAACGAAGGCCCATATTAACCTCATTCATTTGCGCTGTTTCTTCTTTGTTGCCATTTTGTCACTAATTACAGTTTTGTTCTCGAGTCAGCGGTGGTGGCAACGACAGCGACAGCAACACACTGGCACGATATTCGTTGGCGGCATTCAGTTGATTTTCATACAACTCCTTAGCTAGACAGACTGCAACTCACTTCCAAAGCATTGCGGTACACAAAACATGGCGCAACACACCGAGCGCAGCCCGTCACCGAACAACCGGGTCCTTCCACCATCGCCGTTGCCCGTCAAGCACAAATCCACCACACTTCGTCCCATTAAGTCGAGCAGGTGACCGGGCTCAACGCAAACAAAAGACAAGAAAGGGACTCTGGCCACACCAAACAATGACAGACGCCCGTATGCAAAGTAACGCCAGCAAGTTCACCGCCCACGCTCCCCCCGGTTCAAAAAATAAAATAAAATAAAAAAAAGCAGATGCTCGAAGGTTTTCCGTTGCCGAAACGCCCGGGTCTAAATCCGACCCGTCAACGACCCAAGCCATGTCATGCCAAATCCCGAAACAGCGCAAGCTTTTCCTCCCCCTCATACGAGGAAGAGCAAGAAAAAAACACATTAAAAAAGGAAAGAAAAAAAAAACAGACGCAAACAGACACCCGGTGCGGTAGCACGGACTGTGTGCTTTACCAGCCGGCCGGCGTGTATCTCCCCCCCCCCCCCCCCCGCGTGAAGATTAGGTACCTCACCACCCCCCCTAATTCCCCTCCCGCCTAAAAAAAAGCCAGAGCAGATCCACTTCGCTTCGCTTTCCTTTTTTCCGCGCAAAAAAGGAGTCCGGAAAAGACAAGACAAGACAAGACAAGACCAGATCCAAGACCCAGATCAAATGGAAGGGTGTCTTCCATTTCCTCCCCCGTCCGCCCGGAGCACCACGGCCGCCTGCTTGGCCAGGCGCGACAGGTAGCCCCGGATCAACGGGTCATCGCAGTCCCCGTGGCGCAGCAACTCGTTCTTGAGCTGGTACACCTCTTCACGCAGCTCGCCGGCGCAGGCGAGCAACGTGTCGTGCCGCATGCTGATCTCGCGCTCCGCGGCCTGGAGCCGCTGCGAGTCGGCCTGCGTCTTGGCGCGGTACCGACTCGCCGCCGCGCGGTTGCGCGCCTGGACGCTCGGCTTGTTCGCCGGCTGGCTGGCCGTCGAGCTTATGCTCGTCCGTGCGCTCGTGCGTCGCCCGCGGGCGTGGGTGCGCGAGGCAGGCTTCGGCTGGTCGGCCCGGATGGTTGCGTCGTCGGCGCCTAGCATCATCGGCGTCGCGACGTTGGTGCTGCCGAGGCGATACGCGTCGTTCGGGTCGAAGGTGTAGGCTGCCAGGCTGCTCCGTGGTGACGCCGGGTAGCTTGTGTCCGACGTCGAATCTCGTCTCAGGGAAGGAGGTGGCCAGTAGCAGGGGCTCTCGGCGTCGAGACCTGGCGTTTGCATCGATGGGGGGCCCCTCGGCCTTGTCAACACCCCTTCCTCCGCGCCAGTGGGTAGTTGCAGTGGTCCCCTCCTGTCGTGCCCAAGGCTATATTCGTTGGTCAGGAGGGGTTGGTGTTCTGGCAGCCTTGCCGGCCCGTCTTGCTGCCAGTTCGTCGTCAAGATGGGACTCGTCGCTTCGGATTCGAGCGGGGTGATGGGATAGCTTGCCGGGGGATTTGCAGCGAGGTTCCATGGCACCGAACTCGACGGCGACAACTGTGCCTCGAAGTTGCCCGTTCCGATGTTGGCCCCTTGATAGCTCGTCGGCTGGAACCAATCTGTTGGAGGCGGTACCGCATATTGAGGTTCGGCGGCCATACATGGACCGCCTGTTGTGGGTGCGTTCAAGCCAACCGTCGCCGGCACGGAGATTGATTGCTGCCAGTCCATTGGCACGGACAGCTGATGAAATGCCACCATGGGCTCACGGTGACCGCCAGCTTCGGGTCCCCAGCCGCCGAGGGCCAGTTGCGAGTCCTGGTATCGGAGTTCGGCATCCGTGGGCCAGGTGTCGGTTTCCATCAACAGCTCTCGCGGGGTGGGCATTCGAAAACGGCGGTCGATATTTTCCATCTCCATCGAGGCGGGCTGGAGAGTTTGCTGGATACGCAGGGGTTCAATGGCAAATGATGCTGTCAGTCCGTTTCACTTCACTCTGAAAGGCAAACGGCCGGCGACGGAAGAGGTCTCCTGCGGCAGCAGTGGGCCGTTGCAATATAAGGTAGAGAACGACATCGCGAACGATTACCTTTGAGACCAGCTGGTAGGGGAGGGGAGATGCCGATAAGAGCATGGTAGCATTCGCGGAGCTTGGAAGGGTTGCATGGCGCGGCGAAAAAGCTGTCAAACTCACCTGAACTCTTGGGTTCTAGAGCGCCGGGGGACAGCTCACGACGGGCAGACAAAAGCGAGCAGCTGTCTGATGCTCTCAATGCAACACCATTCGCTGAGCGCATGGAATGTGTGGGAGTGGACGAAGAGAGTGGGGCGATGGGCACTCGAGATCGAGCATCAGAGATTGGTTGGTGCGCGCAGCCCTCCCCACCGTGGCGTCGCTACCCTGGCCAGGGCTTAGTTAGCCGTGCACCCCGCCGCCGCCGGGCCCAACGCCCCAACGCTCACGGAATCTTCCTTCTTTACTCCACCTGCATGCCGCGCTGCACTAGTAAGCTCTCCGGTCGCTTCCTTCGCGGCCTCGGTGAACAATAGCTCATTTCCACCGGAGAGGCTAGACTTCTCCGCACTGCAGGCTGTCGGGGATGTGAGAGATACGAAACAACCCGACTCCAGGGCCCTGCCTCCCGTGCTCCCCTGCCCGCCGTTGAGAGTTGCTGCTCGGCCATGGCCTCCTGGCTGGGGGGCTCGGTGGTTAACTTTCGCTCGGCAGCCACCGACGGAAACGGTATGGATTTACGGGCCAACTGCCCAACTGCAAGGTGTCCGGCGTCGCGTACGGTGCAGCAGCCAGAAAACTCGGGCTGGCCGTTTCTCGCAGACCGGCACCTGCTCGTCGCCTGTTCAAGGCTTGATTGACGTCATTGTCGCACCGAGCTGCAAATATGAAGAGGCATGAAGATGCTGCCAACACAGATATATTTGCTACGTAATATCTGGAGTCCATTTCTGCCTTCTGTGCAGAAATACACATCCCCGACCCCTTCTGCGAGCCATGGACCACTCACTCCTAGCCGCTGACCAGCGGCCAGCTCAGTCGGGATCCAGCCCCTCGGATGGCACCCGAGCTTCCATTACATTAGGTAGGTTGTCCTTGCTTATTAATGTCTGCCTGCCCTCCGTCATAGGCGATCGGATCGTATGGCTTCTCAGCGAGCTAGTCAGGAACGCCGCAGACTCCTCCAAACTTGTCCCTACGTTTTTTTCCAGCCACCGAGTCTCGACTTCTACTGTACAGTAAGGAGCGAATTTGAGGGGTGGGAAGTGCACCCGGAGACTTCTCCGTAACGCTCTGACACAGATTGGCGGCTCACTCATCAGTGACAAAAGTCCCGGGCTGGAGTCTCAAAGCCCACGTGTGTAATCTCTCTGATCACAGCCAGGCCCCCTTGCACAGCGGAGGGCCTTGCAGGCGCCCTGGCTGCGGTTCCCTGACTCCATGATTTCTCAACAGATTCCGCCCAAGCACGGAAGCTGAGCCGCGGAAAGTTTGTGAGCCCTTCTCTCTCCTCGGGCCGTGCGGCAACGTCCCCATGCAATGATTTGTTTTGACGCCGCTGGCACTGGGGTGGCGCAAAACCTAACGCCAGCATATGCACGCAAGCAGGCTAACGGTACATAGCCTAGTTTATGAAAAAAACGACCTGTCACATCTGTCGATGCAATCGAGATCGCTCCATGCATGTTGCGCAATATCCCGGCGACCTCCGAAACTCACCGGAGCCGCCGCGATAAAGGTGCCTCACGCTGAGGCCATTTCCTCGTGCCTTGGCGGGGAGCTCTTATATCCGGGCGCAGCTCCCGCAGAAGCACTCCAATTGATTAGAAGCGGGTATGCCGGCAAGTTAGGGGCAGGGGCCTTTCCTGGCAATCTTCATGATCTGCGGCCCGATTGGCACATGACTCGCGGGGGAAGAAGAAAACAAAAACAGGAATCAGGGTCCTCAAGAATCCCGGGACGACGGGGCTGTCATTGAGTAGGACATACATACATATATACATACATACATACATACATACATACATACATCGCTACATATTGGCAGAAACCGGAACCCCTCGGAAGACGCCCCGGCCGATACCGCCGTCCCGAAAGTCTTGGTTCTATGACCAGGCTACGGTGCACCCCTTTTCGTGCGATTCCCTCGCCAGTTCAATGATCCTCAGCCCATCTCTCGCCGTCTCAGGCTTGACAAAGACGTCCTCCCTTCCCTGAATAGCAGCGGACACGTTCTCATAATAACCCCTGTACCAACCTGGAAGACTGGGGTACCTGCCAATGTACTTTTTGCTCTCTTGGTCGAACTGCTGGCTCTTGGGGTCAAACTCGGCGGTGGTGGTCAGAGTGCCCCAGATGCGCTCAGCTTCAACGCCAAAGTCTGGGCTCGTTGCCGGCTGACCGGGCGCAGCGATTGCCTGGCTTTCTTGGGGGCATGTTCCGAACTGTCTGTCATTAGCGCTCGGGGGGTTTTGACGACCCAACCTAAGCGGGGGAAATAACAACCTTGAGATAAGTGCCCTTGTTGCCTCGGACAAAGAAGCGCATTTGATCCTTCATGTGTGTGACGATGGCCGTCTTGACCGTCACAAAAAGGTTCTTTTGCTCTCCCGAATACTGCAGGATGATGGTAAAGGTGTCGTCGATCTCGCTATCGACACCACGGTTGGAGCGCAGAAAGCCGGTCACGGACGTGGGACGTCCAAAGAGGTAGAGGGCTTGGTCGATGGTGTGGGTGCCTTGATGAGCCAACAGTAAGATGCCAAAGTTCCAGATCTCCACAATACGCCTGCTGGAAGCTTGCCTACCGAGCCCGAAGGTCATGCCCTCGCCAGGGATGTACTCCTTCTGTGTCCAGCCAGCAATCCAGCCAGGGTCGGGGTAGTCGAAATGAATGTCGGCCTCCAGTACATCGCCAAGGGCGCCGTGGCGCACCAGATGGTGCAGGGTGCGGAAATCGCTGTCGAATCTTCGATCTGGTGCATGTCGGATGAGCGTGAGAGTAATCTACCCCTATGGACTCGACTTTGAACTCACTCTGGTAAACCGTCAAAATCTTGCCCTGCTCTTTTGCCAAACCAATAAGTCTGTCCGCTTCAGCGCTGGTGGTGACGAAAGGTTTCTCCACCACAACTGAAAACACAGTGGCATTTGGTTAGGTTTGATGGCATCCTGTAGCATGTTACGGAGATGGTCCCCTAATTACCGTGCTTTCCAGCAAGCAGCGCCTTCTCAACAAACTCCTCATGCGTAGAAGTACACACAACCACCAACTCAATCAGCTCGTCGGCATAAAAGTCGTCAGCCGTCCGGTAGTGTTTGGCCTGGGGGAAATCAATGGTGCAATGGCCCCAGCGAGGGGCCTGGGTAGGGTCACTGGGAGGGGCTGCTCGCTGCAGGAAAGCATAGACCTCAAGTTCCGGATTGGGGAGGATGAATGGCAAGTGAAAACATTTGGTTGAGAAGCCGTAACCGACGATGCCGACTTTTATGGGAGCCATGGCCAAAAACGGAAAGAATATGTGTGGTGGCACTGTGTTTGTCGATCCAGGTTATTAAAAACAGAAGATGGTTGAGACTCGAGAGGGGTTCAATTGGAACTGAATCACGCCTTGCTCGACGATGGCCGTTCCACGTTTATCATCCCCCCATTGCGGAGTCTCGCTGCCCCTAAGAGATGTCCCATTTAGCCGGCTTCGAACCCATTGGCTACGTGTGGCATCCCCCAAGTCAGAAAGCACTGAACACAATCGATGAAATCTTCTAATAATCATTGATTGGGCGCTGTCTTTGAGGCATGTGCAAACCTCCTCCCTCCTTCCAAATTCCAATGCTCCTTTTTTCCCCACTAATAAAGAATGATCCAAAACGCCGTGTAATGCATCCATACCCTAACCCATCTATCTTTGGTACATATGTACAGTACCGGGTACCCAGTAAAAGCCGAAGCACCACACCGTCACTCCCCATCCCGCTCCCACAAACTCAGGACCCAGTTGCCGCCGCAATTCTCCGCCTGGCTGCCTCTCCCCCGGCATTGTTGGTTACACGCCCAGTCGGGCGCCCGCCGGCTGTTCAGCACGACGTCGGTCGCGGTGCCGCAGAAGCACTCGGATCTGGCCTGCGTCCCGAAATGCCGCGGCTTGCCGTCGGACCCGCCGCCGGTGCCGCAGAAGACGCCGCATACGTCGTTGGTCATGTTGCTGGCCCGCAAGCTCTCGCCGGCCAGGATGCGGGCCGATGAGTCGTAGTAACAGCCGAGGTAGTGCCAGCCTGCAACGAGGATTGTGGGCGGGGTCGGTGTCTCGTTGGTGGCGGGCATGGTGACGGTGGTGATATTGGTGTTGGTGTTGGTGTTGGTGGTGGCGAGGGAGGGGATTGTGTTTTCGAGGCGGGCGACCTTGTTGCCCAGCAGGCCGCCTACCACTATGAGGGCGGCGGTGACGAGGAATAGAATGCATGAGAGGACAAATGTTGGAAGACTGAGGTTCAGGATTTTCCGCTCGGGCGGTGGCGTGTGTTGGCAGCACTCTGACTTGCCCGGATCGCTCTCGACGTCGTCGGCGGCTACCTTCCGCCATGGATGTGTGCCGTTGAGTTCATGGCGACAGTGATAAACCTGTAGATCCCCGCCATTGTTGCGCTCGCGGTTTGGGATGGGCAGGTCCGAACCCTGGGGTGGTGAGTTCTCACGTCAGTCCCGAGTCTTGATCGGACGGATGGATATCTCTCAAGTTGGGTCTTCTCACATCGTGTAGCATGGTGCCTTCTTTGGGGATAGTGAATTGCCGAGAAGGAAGCGAGGGAAGTGCGATGGCAAGTCCAGGCGATTTAAGAGACGAGAGGTGTCACAGCGGTTTCAATGAGTGTGGTGACTTGAAACTTGTGAATCCCGCGTGGCATGGAAGCCGTCGCTGCACCGCCGGGACGGGTCTTGTTCTCGCTCAGCATCAGAAATTCAGCATCTCCCGTTTGAAGGATGGCGACCCTTGGTGCCGGGCACTCCGGGTCCCAGCATCGCGGCACAGCTGCGGCTCGTGAAGGTCCCGGCTGACGGCTTGGTACCCAATCCGGGCTAATCTGGGGTCTCAACAAGGCAACCATCTCATCACCCTCGGCGCAGCACCTGCATGGTTCCTGCGAGTGTTCCGAACCGCCCAATTATGTCGGGTGGTAGCGCGACGCCACCGTTAAAACGCCTCACTAAACCAAATTCATCGGTTCAATTTGGTGGCTACCTGGAAATCCGCCGCCAGCCACACCGGGCAAGCTCGACGCAAGTGCTCTTTGAATTGGGGTGGCTCTGGGTTTCTGTTCATTGGCTGGGGTCTCAAACTCCAGGCGAGGATTCCTCAGGTATCTTGATTTAACCCAACAACAGCCCCAAAGCGGAAGGCACAGCAGATGCAAGACAGTAGTCTCATTGCTTCTGGGTTACAGTACCTTACCTAGAAGTATCTCTCTCGCTGGTACGTACCCACTACCGCACACCTGCCTAGTAGGTAGGTACGTACATAGTGCCCTTGGCTCGACCTGCAAGCCTGTCCACGTTGTTGCGAGCAAAAGTCCTCTCTGCCTGGGTGGACCGTAGTATAAACAGAAACCCTTGTTCCAAAACATATCCAAAAATCCAATCTACCTAGGTACCTAATCCAGCAAATTTCAGCCATGTAAGCCCTATAGGTTGTATGTACTTGCCCAGGCATTCCATCTCTAATTAAGCAGAAAAAAATACCACTCGCTAAACCACCGCAATGCAAATCCCGAAAGCAGACCAACGAGGAAAGCGAAAAAAGAAGACCAATACGGAAGCGCCCAAGTTGCACCGCGAATGAGAACACCATTTATGACCCAACCCATGCCACTTGCCCATGATGCGGAAGCTACTACAGCCACAGGGAAAAGAGAGCAAAGCGCCGACAGCGAAAAAAGGACACAAGACTGACCAGGAGGAGCAAGAGACGAGTCAAATGGTCCCTCAAAACCAAACTTCATCCCACATCAGTCATACGCTCGTCATCACCCCCAACTTCCCTACTGCTGCCCACGAACGCCTTGGGCACCTTGATATGTCATCCCGTCCTCCCCTCCGCCGCCAACATCACAATCCACCCCCAGCCTTCTCCCCTCTCCTTCCCCCACCAATACTCCATAGAAATACCGCCTCCCCATCTCCTGCACCCTCTGCTGCCTCTCCCTCGCCTCCAGCATCGACAGCCCCTCGAAGTCCTCCAACATCCCACTCTTCGACACATACCATAGCAGCCCTGCCACACACCTCGGGTCGACCGGCATAGGCGGATACCGCACAAAGAACGACACAGCCAATACGGCAAGCATGTATCCCAAGAACAGACAGCTGAGGGCGGCGCACACTGTGGCGGCGGTGCCGGTCTGGGCGAGGTTGAAGGGCACGTTGGAGAGGATGACGGGGAGAAATTCGGACAGGATGGCTGCGAGCGAGACGAAGAAGAGAAATGGTTGCCGGTGGCGGACGGCAGAGTAGATGCCCGAGAACGGGTTGGTGGAGGGAGTGAAGAGAATTGACGACGTGGGCGGCTGGGTGCGGAGGGAGAGGAGGAGGTAGGGTGTCATGGTGCTGACGCCTGTAAGAAGACTTTAGTTAGAAGCAGTACTTAGTAGAAAAATAAGGCCGGGTTGTCAACTTACTCAGGAAGAAAGACTGCCAGCAAAAGGCAATCAAGACACCTATGACGGCCGAGACGAAGCGCACGCCAAAAGTGTTGGCGTTGAGGAACAGCCAGAGCCGGCCATCATCCCGGATACCGCCTCGGTAGTAGGCGTGGTAGTAGATGATGAAGATGAGCACCGCGACTTGGAAGAGGATGAAGGCAATCCGCCAGGGATACCGAAGCGTCATGAACGGCAACTGCTGGCTTCGGCTGCCCCATTTCGCCACGGCTGCCGAGTCCTCAAAAGATCCCGAGTCGCTACCAGCAGCACCCTGATGGAGCCCTCTCCCAGCGTCATCCAGAAGCACAATCCCATACTCCTCCCTCCCGGCGGCACTCCTAAAGTAGCCCAGCCCATACTGCTTCTCCGCCACCGCCCTCCTCATCGCCGCCTCGCCGTCCTGCCGAATCCTGACGTGCTCGTTCCCCGCGAGCGACGCGATCCCGGCCACGCTCCAGGGATTCGCAAACACGCCCGTCACCCACCTGCCCATAAAGAACATGACCAACGCCAAGATGACAACCACCGCCGCCATCAGCCCCACCAGCGCGTACGCCGGCGTCCGGCTCACCCCCAAGGCCGGCCCGCACCCGGGGCTCGCCGTGTTTACCCAGCACTCGCCATGCAGCTTCAGCCCGATGGCCTCGGTCGCCAGCGGCACCATGAAGGACGCGCACCCGACCATCAGCGTGGTGAGGAAGGGGACCGGGTGGCCGCGCAGGAGCGTCACGGCGGGCGTGACAAACGCCATCAGGCCCGTGTACTGAAGCAGGAGGGTGTCGGCGCCCGCCCCGCCGCCGGGCTTGGCCAGCGCCTGGAACGGCTGGTATAGCTTGGCGTTGAGGTCGATGATGCGGAGCGGGATGACCAGGGCGACGCCGAGGAGGGGCGGCAGGAAGGTGCCGAGGAAGATGTCGGCTTCCGTCCAGCGGTAGACGCGGGTCGAGGCGATGACGGTTGGGTTCGGGGAGTTGCGGTCGGATGTTTGGGTCGAGGAGGGGGGCAGGGTCGAAGTGAAGGTACGGGTTGACCGTGGCCGGGTGGAGAAGCTGGTGCGCGGGGGCGGGGTGGAGGTTATGGTTCTTAGCGTGCCGGATATGGTGGTGAGGAAGGTAGTCGGGGGAATGGTAGTGGTGAAGGTGCTGAGGGTGCCGCCTGAGGTGGAGACGAAGGTGAGCGTGATGGGTTCCGTGCCGGTCGGAGTGGTGACGATTGTCTGGGTAGTCAGTGTCCCTCCGACTGTCGTTGTGAAGCTCGTCACTGGTGGAGTGGTGACCCGGGTGACTGGGGTGCCGTTGATTGTTTCCACGATCGTTGTTGGGGTCGGGGTGATGGTGATGACTGTCGGAGTGCCGCCGACGTTGGTGGTAATAGTGAAAGAGACTGGTTGGGCTGCAGCTCCGTTGGCGGTGGTGATCACAACTTGCGTGACCGGCGTTCCGCCGACAACATCAACGGCGGTAAGAGTGACAGGTTGACCGGCGACTGTTGGGGTGGTGATAATCACCTCTGTGACCAAAGTTCCCCCTCCCGCGTCACGCACGACAGTGTACGAGATGGGTTGAAGGGGAGACCCAGTTGGGGTAGTAACAACGACCCGAGTGACCGGCGTGCCACCGACATTGTTGACGACAGTTTGAGTAATAGGCTGGCCGGCCAGAATGGTAGTGTCAACACCTCCCGCCATCCTGACTACGGTTTGAGGGGGAGGGGTCTCGATTATGGTGCGCTGGACACCATCAACCACCATCATCCTTGTCACTGGATCTGGCGTGTTGATGACGGTTACCGGGGTCCCCCCAACGTTGGTTACCACCTGAACTTGATCTCCGGCTGTAGGGGTGATGACCACGACGTTCGTTACGACGGATCCACCAATCCGGGCGACCCCTGTGCTGACCATCCCACCCAAGACTTGAGTCTTGACTTCGTTCGAAGGCACAACGACGACTACAGGTCCCTGGGACTGCACAACGTCCACAACAGTCCCATCAACCACCTCCACTCCTGTCACCTTCACGGGATCCGGGGGTTGCGTGACTTCTGCGGGAAGTCCTCCGCTGGGAAGGATGGTACTGTAGTACGTGATGGTGACCTCGCCCACGCTGGGGATGACCACGCCGGTAATGGTGCTCGTCATAGTGACAGTTCCCAGCGCGGTCCGCGTCGACACACCCACAGTCTCAGTTGTCACGCTCGAAGTCACGGTAATAACGTTGCCCTGAGTGTTTGTCACAGTGCTGACCGGCATGCTGCCTTGAGTACCGTTGGCAGTAAAATGTGAGTAGAATGTCGTCGGGCCACCTCCGGTCAGAGTGGACAAAAATGTGGTCACGAATGTCGAGTCACTAGTAAATACTATTGTTTCAACCGAGGTGAAGACGGACGTGGAGGTGACTGTCGTCACAGGAACGGTGATGCTCGTGGTAAACCTAGACACAGACGTAGAAATCGGTATCACCTGCGCACCACTTGGAAGGCTGACCGTGGAGCTGGGAGACATCGATGTGGTGCTGATGGAGGCTGGGGTCGTGGTCGACGACGAGTCCGTTTCGGCATTCTGGAAGTTGAACTCGGTGCTGTCAATAGATCGTGAAGATGGAACCGAGAGAATCGTGGCCTCCGATATGGTGACCGAAGGTGATACTGAAGGCCGAGGACGGGAAGGCGGACTTGTCGTCAGCGTCGATGTCTGCGCCGGAATAAGAGACTCCGTCGACTTCATTGATTGCGTCAACTGCGGTGACTGCGATGATCGCAATGACTGTGAAGACTGCGAAGACTGTGAAGACTGTGATGACTGCGATGACTGCGATGACTGCGATGACTGTGATGACTGCGATGACCGCGATAACTGCGAAGTGACAGAAACAACATCTAGCAGAGTTGTTGATGACTGAGAATCCTCCGATGCAACGCTCTGAACTGGGACCCTCATCTCCTCGCTGGAAGTCGAGCTGCTTTCCGGAGTTTGCGAGACAGTTGTGGCCACAACAAGAGTCGTCGAAACAGCTGGTGCATCAGCGGTGGTCCCATCAACTGAAGATTCGGACGTATTGGTGAAGATGGCTCGGGCGAACCGGACAGGTTGTGTGGCGTTTGGATGAATGCCCATGATCTTGGCGGTGCTGTCTGAGTTTGGCATCTGCTTCTCGGCGACGACGACCAGCACGATGGATGCAAGCAGAAGTGCTATGACGGCGGTGATAAAGGGCCATCGTAGAGGTGTTGGCTTGTAGTTTGGTCTGCTTCCCGACTGCCACGCAGGCCGTTCCCGGCGGCCCACGGGAGTATCCTCAATCGGCCCATCATGGCGGTCCTCCGTGGGCTGGATGGTGTACTCATATGCGGTTCGGTCGTCTCGCGGGTGGCTCCAGGGTTGCTGCATGTCTTTCACCACTGCGCCGCCGTGAAACAGAGGGAGGGCGCTCGCGAAGTTGAGGGTCGGATGTCGCGTCTCAGTTGCCGTGAACTTGGGCTCAGTAGGTCGGTTTCGGCTCCTCCTTTTCCTCACCACAGTCGATCCTGATGCTTTTTGGTCGTTTCCATAAAGATTTCCATGAGGCGCTGAGCCGAATCGGGAATACAGGTGAGCCTGCAAGCGTGGGAATCGCCGTGCTCATATTGGGCGCGTGTGGTCTGCCTGACGTCGGGATAAGTCTTCTGGGCCCGAATGGGTGCAGTGCGGCTGAAAGCCAAATCTTTCACCGTCTCTCGTTCGTAGTTTACTCCGACCTCTCAGCAGCCGCACTCTATTGGCAATGGCGGTGGCTGCGACGGGCTGGGCCCGGCGAGCGACGCCAGGGCAACCTTACCATCGTCTCGGATCCCCGTTGTCGCATCGGGATTGGTGATGGCTGATGAGCTAGCCAGGGTGGGTAACACCGCACTTCCCACGGCCCAGTCATAAGGTTGAAACATTCCCGTTGCAGCTGTACCCTCGATCGCTGTTCGCAATCGCGCAATGAGCTGCGCCTCAGAGCATCGCCTTGGAAACTCACTCGGGGAGCTCTCTCTTCCATCGGCTGTTAGCCTGAATATCCGGGGGGTTTGTATCGGTCAAGAGATAGAAGATGGCTGTTTAGAAATGAATAACATGTCACCGCAGTTATAACCGATGAAATGGGATGTCAGTTTGGCTATGACGAATGCAACGTCAAAAACGCTGAATGTTGGTCGTGGCGACAGGATTCCCAGTTCTTTCCTCATCCAGATCCGAAATCATATCTGACCTTTCGTGATGTGAAGAGACACAGACGGACGGCTTGGCATTCCGCATCCGTCAACTACGGGCGCCATCTTCCCCATGAAACGCCGGCCAAGACACGAAAGCTTTGCCGGTCCAAACATCGGGACGCGTGGGAACCAGAAGCATTATTCGTGAATAAAGCGCAGACGAAACGCCCCAAGGATGGTATTGTGCTTGTTGTTCCGCGTCCGAACCACCCATGCCCATGTACATGTTTCCTCTATGCCCGATTTTCCCATGCCAAGGTCGAAATCGCTCTCTGGATTCCCACTGCAAGGGCGGGCAGGGCCATGCAAGGCCAGCTTCCGATAAACCAGAGCCATGTCCTCATTTCGCCACCACCGACTCCCCCGGTCGTAATGCGCTTAGAACACGAGGGCGGCACCCTTGGTCTTCTTGTCACCACTGTTCCCGAGCGTTAGAATCGATCCTCCAGAAGTTGTGTCAAGGTGAGTTAGAGGGACCGCCGTGTCAAGTTCAGAGGCGTCCAAAGATGGGACGAGCCGCGGTGGCAACCCGGTAGGCGAGTCGAATCCACTTCGGAGGGCGCTCCATTCTCCTAGCCCATCAACACAAACACGGCAACATGGATTTGAGGAACCTCAGAATCTCCACGTCTCGCGTCGCGCACATAGAATTGGGGAGACCGGGCGCCTCCTCAGCGTTGAGCTCATTTCTTCCTCGGAAATGTCCAATACCCAGTTCAACCGGTTGTCATCGCTAACAATCCTTGTTGCCTGTCGTGCAATCCATCGCTTCCGGCGAATATCAGGTGTATTGTCCAAGTCGAGCCCGACGCTTGACGGCTAGCGGCCCTCGTAGGAGTCGAATGTCGTGGTATCGGATGGTCGGCGGCCCCTCTTGAAACAAAACAACATGAGGTAGATCTGGAAAAACTTACCCAAGCTCGAAGTGCTTGCACCGCTTGAGCGGGAGCTGCTTCTTCGTCTTGCAGGACGAGCATTCCTGTCCAAACCCGTTTAGCGACCCCTCTCCCCCACATCCAAGCTTCCGCAACGGGCCAATCTCACCAGCCGGAGCACAATCTTCTTCGTGGTCTTCGCCTTCTTGTGGAAGACGGGCTTCGTCTGACCACCGTAACCGGACTGCTTGCGGTCGTAACGGCGCTTTCCCTGTGCGAAAGCCGAAGCCTTGCCGGCCTTGTACTGAGTGACCTTGTGCAGGGTGTGCTTGCCGCAGTCGCGGCCCTTGCAGTAGGTCTTCCTGGTCTTGGGAACGTTCACCATTTTGACGGCTAGATCCGGTCGTGATGTGGTGAGGGTGGTTGTCGTGCGGTGTCGTCGGTCGGTCGGTCGCTCCTCGTGGTTTTTCGCCGAATTTACAATTTCGACCAGGGCTACCTGCGTGTGTGGGTTGCACGGTTGAAAGATGACCCGCCCCGCTGCTTGGCCAGCGATCCGAGTTGGGAGCTCCCATGCCCCACCTGCCCACTCAACCACTAGGCCCCACTTGACCGCCAAGGAAGAGGAAAGGAAACCCGCATTTTGGAGAATGACCACGGCTGATATGCAAGTCTGTGCCGCCCGCATCGCCGCCTTGCGCTTGGTGGCACAACAAGGGTCTTGGCCAAGCAAAACTGCGTACAGTAGTGATCGGCATGAACTGCGGGCTATCGCATGTTCGGAGTACCCAAGAGATACCTTTTTCAGATCTACGGTCTGACGTGTTTCTCACAAGTCTGCACTCTGCAGCCGTCACTCGGGAACCGAGGATAGGTGTCAAGGTCGGCAATGCCACTCCAGCTCCTGATTGATGCTTTTCAAAGGTTACAAAATGATGATGAACTTGGCGTCTCAGCAACGGGCCCAGTCGTCGTCCATGTTCATCGTGGGCCCCTTGGCCCCGGGGTTTTGAATCGTTTTCTCCCGCTGGCTGCTCTTGGTTACATGTATGCGCTTTGACTCTTCATCACAAGAAGTCGGAATCCTACACCTAAACGGCGCCAAAAAGTGGAGCCGCCGTCAGCAACAGCAGCGCCGGCCTTGACTATGCCGGCACCATCGTCACCGTTGATGTGACATCCATCCTACCCGCGCTCGCGGCGGTACAGTTTTTCCTATGGTGAGGGAGTGGGGGGCCACTAGCAACAAGGGGTTCAGGCCCTCAAGCAGTGATGGCGACCCATCCGCCTTCTTCCCGGGACAGTCCAGGTACACTTACCGGAAATAAATGCCAGCCGAGGATGGGCTTGCGGAGCTATCGACCGTTCACAGTCCACGCGAGATGCCAGCGTTTCCATCCTGGGAGGCAGTATGGGGCGAGGTAACGTCGAGTACTAGCGGTAATGAGTCGCTTGAGAAGATGGGAGCTGACGACAAACATAAAAGTTCATTGGCGCTGAATTGGGATGTCTCCATGTGACAGAAATGTCAGAAATGGCAATTCTAGGGATGGTCTCGGCGCCCGCCCTCCTGCAAAGCGAGGTTGGGAATCTCAGGCTAGAATCAGTAATATATTACTCCCCAAAGGCAACTCGCCGTGATTCCGGGTTTTGTGCGATTGGTAATATGCACAATATGTGTACTCTAGTCTACGGATGGGCCGGCTAGATGGGGCGCTAGGTGAGACTTTCGTTTCGTTTCGTTGGCTTCAATTTAGACACTGTTAGCAGGCAAGCCATGACATTTTCCAGATACTCTCGGCTCTTGTATCAGAGATGCGTGGTAACCTCTGCGCTGGAGTGGAAGTCTTTTATGATTCGACCAAGACCCATGTTCAAATGTCCGCTGTTCCAGTCGTGGCATTGTGACAGGGGTCGGGTGTTTTGCCCAATCACTGAAGCAGAGCACAAGCGCTCACAGCCGTGGCTGAGTGTGAGCGCCCCCAACGTGCATACGTTTTCATGCTAATGAAGAGACACGTCAAATAGAAAACACTCATGGTGGCCGCAGAATCGCTAGAGAGGTGGATCAGGGGGTTGGGCAGCGCAAGGCTCAAAACGCGAAAAGGGCCCATGTCTTCCACCCCTGAGGATCTCATTCTCACCAGAATCATTGCCGTTCCAAACCACAAAAATTTTGTTCAGCTTCATAATTCAACTGTGTAATTTGAGCAGCGGCCATATTCTTCAGTTCCGGTAGCATTGACAGGGGAGCATTATAGGACTCAACCCTCTTCGGACATGCATATCCTCGAGCCTGGTGAGCCTCGCCCCATGTTCTGAGACTATTGCCTTGACGTGGGCTAACTAAGGCCAGCCGCAGGCGGAAATGGGTGGCAGTTGAGCGAGAGGGTTTATAGTGTTGAAGCTGTGGGTTTCACTCTATCAAGCGCCAATGGCTGGTCTGAACTGGAAGAACAAGACTAAATTGTGACCGGATTTCAGCTCGCCAGTCTACCCAAGCAGTGTTACGTGTAACCGAGCCATGAATATCTCCAGACGTGTCGCATGCTTGGCTAATCAACTCGCAGCTTTATCCATGCAAACGACTACAAGCCTACAGACGGCCGCCGCGAGAAGCTGCTTGCTCATTTCAACGTGCCCGAGTTTGTGGCGAATGGGACGTGCTTTGAATTGAACGGTTATTTCGGGAGCAAGGCAAGCTACGACGGTGAACGCCTTCGGGGCTATAGTACGTACTCAACCCACTGTAGGGGCGCTCGACGGTACACCTAGAGGGCTAACAAACGCAGCAACGTGGTTCCGATGCCTCGTCAAGATGGTCAGAAAGGTGGTGGAGGACCCACATGACGACGGCCCAGAATACGCGACAGGCAAAAAGGACTACAAATGGTTCGAGATGTCCTTTTTCACACGCTGGGACAACTCGGGCACGTCCCAGGTCCTGTGCGTCGACACTCCCTTCGATTTCCCCGATGAGCTGAAGAAGCTCCTCGAGAAGCAGGACAGGCCCCTCAGCTTCAAGGACCCTTTTGCCATGCATGCCAGTCTGGTGGACCAGATTATTGTCTACACAGACATCTCTGTCTGGCGGGTGCGAGACCCGGTGCGGCTTCTTGAGAAGGTGAGGACAGTACCCGAGCATCTTGATGGAAATCTCATCCCCTTCAAGTTGCTAAACGAATTCTAGACCCGTATGCGCATCGGTGCCATCTTTGGCCCGATTCACGAAATGTCTCGGCACGCGATACACACGACCGAAATCCTCGAAGCCTCCATCGACACACTTAGCGAGCTGCAGCAACGTCGAACGGCCATCCACGAAAAAAACGGGGAGACCGTCTTGGATGAGACGTACAGAGAGCAGGCCAAGGATTACGCACAGTTCCAGCTGTCGATGCTCAAGAATCTGAAGCTGCGCTCTCAGTCCAACCAGGAGCGGCTCAAGAATGAGATTGATCTGGTACGCAACATGGGTTATCGGTCCTATTTTGATCACGAGGGGGAGAGGGCTGACATACAAGCAGGCCTTCAACAACCTCTCACGTCAGGACAACAGCGTCATGAAATCGATCGCGTTGCTTACCATGATCTTCCTCCCTGCTACCTTTATTTCGGTATGCCCTGTCCCATGAGTTGCATGTCCGTCCAGACCACACCATTCCTGACCAAGCAACAGGCCATCTTCAGCACCACATTCTTCAACTATGGCGACGACGGGAGCTGGCAGGTGTCCGATAAGCTGTGGATTTACTGGGCCACCATCATTCCGGCCACCATCGCCGCCGTGGCGCTCTGGCAGATCTGGCTTGTCAGCAATGATGCCATCACTCATTTCCTGGATGCCGTGATGAATTGGGCCATCGGGGGGTGGAATAGGGTTGTGAAGCGATGGGATGAGCCCAAGAAGCGGAAGGAATCGCAAGAACCCCGAGGCGTGACCGGGAAGGTCGAGGAGGCATGAAGCGGGCTCGCAGCACAGCAGCTCGGTGAGCCTAAATAAATCACACGGGGGAGGAAAGACTTGTGAAGAGATTCCTAATGAACGACGAGACGATAAATGACTAAAAAAAAATAAAAAAAATTTCAAAGCAATCCAAACGCGATCCTACACTCTAAAGCCTCCTCTCCCACCCCGTCCCGCTTCCCGACTTTGGAACCCTCCCAGTTACTTCGCCGCAGGCCACGGCGTCCTCATGCCCTCGACCGTCTCCCTCAGCAATTTATACCGCGACTCGCCCGCCAGCGGAAGATGCCAATCGGCCTTGTCCCACCCCTTCACATTCGCCGCGATCACCTCGCCCACCGTCACCTTCCCATGCCGCTTCCCCGCGTCCTCATACCCGTACTTCCCCGCCTCCCGCCAGTACTCGACGGGGGCGACCACGCCCCCCGAAACCCCCGCCACCCACGTCGGAGCCGGCGCCTTCCCCCCGCCCGCGAGCGGAATCCAACAAAACATCACAACCCCATAATCCACCGGCACCGTCGCCACCGTCGTCGTCACCTTCTTCGCCTTGGCCCCCGGCTGCGGCTGCGGCTGCGGGACAGATTTCTTCTCCTTCTTCCGCAGAATGAAATTCTCCACGGCGCCCACCACCACCGTGCCGATGCCCCGGGCGACCAGCACGTCGCGGTGCTCGGCCTGGAGCTTGGCGAGGGCGTTGACGACGCGGTTGACGGCGCCGCGGGGCCCCGCCGAGTCGTAGGGCTGCTCGCCGACGTCGGATTCGGCGGGCACCGTGAGGTGGTCGAGGTGGATGTGCTTGGGCTTGGTGCGGGTCAGGTGGCCGAGCAGGAGCTCGGTTTTGGCCTTGTTGGCCGTGGGGATCACCAGCAGCACGTTGTTGCGGGATTGGTTGGGCGGGGAGGGGGTTAGGGTGAGGGAGGGGAGGACGGCCTTGCGGATGTGCGGGTTGCAGAGGTTGCGGGCGTTGAGCGCGGGCCGGGTGGGGGGGTGTTGCTTGAGGGAGGCGAGGTCGGTTGGGAGGGAGGGGTTGACGAGGGTGGGTTTTGATTTGGACTCTGGGGAGTCAGCTGCGGCCTTTGGCTTGGGGGCGGAAGCCGCGGGCTTTGGTTTGAGCTTGGAAATGGTGGCTGCAGCTTGTTGCGACATTCTGGCCGTTGAGGGTAAGTACTGTATGCACTGTTCCAGACCAGTAGTATTAGTGCAGTGTTGTGTGGTTACCAGGTGCTGCTGGTGTGGGGAGGGCGTTCTGAATTGGTGGAATTGACGCTGAGGCGGCTGCTGCTTGTCTTGTCGACCTGAATGTTCGATGCCGACCGGAGACCACTTTATAGTCTATGTCAAAATGATTAAGGAAACGGATATAATCAATAAGGTGTTTTCGTATGCTATCTCCAGCATCGAGCATCAAGAATGCCAGAGTGCGACGTTTAAATGTAAATTTGCGAAGCACCTGGTCCTGTCCAATTCCGTCAGCTTGTCCCTCCCACAGTACCTAGCCCATTCTTTACGGCGCAGTTGGCGGGTTGGCCTGTCGCCATTGGCCGCTCGCTGGGGCGCAGTTGCCCGTAGTCCGGGCCTTCTGGGTCTGTCGTTAGGCTGTCACTTGGGCCAACCATTGGACGAGATGAAAGTCAGGTCCCTGCTGTCACACCTCAAACGCGCCAAGGACAGGCTGTAGCCTGTCACCGACAGATATGACTGCCTCGAGGCCAACACTCTTAAAACCACCTAGGTCACCGCGGCCGAACAAGATGGCAAGCGAATACCGTGTTTTATGTTTCAGCTTCTCGATATGGTTCATTTTATCTTTTTTTTCCCCGGCCTTGTAAAAGCTACCTTGATGAGCAGCAGCCCAGAGGTCCGCAATCTTGCTGTATTTTGCAATCCCGCCCGCGATCGAGGACGCTCAAACCGGTCGAAACAGACAGCATCATCCGGGCCATTTCTACGCGCCTTACTCGAGACGCCTACCCTAACTGCATGTCGTCTCCTCATCCTTTTCCACCTTCTTGAGCGTCGCACACGCAATCCGCGCACCGCTGGCGTCGTGGAACACAATGGACCGGTTGCCGATGTAGCCTAGTTGGATGATGTTCATGGCCGTGTACGGGTCATTGAACCTGGTGCTTTTGGTCAGCAACTCCCCCTTCGTTTACGGCCCAAGGGCCTTTCAAACTCCACTTACGTCTTCTTGACATCGCCCCCGGCCACGGTGCCGTATTTTCCAGACAAGTCACCGACCTCGCACGTCTGAGGCATCGACTTCTCACAGGGAGGAGTATCCCCGCGTACGTACGAGTCGAGGTGGCCGCCTGTTTCCGTGCAGTTGCCGCTCTCGGGGGTAGCGCGCAGATGGACGTGGTACTCTGGGAAGAGGCATCAATCAGCAATGGAACACACTGATACGGGGGTTTACAATCCATCCGCAACATTCAGAGGCCACGCACTGTAGGGCGCCTTGTCCGCTGCAAGCCCCATCACGTCGATGGTGTAGTTGATGCCAATGGTAGCGGCAACCGCCGTGACGGTGCCCTTGACGGCGCTCGAGTCAAAGGTTGCAACCCATGTTTCTCCAATGACGGGGTTGTTCCTGACTGGCTTCGCATCTCCCAGCGCTCCGGTGGTGACGTTGCCTTCTTGGCTGGCCGCGAGAGTGGCGGCACCCAGCAGAGTGACGAGAGAAATGAGTTGCATTTTGACTGCTGTAGTTTCTCGCGAGAATTCTCGACGGGTGGCAAGACAACCGGATCCTGTTGTAATATGTAGGTCTATCGCGACACCAACAGGCAGGGAGAGAGCCCGGGGAGTGAAGGAAAGGCCTTTGCCGACCGGCTTTTATAGGGCAGCTGCCAATGCTCATCCATCCCTCTGGGGCGCCGATTTCACAATCGCATCTTCAAATGGATGGTAATCAATATCGAGTTGGGGGTCCGAGACTCGATTCCCGGCATCCACCAGCATTCCGAATCCCGCCCGAAGCCCATAGCTCCCCTCACCGGGGCTCCCGGCTGTATGGATAAGCTGCCCGAATGTTAAGTGCCAAGCAGGGGTACGCTCTTATCCCGGCACCGATAGATGGATTCTCTCTCGCTAAGAACGTCTTGATAATTTAAGATTGGTGAGTAATATATCTTTGGGTGATAGACTCCCGCGGCGGCCGGACCAATTCAGTGCTGAAGCAGCAGAGCATCCAAGCCGATCACCGAGGCCCCGGGAGCCGACGGCAACATGATCCCTGTCTTCTTTCAAGACTGTCTAGTTTACACTTCAATCGTCCCCAATAGAGCGTGGCCGCAACCCTTACGCGCCCCTCCATCCCTGGATCTCGTCGAGCGTAAGGACATAGTCGCTGGTATAAATCTGGCAGTTTGTCAGTTCCAGGTCGCTCCCTCGCTGAGAATTGAAAAGAGAACTTACCTTCTTCAGGTTCTCTAGTGAGTTCCAGTCGGCATTGTTGATGAAGCTATCGCCCCAGACGGCAAACCACAGCCAGTGCGCCTCGTAGGCCTGCAGCAGGTCCGGCAGCGGTGCGGCGCCCACCTCGGACGCGGCAATCATCTTCTTGTCCTGGCCGAGCTCAATGAGCTGGTTGTACTGCGTCGACATTGGCTGCGATGTTGTTTAGTAGCTTGTTCTTGAGCGCAAATTTGAAAAAATAAAAATAAAAAAATAAAAAGAGAAAAGAAAAAAGGGGGCGGGGCGCAGATGCACTCACTCCATTGCCCTGAGCATACACATCGGCGCTCAGAATATCAACCGTGGCATCGCCCGGGTACCAATCCGCCAGGATCGAGTTCCAGACCCAGAGGAGATTGTTGATCTTATGGTGGTTGGTAAGCCGCTCGTACAGGATCCCCCACAGCTTCTTCGCCGGCTCGGGGCCCTTGGCCCCCCACCAGAACCACTTGCCCTCCGCCTCGTGCAGCGGGCGGAACAGCACCGGCACGCCGGCCGACTGCAGGCGCTTGAGCTCGACGGCGATGGCGTCAATGTCCCGGATCAGAAGCGTGTAGTTGGCGTTGGTCGTCGAGCTGAGGGCCGCCTCGACGTCAAAGTCGGTCGCGTCCGTGTAGAAGCCGCTCCACCACTTGTGCTCCTCGGTGTCGTACAGGCCCGTCGGCGCGTTCCAGTGCCAGAGCACCGACACGATGCCGCCCCGGTTGTGGTGCTCGATGGCCTCCTCCACGGCGGTGCCCTTGGTGCCGCGCTCGACGCGCGAGGGCGAGTAGTCCATCAGGTCGACCGAGACCAGAGCGGGCGTCTTGCCCGTCTGCTGGGCGATCCAGTTGGCGTAGGAGAGTTCCTGCTGGCCCGAGAGGATCTTCTTGCCGTAGATGGAACGGAGGTAGCTGTACAGGGCCTTGGCGTTGCCGTCGGCCGCCGCGTTGACGGGTGCAGCGTTGATCTGGTGGGCGGGACGGGCCGCAGAGGGAGTGACGGTGATGGAGTCGATGAGGTACCATCCCCAGTTGTTGACAATGTCGATCGTGTTGGACCCCTGGTTCAGCAGAACCTGCCCGGCAGCGACATTGGTGAATGTCTCGCCGGCCGGGAAGAACACCTCGCTGCTCGCGCCGCCGTTGAGAACCACCGAGGTGCGCTTGTCGCCGTAGATGGCGGCAACGCGGATGCTGAGGTCGTAGAGGCGCGACGTGGCGCTGTCCACGGTGAAGGTGACCTTGTCATTCGCCTCGTCGAAGCCGGTCACGTAGCCGGTGCCTGAGATGTCAGTGGTTAGTACATAGCGAAGAGGCGAAAGACGCCGCAGAGGGCAGCCACTCGGGTTCTTACCAGTGAAGCCAGACTGTGCCGTGTCAACAGTTGTCCCCGACAGCGTTGCATCTTCAGCCTCAAATGTCCGGGCAGCAGCACCGGGGTCTGTTGGCGGGTTGGTTGGAGCGGGACACGAGGGAGCCGCGTTTGTACCCGCAGCCAGGGCAGCGATGCCCCAAAGGAGGTATTGGAGAGTTCTGGCCATTGTGGGTGTCGGATCAATAGGTTCACAATAGGATTGATCTCGACGACGTCCAACCGGGTTCCCTAGCTGCACGGAAAGGAGACTGGAACCGGCCGTTGCGAGACGTTGGAGGTCTAAATATCATTCCGGCATTGCACATTCCAGCACTGAATGGCATATACATCAAACCCACCAACAAGTGTCCCTGGCGATGCTCTCTCTGTCTCCTCGGTAGTAGGCGGGGTTCCCAAGTCTAATGTCGGAGCGTAAAGCTCCGTGGGGACCGTCCCGGGGCGTCGCGCCGCGGCAGCCCCAGGGCACAACTAGCACATTCGTGGAGAATCTGCCCATCGGCCAATGGCAAATCCTTGGCCGGAGCTTCGGACGGAACAACGGACAGATTAGGATAGATATTCTCCTTTTGTTCGGAATGCCAGCACCCATGGGGAATGACGACGTCAGGAAGAGGGAATCGTTAGTCGACAGTCCGCCTTGGCATTTGGCTGCCGATCTGTCGTCATGAGAGACTTGTTGGCTTCAAGCGAGCTCCCAAGACAACCAAACTGCGATAGTTTAAAGTAATAACCATTGACCGTTTTCTTGAGTGGCCAAGGAACAGGACTGATATAAGAGTGAATGTGTAGGACAATACCTTGACGAATAGCTCAGTTATCTCCGACATTGGGCTTGAGTGGGATACCGTTGCTTGGGCGGTTGAATTATTTCTCATTTCCCGTTGCGGCAGCAGACGCCTTCCCCATGGACGAATGAATACGGATTGCGGTTTGTGAGTTGAAGTAGGTTTATCAAAGGTCGCAGGTGCGCCTGTGATGACAGGCTGCAAAGACAGCGCTGGGTTATGCTCAGAACCTACTGTTAGATTCTTGCAAGTCGATCATACTTGAAAGACTATAAAAGCATAGGGACTCACTGGTTAATTTTTATAAGTTACTAAGAGACCACCGCAATAGCAAGTCAGTGGTCTATGGTCAAGTCTTGACCAGTAGCGTCTAGCCGTTTTCAGCATCCCTCTGGGTACTGCCGTACCTAGCATGGCAGGGCACCCAAGTTACCATTATAAAGTAGAGTGAGCGTCTGTGGGAGACGAACCATGTCATGTGTAAAATTTATTTACTCCTGAATATTCAAAGCCCTTGTCTTGCAATCTTAAGTTGGGCTTTCAAAGCGGTCGTGGAGTGAGATTATAGAGAAAAGAAAAGAAAAAGTGAAGAAGCGTTTAGTTGTTTGACGTCGTGTCTGAAAGAGCCAATCTGACTAATGAGCACAACCTAGGTTCTCGATTACCCAGGAATTCACATAGGTACAGCACCCGAATTCTTAGAGGCGGGGGTAGTTACTTTCAGTGGTGTCATGTCAAGTTGGCCAAAGGTGGCAAGGATAAAAAGCTTTGACATTGAGCGTGAATTATGTGTGTACCTCAGGAGACATCGTGGTGCGGGTGTAGTAGATTGCTCCGCCTAGATGTATTGTCGAACCTCCCCCCATACGTTGCGGATCATCGATACCGAATCGTCGCAGACATTTACTAGGCAGGGTATTATACGAAGAAGCTACATGACTACGGGAACTGCATTTGTTTCTGGTCACGGTACTCGCCCAACACTGGCTCTAATCAGGCATATCAGGAACATCAGCGGGCCATTGACACCGACGAACCCGGATCTGTGGCGTTACACAGGCATACGGGGGATATCAGAACGCGGCAATGAATTGAAATTTACAACACCTTAGTTTGATGCCTTCGGCTATACAGCTCAGCGGTAAAACAGCCTGCAACGTTCCTGGAGTGTTTGACCGCTCACTCGTATGGTCGCAGCCTTGGTATTGGACCCGGGAGAGCAAGTCAAAATCAAAAATCCCAACATGAGTTTTCATTCATGGCGCACAGTGGTATCTGGGTATCGAGTATGAAAGAATGAGAAGAGGTAGGAAAAAAAAAAAAACAATTAGCACACCAAGCCTACTACCCGTCCGTGGTCATGATGAAATCCCTCTTGACCTCAATTCCCCTATCCCTGGATGGCCACGATGGCCCCGGCTCTGCCCCGGGCGACCCGACCTTAATCTCGGTCCGCACCGTCGGCTTCAGACCCAACCTGAGTTTGTCCATTGCCCTCCCATACTTTGGGTGGCTCGGATGCGGCTGCTGCAGCCGGCCGATCGTCACGCGGATCTCCTTGTCGGAGCGGTCATCGCTCTGCAACTCGAGGTCCTCCGGATATATGATGCCCCTGCTGCTGCCGTTCTCGTCGGTGCTCTTGACGCGGCTCGCGTTCGAGACGTCGCGTCCAGACGATCGTTCGTAGTATCTGTTGTTACTCGGCCCGCTTTGCGAGTTCATGCCGGGCATGCACTTGGAGATGAGCGGTCGGAGAGTCGGGAGGCAGGCGCAGGTGATACCCGAGCACAGCTCGCCGATGGACCAGCATGAGGAGGCTACGTTGTCCCAGGTAACGTCGTTACTAAGCTTGAGGTATTGGATGCGGATGACGGAGATGGCGCATGTCTGAGACAGACCGATGTTAGATGGCGGGCCAACGATGTGTGAGATGTTATGATACCCGGAACTTACAAAGAACCCCAAGCAGAAGACGCCAATCAGGCCGAGCTTCGCGTTCCTGCGGAGGTTGAGGCGGGTCAACGCCGGGAGCGGCAGAACGAAGACGATGACGTCGGTGACGATGTTGCCCCCGGCATTGATGTACCAGAATGGGAGGTTTGGGATACACGTGCCTGGCGTCTCGGGGAGCCAGAACTTGTGGATGGGCGAGCAGGTAAAGATGACGACAAGGAGCTGAGATATCGACCACAAGGCGACAAAGACGAAGGCGCCAATGATAACCTTTCGCATGGTCCCCGTCCCCAGAATACGGTGGTATTGGAGTAGAAAGGTAAGCTTGGTTGCTGTTAATGAGGCGTTGTAGAGGACGATGGAAATGTAGAATGTCTGGATCACAGTCAGCGGGAGCTGTTAAGGGCAGATACATGCGTCATACTCTAAAGTATTTCCACAACAGTGATGGATCTACTACTGCGAGATGTCGACCCTGACCATTGAGAGTATCTAGGCGGACGTCAGCCGGGGGTGACGGAGAAGCAGGCAAGAGAAGTACACACTTGAGGCGACCATGAGCCCGCTTCCCAGGGCGAGAACGACGGCGACGATGGCAGCCCAGTCGTCGGCGCCGAACTGGCGAATCATCACGGCGCGGGCATACGTGCGAAGGGCGACGCTGGCCGTGGCAATGGTGAGGGCGATGGTGACGGCGGCGATAGGGATTCCTGCCCGGGACTCGTAAGGGTCATAGGGCAGTGATGTCGTTTCCGACATTCTGAAGGTTGAGTGATGGTGTATACCTGGAGGGTAGTGGTGGGTATTGACGATTCAAGGCAGGCAGGCCCACGGCGGGACTCGGGAGCTATCTGCGGGAAGATGGCACCATGATATAACGGACCGGATTGCAGTGTCAACGAGTTCAACGCTCATCACGGACCTCTATTCGTCGGTCAGGGCGGTGACGAGAGAGGGTTACGCGACGGGGAGCCTTTCAGGCTGAGGGGGGGGGGAGCCAAGGACGGGGAAGAAGGGAGTTCTTTATTACTACTTCTCGAGCGATGTAAGGTAACGTCAAAGTTGCAGCAGTCGCTATCCCAGCGCACGGGAGCGAGTGGGTGGCCCAGACTAATCCATCATGTCTTCCCCAGATCCGCATCTGCATGGTCGGATGCCGGAACATCTCGTGGTAGCCCTCACGAGGATGCTCTTCTTGGCCTCGAGCGTCGCCACTAGTTTAGTTCCGCAGGGGATCATCCTGTGGGCCGCTTATTATTCGAAGCACACTCGGCGTCTGAGCTCCGTTGGCGGACCAGAATGTGCAAGACTGTGCAGTAGCATCTGCAGGTGGAACTGACGACACACCGTCACTTTACCCGGAACTGGCACCAGCGCTACTGACACTCGCTAGCCTGGATTTCAACGAGAGGACAAATGCAGAACTGCGGAATAGCGACTGGCCCGAAACTCGAGCTGTTCCATCGCCATCGGTTGAAGTCGGATCACAGACAAAGATGCTGCCTGCGTCAAGTACCCCAATGCAGCGTCGCAATCAGTTCGGCGAGTTTAGCCCGCCGTGATGGTTCCCTTGCACCAGCCATTTCCACTTTGGATCGTGGTCGACATGTCTTTTTCCAGCCATAATAAGTTGCACAAGGTGGGCGCCGGTCCATGGGCCCGAGATGGGAGGGTTGCATCCCAGCACTGTGGGGAGGGGGGGGGGGTGGGGTTGGAGGCGCAAAGGAAAAAATGGGAAGCGAGAACGGGTGGTAGATTAGATAGACAGGGGTGCCTTCTCTGGATTTGTGCTCGACTCGCAGTCTCCAGTCTCCACCCCTCCCACATTATCACAGCCGCATGCAATGCGCTAACGTTAGTGTAGAAGGTTGTCTGCTCTCAAGCTTTTGCAGAAATCGGGCTAAGTGCGGGGCTACACCTGCGTTGCTTCCCAACATCGCGCTACTAACCAAGGTGAGGTTGAAACCGCTCTTCACCGGCTCCCCGGGCGCCCACCCGTGCCACCCAGTCTGTGCACACGGCTCAGAACAACACCAAGATCCACCAGAAATCTCGGGTTCGCCTTCACCAATCCCAAACGAGCAACATTCTTCAGCCAACGGCCGAAACGTCGACGCGAATACGCAACGCCCTACATGTAGTTAATATCAATGTGTACAGTCAGCCTTGGCCGATTTGGAAAGGGTCTGACTTGGAACCAACGTCGTCAAGCTGCCATGTTCTAGGAGTCCGTCAGCAACGCGCTCCTCCACAACGCAACGGAGGCCCATGCGCGACCTGATGACGATGATAATGCGGGCTGTGGAGAGGGACGATCGCGGTACCAAACTACCAAACTTACAACACCCGCTTCCTCAACCGTCCATTCTGTCCCGTCTGCGACCGGGCAGGAGGTGCCGCATGCTGCACCCCCTCCCCTTCCCGAGCACGGTGAAGCGGAGGGAGCATGGGATAGAACACATTCCAGCTTTGTAGCTTGAAACAACATTCTAACCTTGGGCAGTCTCTTTCATGCTTCCAAACACACCCTCCTATTTTCAACCTTACGTACGACCTTATGCTCCCTTTGAAGAACAATCCGCTCTCCCCACTTGGCAGAGCCGGTCGGGAAGATTTCTCAAGTGCTGATTTTGAACAGAAGCCTTGGCGAAGAAGCTAAGAAGAAGCTAACCAAACCGAAGCCCCCTTGGCTCGTTGGGTGTGTTACACTGCCCAAGTGGGCTTGATCTGCAACCTGCAACCAGAAGCAATCACTGTTATACGGTACACTACAAGGGGCAGCGCTGTCACCCTTACTGTGTGTGGTCAAGTGCCACGAAAATCCGGGAACTTGGAAGATCCCGGAGATCACCGTGCGTGAACACCATCCGCTGGCCATGGAGGTGCCAGCCAGTATCTGGGCATCTGCTGCTGGTCATGGTTCTGGGCTATGGCTGATGATGGTGGTGCCAGTACTCAGCCTGAGCATCCGCCCCCCAAGCAACTTTCCGTTTACATCGCCGGTACCGTGTTGTATTCCCGGAAATATCAACAATGCGGCTCTAGCCGCCTCAGGTCACACAACCTGCCATACTTACATAAATTGGAGAGCGTTGATTCGCCTGAGTCCTTGCATCCAAGTTGGCTCGTTTATTATGTAGGCGCAATGATACACCGGCTGGTTGGCCGATTGCTCAGCAAACCCCTGCGTCCCAGGACCGCAGTTTTCCAGATCTACGGTGGCAGTTCCGCACAAAGGAAATTGTTTGCAATGCCGGTACCAGAGTTTCCCGATCGTGAGAGTTCAACCCCACGACGCAGGTGGATAACTCGTGAGACAACCGTGTGGTTCTCCGGCGGAGCCTGAGGTCTGTGCCACGGGAAGGGCCCTTCTAGCGCTGCCCCTTGAACTACTGTACTCAGTCTCGTCGGCTAATATCATTGCAAGAAATCCTTGAATGGTCAGAGAGGATCGGGCACGCACCACGCTCCAGTTCCCAAACCCCAGGAGCACTGCTGTGTGAGACTTCATCCCATGTATAAGGTATTTGTCTGTGACGTCGTCCTACCATGTCATAGCTGGCGGATCAAATTTGCCATCCAGTGGCGTGATAGCACTAGTGCGCTCGTTGCAAGACATCGCACGTCAGTTTAACAGAGGCGAATAGGGTGTCGAACAGGGACAGATCATTCCTCGCCGCAGCCACGGATCTCGTCGTAAGACCAGGCGCAACTGTCGCCAGCCGCTGAAGCTACCCAGCGAGAAATAAAAGGTCGCAAACGGCCAGTGAAAGAAAGAAACCCACTACCGTGGAAGCGGTCTTGGATCCAGTATAGGGGCGAAAATCCGGGAGTGGTCATAGCACTGGGCTGGTCGAATGGCATGAAGGTCTCTGTGCCTGGTTGCCTAGAAATGACTCCATTGTCCAGCGCCCTGGAGACTGCACCTGCCGATCCTATCAACTGAGCTGACTCCTCAAGAGGCACGGCAGCTGAGCTGAAGTTGTATTATCTGATAATCAAGTCCAATCCGAGTTTCCAGAGGTCATTTATCGTCAAGCCAACTGCAATCCAAACGGGAGCCAACTTTCCGGCTAACTGATGCTTGTCAACACTGTAGGAATTACACTATCCCTGTAGGCTGGCAAATTCTAAGATTCGACATCGTTGACCATGATTTGCAGAATCAGTTGGTACGCAGTGGACGTTGTTTTGCAATGCTTCCTCTCCACTTGATGGGAGTCCGTTATGATAGACAAACTCGTACCACTTGGCACAGTGGCGCAATTCGCGGCAATCACGTAACTGGGACCTCTGGGTTAACTTGTCTGATGATGACTTGAATTACTCAAAGCGGTCAGTTGGGTCCAGTCCCTGTCAAGACTATCAACTGGCGTCACAATCCGGACATCTTGATCTTCTAATTAATTATTGTATATGGTAAATCCGACCTTTTCCTTACTCAGAGAAGGAACGGGCATGCACACCCGCAGCGTTGACAGGTGGTTGAATCTAGTATTATTTGGTTGATTTTAATCAGTGTACATAGCTATCTCGACGAAATATGCTATCCACATGAACAGATTGGGGGTCGATGTGCCGTCTCGCTCAACTACCTACCTAGGTGTTGGGCCGGATACAGTACCACTTCAAAAGGTTCAAATTAGCGCGTACTACTATGTAGCATCAGGACACGGGCGACAATGTGACGTCAAGCTCAAGTTGACGATATTACCGGGCTTTGATGAGCGAGGGAGTGCCGGTTTCGCATAGCCGTGCCGCTGCCACGAGGTGTTCTCGGCAGTTGGGGGAGTTGCAACGCGGGAGATTGGCATTGGTGCTGTGGCTGGTGGCCGCATGTGCCGGCATTCAATTTGAGAGCCGAAACTTTACCAGCAGCCTGGAAAATGCGCAGGGCTGTCAACGAAGTACAAAGGTAGTATTTCTACTATGTAATACGTGTTCCGCCATTTCTTGAACCTCGCGTGGAACCTACCTTGTTATTGTCTGAACATCTGACTGCCTAGAAAAAGACTCTACGTCCCCTTCAGACCTCTTTAGTACCAGTGGTGTTTCTAATCTTGCCTCTCCTCTCATCTCTTCGACCAGACGCGCAGTCACAAACAACACAGTCAGCCTCATCAACGAAGTAGCCAAACCGGCATGGCTTCAGAGCCGAGCAAAACACAATTTTGAGCCTCCCGCTTATGTTTTCGCGTCCTTCCGCTAGAGAGCACACCAGCAGTAGCCCTTGGCGTTTGGGTCGGGTACCGAGGACATCTTTTAAAGGAATAATTACCGTTGCGCAATTCTGCCTCCGCATGAGATCATTGAGAAGATGACCTGGCGCCATAATCAAGTCCAAGCTGGATCTTGAGATGGGTTTGTTCAGCCAGCGGAAATGGCCACTGCTAACCGGAACCCCCACGGGCAATATCACGCCTTTCTTGGGCTATCAATAAAAAGGACAGCAGAATATCAGACACTATCGGTGGGGATTTGAGATTGATGCAGGCTTGAAGATATCGGATTCGGTTTCATACAACCATCTGCTCTCACCCACGTGCGGTGTGCATGGAATAGAACCGCGGCAACTGGTCGAAACAGTTAAGTTTGACATGTCGCAATTGCTGTTAGAATTGCACCTAACGGCATCGTGCTCGTGATTGATTGATTGGGCTTACAAGCAGTGAGCCCGGCTTCGGGCCCGATGGCGTGCCGGCCTCCGCCGATGACACCACGCTAGCGTCCTGCCGCCCCGGGGATTAACTCCGTCAACGTCTCTATGGCAGAGTCGGGGCTGCTCTCAAACTGCACATTAACACGCACTTAGCGGGTTCCTTTCCTCGTTGCCATTGGCCTAAAATGCTGTGATGCAGGATGCTCAGGGGTTGGTCCGTTGGGTGTTGCGACGGTCTGGAGCCATCCCGGAGCTTACGGCAGGTGCAGTGCCAGCGGAAAGGTCCTTTGAACAAGGAGATAAACATCGGCATGCGTTATTAGGAGGAAGATATATAAAGTACTTGGGGCCCTCGCCCGCATGAACATTCCATCCGACTACTGCACTGCTCGGTCTCTCTGCTTTCCCAGCGTTGTATCCTCCACAGATACTGTCAAAACCAGCAGCAATGGCGGATGAGAAAAAGAGTTCCAACATATCCGAAAGTCAGCTCAGCCCGAGTGATGACGAAGGCCAGGAAATATTATGGACCGAGGCTGAGGAAAAGGCACTAGTGCGGAGGTATGCGCCTATTAACATCCGGGATATGGAACCTACAGAGGCGATTAACACACTTCCCAATCAGAGTCGACTTGCTCGTCATGCCACTTTTGATCCTCGGCTTCTTTGCTCTGCAGCTTGATAGAGGCAACATGTGTGTTCTCCCCCCTAATTACCTGGGCCCTTGTTCTCTCTCGGCTTCCTGACCAAGCGTCGTTCAATAATTAGCGGCAACGCCATGACAGACTTCTTCCTTCAGGACGTTGGTATCACGCAGTTCCAGTTTAACATTGGGCAGCAGCTGCTGTCTGCTGGTATCGTTCTGCTGGAGGTAAATTCTAATACCCCGTGTCATCGGCTGCCTTGCAACATCAGGGCCTAACCAGAGACACAGATACCAAGTAACATAATACTCTACCGAGTCGGACCAGCCGCCTGGATTGGCGGACAAATTGTGGCCTGGTGAGACTCTGCTGACGCTTTCTGGTCTTGGAACTCAGCTCACATGCATGCCAAACAACAGGGGTTTCGTTGCTGCATTTCAAGCCTTTCAGAAGGGATTGGGTCCATATCTGGCCACCCGATTACTGCTCGGGTAAGTATGGCCTATTCTTTACCTCTTCTCTTTTTCAACACCGGAAACCTACTAACGCAAATAAAGGCTCTGTGAGGCAGGGTTTATCCCCGCCGGGCTGTTTACCATTACGCGCTGGTATAAGCGTGATGAGACGACCAAGCGGTTTTCGCTCTACTTCATTGGCAACATGTTTGCCGGCGCTTGTTCCGGGCTCGTTGCGTACGGAATGTGAGTGTCGCTTATAACGTTGACACCAACCAGTCCTCTGGTACATATGGATGGTAGCTGGAATGTGCTGGCTAACCTCCTACTTACTCAGTCTGCATATGCGAGGCATCGGCGGTCTGGCAGGATGGCAGTGGCTGTTTTTGGTAGGCCCATGCCCTCCTCCTCAGTTTGGTTGCGAAGATTGGAAATATGCGTCCTGACCAACGTTTGTTTTGCAGATCGAAGGCCTCTTCACCATCCTCGTCGGCATCCTGTTCATTGCCCTCTTTCCTCTATCCTCCACCAATCCTGTCTCTCTCTTGGGAATCCGATACTTTAGCGAAAAGGAGTCGCAAATTTTGCAACAGCGGGTTCTCCGCGACGACCCAACCAAGTTCCAGCCTCGCCGCAACGTCAGTTGGGCCGAGGTCAAGGCCACTGTTGGTCAGCCCCTTTCCCACGGTGCCGACCCGACCCTCCAACGAAGACTGACATCGCTGTGCGCTAGTTCACCAACTGGCGTCTTCTCCCACACTTCTTTATGACGCTGCTGGGAATGGCGCCCGCCCACACCATGGGTGCATATGCTCCGTCACTGGTCGTGTCATTTGGCTTTGACCGACTCAAGTCCAATGCCATGATGTCTATCGGTGCTTGGTGTCTGATTGTTACCAACCTCGTCTGGGGAGCAGTTGCCGACAGGACGAGACGCAGAGGTCTTATGGTGTTCTTGGGGGTCCTTATCCTTTGGGGTCTCACAGTAAGTTGACGACGACAGTAAGCACTGCTTGGCAGTTAAAAGCACCCACTGATCCGGTATAAACAGATCGGAAATCGTCTCCTTGTTGACTCCAAGAACGGAAACTTGAGATTCGGAGTTCTGGTTACCGCCATCGCGTTTCAGGCACCCTGGCGTAAGTCTTGATTGTCGGCTCTGGCCTCTCCTGGGTGACAGTTTGAGCTAACGTCCGACTCTAGACGCGGTGAACGGTTCATGGCTGGCACTCAATGCCCGGACCGCAGGCGAACGGTCCATCACGATGGCGATATTCATCATGAGCGCGAACGTTGCGGGCATCATCGGGAGCCAACTTTTCCAGGCGGAAGATGCTCCCTTGTACCGGACGGGCTGGACCGTCATCATGGTGCTGGTGTCGCTCGCGCTGCTCATGTCTATCCTTGCCAACCTGCAGTATTGGCTGTTGAACCGCTTCCAGAAGAGGCAGGGTCAGGAAAGGTACCATTATTGATTAGAAATACTGGGGATTTCTTGTACAGTCTCGAGGAAAACACATCGTCAATGAACATGAAGACGTTGAGAGCCGCTCTTGAATGGCCTTAGCGAGTCGTCGAAGTGCAAGAGGTGAGGAAGAGGAGACGGAGATTCTGGGGGAGATGACTTCAGTGGCTGCGTAAGAGTGGCGGCGAAGTGATCATTGACGAAAGGTTTGAGGTCAGATGGTTTGAGGAGAGAAAGTTTGAGACCGGGAGGTTTGAGCTACATCATGGGCATCGTTCCTATGCTTGCTCTATCGCCGGGCTTGCGGTAAAGATTCAACCACAAGAGAGACAGCAATTAACATTAATTATCAGTTGGCCCTAGCATCTTCCACGGGGGTTTTCTCCCTATTTCCAACCCAAAAGAAAGCACGCAGCCTCTGCTTACAGTAGTTACTCCCGCAGTAAATTTGGCCAATGCACTCACGGGAGATGAGACGGCGAGCGTAATCCCAGAACAGGAAAGGAACTAGCGCACAAGGACTGTGTCTAACGTATGCGAGTCGCGGGTACCGTAAGCACAGCGAGGCGTGGGTTCTCAGCGATCCAATAACAACTATAATTGCTCACTTTGATGAAGTCTCTAGTAAAAGGCCCAGGCACGCCACCAGTATACGGCATGTCATTCAAACATTCGCAGCTATTTTCCGGGAGTGGCAAGTACATGGCCGGGGAGGAAGTTTGTTACAAGGCATAATTCAATAGAGAAATGAAACAACGGTCCTTGTTCCCATTGGATAAGCGCCAACTGTAAAGAAGAGCGTCTGTCAACCATGCCCAGCCGAATAAGTAGCAGTGTAAACCAAACCCTCTTCTCATGACCTGAACCGCTTGCTCGCCTCAGTGAAAGTCATGCCCTTCTGTATCTCAACGGCCATCTTGGAGTCGGCCGAGACCTGCTTCGCCATGAGCGGGAGCGCCTGCTCAGCAAGTTCCTTGGGCAACACAACGACGCCATTTACATCACCAACTAGATAGTCCCCGGGGTTGATGACGACGTCTTGTCCATCGTTCGTAACCGTGACAGGTTCATTGACGGCGACAACCTTGAAGAGCGGGCCCGGGGGTGCGGTGCCCACGCCGCGAGCGAATACCTAGTGGTTTGATTTAGTCTATATTTTGGTGCCTTGGCCTCTCAAGCGACAGAGCAGAGAACACACCGGGAAGTCCAAAGCCCTCTGTTCCTGTATGTCACGGAAACTACCATCAATCACAGACCCCACGGCACTGCTGGCCTTGGCTCGAGTGGTCATCAAGCCTCCATAAAGAGCATTGGCCGTGCTGGGCGTGCTTGTCACGAAGACGACGGCGCCGGCAGGGACTGAGTCAATCTGCACGACTTCTCAGGCCTGTTCCACACGAGACGACGTACGCAGCGAGGCGGGACTGACTGACATAATGAGTAGGCCACTTTGGCCTGCCGTCATCCTTCGGAGCGTACTGAACGGTATACGCCGGACCCACTATCTTGGTAGGCCCATCTTGCTGTTGCGGCGACCACATGGTCAATCCGGGCAAGAAGCCGCCATTGTACACTTTGAGCTTGACAAGCGCATCCGAGACATCGCACCTGAGCGGCCCGACATAAGCATGTATCCGACGATCTCCAGCTTTTGGCGCTGGCGTTGAGGACCTACGTCGTGTACTCATACAGTGCCTTCACTATGGGATCACCCAATCCCGATGCGTTCACAGCCGTGGTAGCCATGTTGTACAAATGCCTCGGCGTTGAGAGCCGAGATCGTCCGATGAGCGTGGCTGGCCAACGAAGAGAAAAAGAGTGTATTTCCAGCTGTGGCCTCACTTTAGACGACACAGGCCGGATACTGGACAAAGTTCGCGTTTGCAACCGCATGACTGAGACCCAATGGTCAAAGCTGGGGTGAACCACAGTCACGAAATGCTGATGGCATGTGGAAGTGGGACCGCTAGGGCTGTTGGGGCTGTTCCGGGCCCGCCCATTGTAAGTTACAGTATGTACCTCTGGACCCGGCTCTGTCGCTAATGTCGTAGCGAGCTGCAACGGCGGTGATTAACGTTACGGAATGTCGGGGGTGCCGCAACAAGGGAAGGGGAACCGGTCCAATGGTGGCCGTTCCAATTTCTCGCTCGTCTTGAATTGAATTTCCTCACGTTTCAATGGAAAAGCGAGGAGTGAGAAATACGCGGGCCAAGGGTGGAATAAGCGCCTGGAGCGAATGTCCAAGCCTGGCTCAATGCAGCAAAGTGGCTCAGCTTCTGACTGAGTGCCATTTTCACGGAGAAAATCAAGATGTGAAATGCGAAGGAGCCCAGACAAACCCCACCCCACTGGCTGGTCTCACCATGTTCGGGCGCTGACCCCCGGCCAGCCGCCCCCTGTAATCCCAGCCTTACCGGATGAAGCAGCCAGCCGGAGCCTTGGCAGCAGCGCCTCGACCTCGCAGATCCTGGGCTCACCAGGCAAAAAGAGCATGGAACCCCAATTGCCGCCAGGCTGACATCCTCCTGTCCACATCCCAATTCAGTCCATTTGTTTGCGACTCTTCTACGTACATTGCCGACCGACAGTCAGGGCGACATTGAAGCCCATCGCATACTCTACATTGCCTGCGTTGGGTGATCGCCTGGGCTAGCGTGTCGATCCAAGCCACGCAACCGCCAGCGACAGACAACCCCTCCTTCGACTTGTGATCCCCGGACAGGTCTCACTGCACCGTCACCCAGAACCACAGGTCAACAAACATCTGTGCCTACTAGTGCACCCCGTTGCGGGGAAACACACGATGCGGACGAGGTCCTGCGCTTCGTAGCAGGGCAGAAATCTTTTTCCGACAAGGCCTTTGATCAACTTTTGGCTCTTCTCGTCGACTCCCGCCGCAATGCCCCCGCCAATTTTTCGAGTACGCGTCCCGGTCCTGGTGCCGCCGCCAGGAATAGACCAAGGGTTTGGCGCCTCGACATCGGCACTACAACCCCGTGCCGACAATGAACACAGCAAGTCAAAGCAGCTCGAAGTAGGTCAAACCGCAGCCGCCCATAGCTAATCTACCTTACTGGACTTTGCACTAAACCCGCCAACTTATAGATAGTAGCGCTTGTACTGGGCTCAATCTTTGGGCTCATTATTCTCGTATTTCTCCTCCGTCACTTTTACCGCAAACGCCGCCCAAAACATACCTACCAACCAGCAAGACGCGATGAGGACGCTCCGACCACCCGCCAGATGAACCGACACAACCAAGACAACCGCGAGGACTCGCTATCCACCTCACAAGCCCGGTCCACAACGACCGATGCAGCCAGCGTCGACCGCACCACATCCGTCCGCAGCGTCATGACGCTGCCCGTCTACCGGCCGAAGGCGACCGAAAACGAGCTCGTACTCGGCCGCGAGGGAGAGCGCGACGGCATCGACATTGTGGTAGAGATGCGCAGCGCCGAGGAGGACGAAGCGCTGCGCGACGAGGAGATGGAGGCCCTCTACCAGATCCGGGCCGCGCGGCGGAGACAGATCGCCGACCGGGAAGAACGTCGGCGGCAGCGGCGCGAAGCACGCGAGGCCCAGGACGTCGTTGCCCTGCGCGAGCTGCGCGAGCGCACCCGCGCCAGCGCCTCGCAGAACACAGCCGAGATCGAGGAGTTGCGCTCCGAGCACGACCGCATTCGCGGCACCCGCCAGCGGGCCGTCAGCAGCGTGTCGTACGCCGACGTCGGCATCGCCCGCGCCGACGGCACGCGCATCCGCGCGAACAGTACCGAGAGTAGCGACAGGGTCGGCCTGCTGTCGGACGCGGCGAGCATTGGTGGGGGGAGCTTGTTTGAGCGGCGCGATCGGAGCGCCAGCGCGACGCTGAGTATCGATACCTCGCGCACGATGCAGGACCGGCCGGATTCGCCGGGTCTGTCAATCACGACGGGGGGCAGCGGGGTGTATAGTCTTGCCAGTGCCGGGCGGGTGAGGTCAAGGTCAAGGGCAAGCTCGGCTGCGACCACGCCGCGGATTCCGACGCCTAGTCCGGGGACGACGCCGAGGGCCGGGTCGCCCCCTGAGATAATTGATGCCGAGGACGCCGATCTGGGAGATGTTAGCATTCCGCCGCCTGGGTACGACGAGGTCAGCCTAGACGACTTCACGCCGCTACATTCGCGTCGGAATTCCGACGTGTCGGGACGGGCCAGCCCATATCCGGATCCGCCCCCGGATTATTCCGGCCCAGGGCCGGCGGAGATGAGGAATAGAAGATTGTCTGCGCACATGGAAGATCTCGCGGCGCAGACTCAGGCGCACGCGCAAGACGGCGCAAGCACAGGACCGGGTTCATCCAGTGGTCCTCCAAGGCTGCCCAGTATAAGAATGGGCCAAGTTCCCCAGATTGTGATTGAGCCGGTGAGCGCGAGGCCATGATACTAGTGACGATGGTGGTGGGTGTCAGGTTTATTCGAATACTACATATTAATGAAGTCGCGGTCGAGAACGGTCCCCGGTTTTGGAGAGGGGGGGTGTGTGGCAATTAGACAGCAACTTGTGGATGGACGGATGGTTACTGGACGGTTGGATACCCTAGGGTGACAAAGGGCATCGTGTATGCATATATTCGTTTGTCTCACTGCTTGCCGCGGAGTCCTGGACGTTGCATTTTGGGCGGGTTTGGCTTGGGTGGGTTGGAGTTGATGGGAGTCTAATACACAAGCCTACAAGTACTTTTGGATCAACTTGTTTGGAAGACAACAAATTTAGCGATTCCTTGACTACAGTAACACAAACCCCAACTGTAAGATATAGTTTTTTGTTAATATACCCAGGTATTGTCACTGATATCAGGATGTTGATCTCAGCGGACCCCGGAGCCTTGAAATCTAGAATGAAGGCTGAATAGGAAAGTGGCACTTAAGAGAGAGGAGGCGTTGAGGGGAAAGAAGCATTGAAGGGAAAGAAACTCCCAGTAAAGACGTTGCAAAGCATTGCGGATTCGGGAAGGCACCGCTAAGGCCCACCCAAACGCGGTTATCATCTTCCACCGGGAGGGCGGTCTTAACAATACCGTTCTTAACCGTTGGCATGTCATACAAATTCCCTGGGCGCCACTCCGGGAAGGGGCCGTTCCAGAGCTGGGAATGGTCAAGGGGTCAACGAGACCGGCAGCACCGCGTCAACTGTCAAGGTCACCTTCCGGCCGGTCCAAAGACGGAACGGGGCCGGCTGCACCACATAAAAAAGCCTCCGGCCGGGCCGCCTGGATTGTAGCGGCGGTTCGGGCTGTGTCGGCATCACACCACCGCTCCCCTGTCGGCAGCGTTTGTTCGCTTGCAGCGGGCCGAGTGTTTAGTAATGGAATCCATATCACTAAACAGAAAGCAGACATCTCGGCTCCAGCAAGATGGTGGGGCGGGAACGGTGTAAGCAGCTCGGCAGATGGATGCCCTACCCGCCTGCTTTTCTGTCTCTTCGATGCCTTCTGACAAACCAACAGAAACTGAGCATATTACCCGCATTAGTCAGAAGACACATGACGGAGAGCACATTCTTCGGCAACACGCTGACCAGGCGTACACGATAGTAACTAATCCATCACGGTGTTTTATCCGTCGCCCTTCGAGAAACACGAAGCCGAAGCGCCGAACACAGGGTTCCAACGAACCGAGAGTGCTAACCGGGTTGGGGGTGCGAGCCGATGAGCGAAAGGCGGGGGAGAAACCGCACCTTGTGAATCCAGAACTTATACCCTGGTTATATCCGAACCACCGAGCTCACAATTGAGTTGTTGTTTCTTGTTTGTGAGCCAAGGGGAATAATAAAAGAGGACCACATCCCCATATAGTGAAGAGGGAGGTTCATCAACCACTTTACCAGTCGAGCTCATCAGTCCAACAAAACCTTGTGAGCTTTGTCGTCCAACACCTAAACTGCCAAACAAAGGCAATCCTTTCAGGTCCCTCCAACGGAACAGTCACAACCCACCTATCATCAAACTCACTCGATCCCACGTCTACGGTACTGCAAAGTTAGAGAACCCTTGGACCAACCTTGGCCAGTCCGCGATAGTCCCGGAGGCCAAGGCGGCCCCGAGCGGCAGCAATGGAGAAAGACATGGAGAAAGACATGGAAAAGACGGCCTATAACTCCGAGTCGGACCGGACCGAAGCAGACCCCTCAATCCAGACCAATGACGATAGGATCGCCGCCGCCGACGGCTCCATCGCGGAGCCACCGGCAGCTACCGAACCCAGGGCCCCCACACATGCGGACGAGGTACCCGATGGCGGACTGACAGCCTGGCTGCAAGTAGTCGGGTCCGCCGCGATCCTCGTGAATACATGGGGGGTAATCAACACTTTCGGCGTCTTCCAGGCCTACTACGAGGCCAACCTCCTGAAGGACCACAGCTCTTCCGAGATCTCCTGGATCGGCTCCACCCAGGCCGCTCTGCTCTTCCTCGTCGGCGTCTTCGCCGGCCCGCTATACGACGCGGGCTACTTCCGACACCTGCTCTTCGCAGGTCTCTTCCTGATCGTGTTGGGGCAGTTCATGACGTCGCTCTGCGTATCGTACTGGCAGGTGATGCTGGCGCAGGGGATCGCGATGGGCATCGGGATGGGCATGACGTTCCTGCCCTCTGCGGCAATCCTGGGCCAGTACTTCTCGCGACACCGGGCGCTGGCGCTAGGCTTGTCGAGCGTCGGGTCGCCCGTGGCGGGCACCATCTTCCCCATCATGTTCAGCCGGCTGCAGCCGGCCGTCGGGTTCGGATGGGCCACGCGCGCCATCGCCTTCATCCTGCTCGCCATGTCGGCGATCCCCATCGTCTTCATGCGCACACGCGTCCCGCCGACGGGCAAGGCGCGGGCAATCATCGACAGGAGCGCGCTGACAGATGCGCCGTTCCTGTTGTTCGTCACGGGCGGCCTGTTCTCCTTTCTGACGTTGTACGTAACCTTCTTTTACATCACCCTGTTCGCCACGTCGCACAACGTCGCGAGTGAGAGCTTCGCGCCGTACCTGGTCACGCTACTCAACGCCGGGTCCATCCTAGGGCGCATCATCCCCAACGCGCTCGCCGACCGCTATGGGTCACTGAACCTGACCATCGCGTGCACCATGGGCAGTGCGATCCTCGTGTTTGGGTGGCTCGGAATCCACAACCTCGCCGGATCCGTCGTGTATGTGCTGCTGTATGGCGCCTTTTCTGGTGGGGTGGTCAGCCTCACGCCGAGCGTTATTGTCGGGCTTTCGCCGGATATGGGCCGCGTGGGGGCAAGGATGGGTATGAGCTTTGTGATTTCTGGCATAGCGATCCTTGTGGGTACTCCGATTGCCGGCGCGATCCTGGGCAACGAGGAGAATCCCCAGTGGCTCGGAACCATCTTATATGCTGCGTTTGGGCTTCTGGTGGCTACTTCGCTCTACTCGGTATCTCGGTTCTTGCTGTATAAAAAGAAAGGAGGATCGAAGGCTTGAGTTGTGTAACAAGCAGATCCGTCTCCTTGGTTGTCGTTTGGCGTTGGGGGGTCTGGGGGTGTCGGGTAAATAGAATAGAGCCCAACATATAATAAAACGCTCTTATCCAACGTTCCCTCGCATGGCGTTTACTGTTTCGGAAACGAAACCGTGATGCCTGAACACATGGCACCGGTTTATCTCCTATCAGTCTCAGGCTCCGCTAAGATCTTGATATCGGCGCCAGCCCGAACGTCTCCAGCATCCTGCGGATACCGCCAAGCCCGTGTCCTCCTCGGCCGTGATTAGGCAACGGCGCTAGGACAAAAGATGAGTTGTTGCTGAGTAACGTCGATGCCCTCTCAGGAGGTGTTTCGTGAGGTTGCGGTCTGGGCCGCCCACAAGTGGTGCGCTTCGTGGGGTTTGAGGGGGGCTCGACCCCAAACAAAACACCACACAGCGATCAAGCGAAGCTCGCGCACTGGCCCTATCCCAATGTAACCATGAGGCCCCGGCGGGAAACGAAACAGCTGCGGAGATGTTGCAAGTTGAGCAAGCAAACCACCATCGCCCCTGGGCGTCACCATTGGACATCTCTCACACCGCGTTGTTGGCGTCGAGTCGGAGGAGTTCCCGATTGAGCAGGTTGGCGGCCGTGAGCGGCTCTGTTGTCTTAGTGGCGCCGACCATACGGACTACCGAGCGAATCAACGGGGATTTGTCAGTGTGACTAAGAAACGCTCGCCCAAACAACCCGAAAATGGCGAGCTGCCAACGAGGTCTTTCAGGTTGGTCTGTCGCGAACTGTTGCAACGCTTGCGGTAAGCCCTTACTCAGCAATTTGATAAACTGGGGCTTAACAGCAGTGGGGCAATGCGGGATGTGAGGGGCAATGAGCTCAGCGAGGAAAGACCAGTTCGTCCCGCCAGATCGGAATTGTCCGAAACCATACCGCTTGTTGGCAGGCACAAAGGAAGTCGTGGCTCGGCAAGTGCACTTGCAGTGCACTGTGTACATGAATACAGTACTATGCAACTTCCCGGATAAGGGGCGGTGCCAGTTGTCTTGTGTTGCAGACAAAGGGAGCTGCAGGGCCGATCTTGGGCCCCTGGCGGCTGGGTTGCCCCTCCGAGATCGAGTGTCACAGTGCTTTGAGGTGGATTATCCGATCATGACGAATGCCAACTTGGGGGTACTTGCCAGATGTGGGATCTGCACCATTGGAGCTCCGGAGGGCCGCCGCTTCTCAACAACTCATGTATAAAGTCGCCAAAATCCCTCTTCCCTCCGACCGGTGATCCCCATACTTTCCATCTTCCACCACAAGTCGTCGTCGACACATCGTCAATACACCAGCTCGCCGCCTGAATATCAACTGAGACATCCCCACGAACGTCGCACATCATGGCTCCCAAGATTGCAATCGTCTTTGTAGGTTTCGTCCTCGGTACCGAGCTCGATTGCAGAGGCGGGGGGGTTGCGGAACGAGCACTTCGACGACAATGGCTGACATGACCCGACAGTACTCGATGTACGGCCATATTCGGCAGCTTGCCGAGGCCGAGAAGGCGGGCATTGAGAAGGCGGGTGGTACTGCCGATCTTTTCCAGTATGTCTGACCGCACACACGGCAGAACAGCCGAGGAGGAACATCTTGCTGACCCATGATATCAGAGTGGCCGAGACCCTCTCCCAGGAGGTGCTAGACAAGATGCACGCCCCGGCCAAGCCGGCAGACATTCCCGTCCTCGAGGACCCCAGCGTGCTGGAGCAGTACGACGCTTTCCTGCTTGGCATTCCGACCCGGTACGGCAACTTCCCCGCGCAATGGAAGGCTTTCTGGGACAAGACCGGCAAGCAGTGGTCCGCAGGCGGCTTCTACGGCAAGTACGCCGGTGTCTTCGTCTCCACTGCCAGCATGGGTGGTGGCCAGGAGTCGACGGCCATCGCCGTCATGAGCACACTCGCCCATCACGGCATCATCTACGTACCTCTCGGCTATGCCAAAGCGTTCGGCCTCCTAACGGACCTGTCCGAGGCGCGCGGCGGTAGCGCTTGGGGTGCGGGCACGTTCGCGGGCGGCGATGGCAGCCGTCAACCGAGTGCGAAGGAACTGGAGCTTGCCCAGATCCAGGGCGAGTGGTTCTACAAGACGGTCGCCAAGTCTGTCGGTGCGTGAATACTCGATGGCAGCGGACAAGGCATCTGGGCTGTCGCTAATGGGCGGTCGGAAGGTGTTTCGGGGGAGAGCGTAGGGGTTACGAAGGCAGCTGTCACCAACGGAAAGGAGGGACAGCAGCAGATGAAGGAAGAGGATCGCAGTCCAGTAAAGAATAAGGACTCGGAGGTCAAGGAAGGGCCATGCGGATTGCCAGCAAAATGTGTTATACTTTGAATTGAAAGCATTGAATCCAGGTGATCTGACATTTATCGGATGCGTATCCCTCGCATGCTCCTGTGTGAAAGATGGAGGAGGACGGAGTTTCAGCTGGGCATGACTGGAGAACACCTAAAAGCGGGCGCTGAGGCCCACTTATTTACCTCTCCAGCACCCGAACTACCCAACCACTGCCAATCCGAACCAGCCCATCAGATAACGTTCTCTAGGCCGCCGGTCTCACCACTCCACATTTCTTGACAGTCCCGCGCAGGCGTGGTAGAGAAGGCCTTTTAGGAGGGAAGGCCCTCACAAGGGACTGCGGACGTTTGTCCTCTCTGTACTCTCTCAACCCCGTCTCCTTCCACTTATCCCAACCCTGCCGCACACCAAAAGCCTTCAGGATTGCATTTGCCAGCGGCAACGCCAACGACCATTGGGGCTCCATCGCTAGGCCGCAAAAGAACCTCCGCCCAGGCAATGTGGTAGTCGATTGCGCTCTCGAACAGACCCTCGGGCTGAGCAGGTAACGAACTTGGGCGTCGCTGTCTTGTGTTGCTGGGCCATAAGAAAGTCCGGGACCCGGGGTTAAAGAATTTGACGCTGGGTTCTAGAACGAACTGGAGAAGACGGCCATGGTTCCTCGATGAGAGCGGGTGAATCCAGCTTCAAGTAACCCACATTGCTTTGTTGTTGATGGTCAGAGTTATGCCAATCTAGGGATTGTTTTTGTTGTCACGGCGAAAGAAGCTGAAAAAGTCTTTTTCATTTTTGAGGTGCATAGGCATCCCGGAGCTTCTGACTTTTCTTGCCTCGGTAGCCTTTTGTAGGAACCATATGAATCATGCGGCCCATGGGCTTGATAGTGTCGAGTCGTGTTTGAATTTGAGGACAAATTATTATGGGATCGACGATACCTTGGTAACCCGACTCTATCCCTGCCGTGAAACCACCTGGAATAAATGGGACATCTTGGCCACGTGATTAATCTGTAGCAATCTTCCTACCTTCCCGTCTCGGATATAATTAGAGGAGAATAACCGATAAACAAAGTATAAAATGCACCGACCTCTCCCATCCACTAAAAGACTGCCCGGCATGTCCAAGCGAACACCGTCAACGGTGTTCGCGCCGGCTCTCCTCGCGATTCTACTTATTCACTACCTCGCCAGCCAGTTTTCGAACTCGGACTGCTCCTCGCTGCAATCAATCAAGATGATGTGGTTGGGGCTGTGGAAAGCATTGGCGGTTGCCGCCGCGAGCATCTCGCTGGCGGAGGGAGTCTCGGACAGGACGGGATGCAACTCCTTTCCACCGCTGCTCGACGCCAGCCTCGACGATCTCAGGTCTGGTTTAGACTCGGGCCGGTTTACCAGCGTGGACCTTGTGAATGCGTATATCGCACGGATCAACGACGTTAACCCGACGCTTCGGATGGTCCTGCAGATTAACCCAGATGCATTATCAATTGCCGCCGACTTGGACGCTGCCCACGTCGCCGGAAAAACGCGTGGACCACTGCATGGCATCCCAATCCTGCTCAAGGACAACATCGCCACGGCTGACAAGCTGGAGAACACAGCGGGCTCGTATGCCCTTCTCGGGGCACGGGTACCCGAGGACAGTACCGCTGCAGCCAGGCTCAGGAAGGCCGGCGCCATCATCCTCGGCAAGACTAGCATGTCCCAGTGGGCCAACTTCCGCAGCTCGAACCCGACCAACGGCTGGTCGGCGATCGGCGGCCAGACCGAGGGCGCGTATTACCCAAAGCAAGACCCCTCGGGCTCGTCGTCGGGCAGCGGCGTGGCCAGCTCGCTGGGGCTTGCTCTTGCGTCTCTCGGCACCGAAACAGACGGCTCCATCGTCTCACCATCGAGTTTCAACAATCTTGTGGGCATCAAGCCCACCGTGGGTCTTACCTCGCGGTACCTGGTTGTGCCCATCTCGGAGCATCAAGACACCATCGGGCCCATGGCGCGAACCGTCAAGGACGCAGCCTACATCCTCTCAGCCATCGCCGGCCCGGACTCCAACGACAACTACACCTCGGCCATCCCCCGCTACAAAAGAGCCCCCGACTACGTCGCCGCATGCAGCCCCAACGCCCTCGCCGGCAAGCGCATCGGCGTCCCCCGCGCCCTCATGTCCTCCTCGTCAACCTTCAAACCTATCCACACCGCCTTCGAGACTGCCCTCGCCACGCTGCGCGCCGCAGGCGCAACCGTCGTCGACCCGGTCCCCATCCCCGGCTGGGACGCGCTCACTCGCGGGTCCTACGAGCGGGCTGTCCTCCAAGCCGACTTTGTCAGCAATCTGCGCACCTACCTCTCCCGCCTAACCACCAATCCTCACAACCTGACTTCGCTCGCCGACCTCCGGGAGTTCACGCAAACCAACGGCGCCCTCGAGGACTACCCCCGGCGCAACACGGCCGCCTGGGACGACGCGCTGGCCCTGGGCCACGGCAACGACGACTCCCCGCTCTTCTGGTCCAACTACACGACGGCGCTGCGACTGGCAGGGCCGCTGGGCCTGACGGGCGCGCTGGCGAACCACAGCCTCGACGCGCTGGTCGTGCCGACCGAGTGGGCGTCAACGCTGCCGGCGGTGCTCGGCGCGCCAGTCGTGACGGTGCCGTTGGGGAAGTACCCCGAGGGATACCCCGTGATGAAATCCGGGTACTTTGGGGAGATGGTGGGGCGCGCGCCGGGAGTGCCGTTCGGGATTAGTTTTATGGGGGCCAAGTGGAGTGAGGAGGCGTTGATCGGGATGGCGTATGCGTTTGAGCAGTTGACCAAGGTGAGGGGGACGGTGAAGCCGTACGTAGAGCCAAAGACAGAGTTAAAGGATGTTGTTGGGCAGTGTAAGGGGGAGGCGATAGCCGCATTGTAAACTTCTTGAATGATAGGGGTGGCCCCCTTTTCAACCATCTCTTTTTATTTAGGGGGGGGTTGTTGACATGGAATCCATGACTCCGTAGATTAAAATAAGAAACGGTATTATGATAAACGGCCGCTATACCGTGAATAGGTACACGCACTCTTCGTCCTGTTACCGTCAAGCGTCCATTTGGTGTGGTCTCTGAAGCGTGGTCTAGACCTGGACCCGGTGACGACTCTAAAAGAACCAGGGTTAGGGTTTGCTTTGTCACCTCATGCGAGCTTTTCACTGCCTGCAACCCCAGCCAGTTTCACATCCTTTCAACAACCAACCATCTCATCAACTCGCCAACAAACCCAGCACCAACACTCAAAAGCCCGGCCTCAATTCATACTCACCCCGGCACCCAACACACGGACCTCTCTAAACTATGCTCCTCCGCCACGCCTCCCCTCACGACCGAGACCCAGACATTTTCCACACCATGACCTCGCACAATCCCGCCGCTGCCGACGGCCATTCTCACCCTCTCCACAACCACATTCCCTCCACCGAGAATGGCACCACCACCTACAACAACAACAATAACAACAATTACGACAGTAACAACAGTAACAACAACCTAGACGACATCTGGGGCGACGACAACGACACCACCACCACCACTACCACCCCCCACCATTACCCGCAGCAGCGGGAACCCCTGGTCTCCGACATCCCGCGCCTCTCCCAAGCGCACACCAACGCCGGCTACCGCGACGGCATCACCCTGGCCAAGTCGCTGACCGCCCAGCAGGGATTCGACGAAGGGTACGGGCTGGGGGCGACCATCGGCGCGCGCGCCGGGCAGCTGCTCGGCGTGCTGGAGGGCCTGGCGGCCGCCGTGGGGCTGCACGCGCTGTCGCTGTCGCACTCGCGCTCGCACGCGCGGCAGCAGCACGAGGAGGCGCGGCGGATCGAGGGCCTGCTCGCGGCGGCGAGGCGGGAGCTGAGCGTGCGCGGGGTGTTTGACGGCGAGTTCTGGGCCGGGGACGGGAATTGGCGGTACGAGGTTGCGGTTGCCGTCGCGGTTGCGGGGCTCCAGGGGGGGGAGGGGATGGGGGCCGACGGGGTGGTCTTTGCGGATGTGGCGGATGCGCATCCGTTGTTGAGGAAGTGGGCTGGGATTGTCAGGGGGGAGGCGGCGAGGTATGGGGTGGATTGGGAGGTGTTGAAGGATGATGGGGAGTTTGTTGGGGGCGCGAGGAGGAGGGAGGAGGAGGAAGAGGAGGGGAAGGAGGAGGAAGAGCGAAAGCGGGAGCAGGAGCGGGATGGGAGGATGAGGAGGGAGCGGGACAGTAAACCCGCTATGAGACAGGGGAGGGAGGCGCTTGCTTGGTGAGATGGCGAAGCTTTTGATGGGTGTTGGACGGACGGGCCGTTGGACGCTGGTCGCCATCGGGAAGTCGGTGGTTTTGGCATGAATTTATGGGCACGCGTTAGACCGCACGAAAAAGTCTCGGTTCCGGATGTGACGAAGGTGTTTGGCTGTGAGGGAATAAACTTCCTGATCTTAGGGGTTACGGCCTGCTCTGTTGCCGGATCGAGGCCGCATGGTGGAGCATCCCGTCCTAGCCGGAAACCGCTGGGCGGTGGACACAGCTCGGTGTCCTCAAATGCATTGATTCGGAGTTAGGTATGCGGGAACTAGGCAAAAAGTCTTTGATAGAGAGTGAAACTGCAGAGTTATTTACCTCAGGATTCTTCAGAATCCCATCCAGTTTGGCAAAAAAATTTCAACACTCTTACTACTCCAATACCCGCCACAAGTCAAGCTTCCCTCCCAGCATCCTCTCGCTCAGCCAAATTTCTTCTCCATCTTCTTCAGTAAGCCCGTAACGCCCTTCTCCAGCTTCCCGGCTCCTTCCTCAAACCTTCCCCTTACCTCCTGTTTCGGCTTGTACTGGTTCTCGGGGATATAAAACTGCTGATGCACAGCATATTCCTGGCCCGCCGGAGGAGGCGAGCCCACCCCAGCGGCAGGTGGAGTGGGCGTATGGGTGACCCCAGGCGCGTACTGCGCATGACCCGGGAACGTCCCCACGCTATACGGACTTGCTAGTGCTGGGCTTGCGAGTGGGCTTCCGACTCCGTGAACTGGCATCGTCACGGCCCGGGAAATGCCCGGGTGGACTGGTGGTTGTTGAGGCACAGCGTTCGCTTGCCCGCCAAGGGAGCCGAACCCCTGAGGCGCAAAGCCCGGGGAGGTGACGCTGTGTTGCGGCGGCCCGGGGAAGCTTGGAGCGCCGGGCGGGTGCTGGAGGTTCGGCGGAGGGATGCCGGGGCTGAGCGGCCCAAGACCACTCGGAGCGAGGCCCGGCGAGAAGGGTGTCGCAGCGTCGTAAGCAAGAGTCTGGTGGAGAGGGTTCGCGACGCCATCTTCAGGGGGCGGGGTCTTCTCGCGGTGACGAATCTCCTCGGGAGCGGGAGGTGCGGCCGGGTTATAAGCAATAGGCGCAAACTGCTGAGGTGAGGCACCGTCCCCGGTGCCAGCAACGGCTGACACGGGGGGGCCGGCAAAGCTCGGGGCTCCGGTAGCGCTGGGGTGGTGGCCGGCCGGGGTAGCCTGGAGGGAATGGGAGTCGGAGATGGCGGCCTGCTCGAGTTTCTGCACGACGGAGCTCATTTCTGCGGACTGGCGCGGGGGCGGACCCGGCTCGTCCAGGACCTCGCATTGCGCCGGCGGGAGCACGCGTCTAATGCCGTTGACGAACTGCACGGCGTCCTGGGGAGTCCAGAAGTAGAGGTCGAGTGAGTGGAGCTTGTAATGGTATTTGTTCTGGTTATGAGGATCGTAGGTTGGGAGATGCCATTCATCTGTGCCCTCGACCTCGCCGATGGTAAGTGTCACCAGACAGGTGTGCTTGTACGAGTAGTGGAGGTGCACTCTATCGAGATCTTGCGCAACGAAGAACCGTTAGCTCATGCCTCTCTCCGCGGCCGAGCTGCTCATGATCAAGCAGGGGAGAGCTTACAGCCGTCAAATGCATCCTGGTCGTCCGTGCCTGGGTGATTTGCAATCTCCAGACGGGCGCGCCCCTGGTTCGCATCCTCGAACAGGTAGACGTAAGAACCCTTGTCGAACCGGTGATGCGGCGGGATGTGTGTCGGTGGTCCGTAGAAGTAATGAATGTCGCCGTAGCTTCATATTCACAGATACACATGTCAGACCAGCTCGACGCATGTTGTAATCGAGAAAACCGCCAGCGACACTTACAGAGTGGCTACGTGCTCCTCGCCTGGCCTGGCGGCCATCTTTGCGCTAGGACTCGGGCGAGGCCAAGTTTTCGGATCAAATCTCCAGCTCGCCAGTCAAGCGGCGAAGGGAACAAAAGGAGTGGCAGAAGAGAGGACACGGGTTTCTGGCTTGCCCACCGTCAAAGCAGACAGACAAGCGTAGAAGGGAAGCTGGAAAGACGATAAGGAGAAGATTACGGAAACCAGAAAATCGCGGCGGAATCACATCACACCCGACATTTGCATGTGTGACCACCCGAGAGGTAGGTGCTGGGCCCTGTTGCAGGAGCCGTCACCAGGCCATGGACTTGCCCCGCAGTCAATGGCACATAGTCACTGTACATCACCAAATCAGCTCGTCACAAAAACCACCTGGATGATCCTACCCCCCCTGGGCTGGCCATTGAGCCGACGGTGCGGGAGAGCTCTGGCTGTGGTAGTGGCATGGAGTGCTCCGCTGGGCGCTTAAGGTGGGATGTCAGTGAGCCAATTGACTTCAGACGGAAATGCGTGGCCCAGGGCGGGGTATTTGGGGTGTCAGCACGGGCCTCCGTCGCGAGGGTTCTGACCCCTGTAGCGTGCCTGGCCAAAATTTCGGCCGGCGACGGAAGGAGCCGAATTGGCTGCAAAGCCGTGTTTGGTCCACCCCAAATTTCACGACTCGAGAATCGGTATCGAGATCCACGACGACGACGACGACGACGACGACGGCGACGACGCAGCATATCCCACGTCGGCGGCGCGCCTTCCTAATTTGCCTAGTAAGTCACACTTCCACACCCTCACCCACTCTAAACCCAATACACCGGGACCTAACTCTCCTTCCTCCTCAGCAATAGGCCAACCATCCGATCACCGCCTCGACCCATCGAACACATCACCCCTACAAAAGGGGAACGCCCCTCCCCCCCTTCTAAGGCCAACCGCAGCCTCCCAATCACCACAACCACCCAACCATCCAAAATGGGCATCCACTCCGTCACCAACGCCTGCATCCACCTGCAAAACGCGACCCGCGCCCGCCTCGGGCTGACCTCGCTCCCCAGCACAAAGTACAACCTCCGGCTCGCGCTCGCCCTGCACCGCGCCGGGCTGATCGCCTCGGTGACGCGCGGCGGGCCGCGGCCCCCTCCCCCGGAGGCCCTGCTCGCGACCGAGACCGAGCCCGTCACCTCGGAAAACGTGGCCACGCGCCGGCTGTGGGTCGGCCTCAAGTACTGGAACAACCAGCCCGTGGTGCGCAACGTGACGCCCGTGTCCAAGCCGAGCCGGCTGGTGACCGCGACGCTGCCCGACCTGGCCAAGGTGGCGAGGGGTTTCCCCGTGGGCCCCCTCAAGGGGTTGAACTTGGGCGAGACCATGTTTGTGAGCACGGATCGGGGGGTGTTGGAGGTGAGGGAGGCGTTGGAGAGGAGGGTGGGCGGGCTGGTCTTGTGTCGGGTTTCATGATGGGCCTAGAGCGTCATTGGGGTTTGAGTGGTTTTGTGTGTCGATTAGAGGAAGGTGGTAAACCGATGGTGGGAGGCAGATCGGAGGCAGACGGGAGAGGAACGCGAGGGAAGATGCATGTACGATACAGGCAGGCAAGAAACTGTCAGTTGTGTTGAGGTTGGCGGTTGCATAGAAGGGCATGTCTGCATCGGCAGGCTAGACAGCTCTACCGTACTGACGGCGCTGAAGTGCCTGTAAATTCATCACCGAAATGTATCATATTTCACCACATACCGACGATGGTCTCCTTGTAAACAAAAAATCGCATTCCGTTTAAACTACCAAACGCCTGCCTGGTGGCTGGCTATTCTACCTTACATGCTCCGTCACCAACCCCCCTTACAAAATCCGTCCTTTTCCCACCAGGTATCATGAAATATGGGTCTCTTACAAATATAACAAACGCTATGCGCCCCCTACCAAAGCGGAGACGAAGAGAAAGGAATTAAAAGGCTTACGGAAACACAAAACGAAGCCTGCCACTGGCGGCTCACAAGAACTTTTGATATGCATCACTCAAGCAACCGTCGTCTCCGGCACCTCCTCCTTCTCTTCCGTCTTGGCGGTCTCGGCGTTCGCCTCCGACACTGCAGCCCCTACCTTACCGTCGCTACCATCAGAAACCGGTGCCTCAGCCGCAGTCGCAGCGCTGGGCTCGGGTTCGTCAGCTGGCGGGTCCTCAATGGCCGCAGACACCTCCTCAACAGTCTCGCTCTGTCCCACGGTAGGCTCCGCCTCCTGAGCAGGACTCTTTGGGCCAGCCTCACCCTCTGCAGTCTTTGACATCTCGGCATCCGCCGCTTTGGCGGTCGAAGTCTGTGAATGGGCTGAGGACGAGGCGGCACCTGCGGCCCTTGAAACAACCCTCCTCACAGGCTTCGCTGTCGTCACCTTCTTTTGCGCCGCGGCTGACTTCCGCGGCGGGCTGGTGTGCACTCTTCCGGTGGTCTTGGACGCAGACGATGCTGTCGGGCGCATCATACGCGCAAGGAAGCCTTGGTCGACTTCCTTCTCCCTCTTGGTCGGCGGATGGTCCCTCGCTGGCTGCTTCGGTGGCGGTCCCAAGCTAGGCCGGGGCCGGTTGATGGTCGAGCTCTGCCGCCTCAGGCCTCTTACCGGCGCTGGCGCATTACCCGCGCTGCCAGCCGTCGAGCCGCTCGCTCTACTAGCAGGGCGCCCATGCAAGTCGGCAGGCAGGGCGGTGCTGCTCGCGCGAGAGAGGGACTGGCGCGGCACATTGACCTTGAAACCAGAGGAGGCCGTGTGCGTGGTCAAGCCTGGGGGAAGCTTGATGGGCCGGGTCGGCGATTTGACCTTTGGCTTGACAAAACCCGTGCTCGCTGGGGAAGCTTGAAGCGGGGGTGGCTTCCTGATCGACGAGGGACCTGCAGCCTTTGGCGTGGTCGTCGTTCGAGGTGTCGCTGGATTCTCGGGAGGCTGGGCCTTCTTTTCGGGCGTTTTCTTGGTGGCAGCATGGTGGGTGGATGTCGTCACAGGGGTTCTTGGGCCCCTGGAGTTTGTGGGAGACTTCTCCGGTTTCGACGTTGCCCGGCTTGCCGATGCGGCTGCGAGAGGCCTCGGTGCTGCCCTCCTGGTGTGCGGAGCGGGTTTGCTGCTTGCCCTCGCTGCGACTTTTGGTGCTTCTTTCACGCTTCCTGTTCCATTCGTAACTTCTACTGCGGGTGTTGTTGCAGCACTGGGAGAGGCACTGGGAGGGGAAGCTTCCCTTTCGGCGCTGTTGACTTCCGGTTGCTTCGGTTCCGTCGCGACGAACAGTGGAGACCCGAGCTTCGGGCCCTGCGGTTCCTGAGCCGGCTGCTCTGCATCTTTACTCTCGGAAATCACCCGCGGGGACTCAACAACTGGCTGGGTCTGAAGAGGCGCCTTGGCAGGTGATTTTGTCAAGGCATCAAACGGATTCGACTTTTCGGTCGCGGTCGTGGGCGTTGTGACGTGGCTGTCGCCGCTGAGTTTCCGGACCGCCGAGATGGAGTCCTGACTTGCCCCGCGCTGAAGGCCAATCCTACCGTCCTTCTCAATTGCTATGAAGCTCGTTCGGACTTTAGAAAGGGGTCGAGCAGGGGAGTTGCTGCCGGAGCCTGGAATGGTTGTTAGCTCTAGAATTCGCGCTGGAGAAACGGTGTGTGCATGGACGCGTGGAACGCAGCATCAAACAAAGCACCGATTGTCAAACCGGAAAGGCGATTGCCTTACCGTGTGGAATGCCAGGCGACCTGCCTCTGTCCGGGGGACTGGTGTCCCCCTTCTGTTCAAACATGGCTCGGAGATTCTTGACCGCGCTCATGGCTACGATTTTTGGGCACGCGCCCGGAGACCTCGGATATGTATGTTTGATTAAAGTCGGAGGTTTAAGGCGCGGAAGTTGCGACGAGAGTTGTTCGGTTGTTGGGTTGGGAGGCTCGGTCGGGCTCGGGGCAGGCGTGTTGATGTTTGAAATCGGTGCCCCTTTCCAGCTTCTGGCACGACGCGCTCTGGAGCTTCGCCCAAGTTGAGGCAACCAATGGAAAGAAAACTTGCGTGGGTTGCTCCCTAGAGGCACCTGTGGAGCTTCAAACAGCGAGTCGAATGCGCGCGCAAAGGACAGATCTGCGACAGGCTGAGGGAAGGGAGGGACGAGAGGGCGACACGCGGTCGCTCGGCGTTCGTGGTGCCACCCTATAAAAATGCGAGGTGTCTCAAATTAGGAAAAACGATTCGGGGATGGACTGCTTCAGGGGGCGCTGTTGCGGGGCCCTCGTCGAGGCGATTCCGATAGTGCGCACGACCCTTCGTGTACTGTGTAATGAGTGCAGGACGCGCCGATTATGCAGCAGCCCACCACAGAGAGATCCGACGGAGGGAAAATGCCCGGCTCGACGATCAAGAGATGGCCGCAATGTGTTGGCCCGGTTCAGGAGCAGAGCTCCAAGCTATGAGCCTGTGTTTCAGAGGTTCGGCAACCAAAGGTGGACTGGTCTTGGCATCGCTCGAAAACGGGAGGCACGGCCGGCCCACACCACATGTGATTACTACATGTATGTAGGTAGATGGGTCCAGTCCCCATCCCCTGTCGGTGACACAACGGCAACACGATGCCCGCGCGGAATCGTAATCACCACGATTGTCTTCCCGCTGCACTGGGTAAGGCAGGGATTTTTTTTATTTTGGGGAGTTTTTTTTTAGATTTATTTTTAGAAACTGTTCATCCGGATGGCTTACCTGGACAGCACACACCCCTTCCATCAAAGTATCCGGTTTAGCCCATGCGAACGATCCATATCTGTTCTGACCGGCCATGTCTCGAGAGGTGTAGCCATGACCCTGGCAGTCGAAGGTGTAGCCTAGGAAACCGGATTAATCATCTGATGCAATCTGGGAGATGGGCGGCAGTTGGATCTTGATATCGGTCAAGAGAGGCAGGCTGCTCTTAAGTTTGTAGATATGGTATGTGAGATCATCAATTTACGGAATCCGAAAATCCTATAAATTGCGACTTTGCGCGGCTTATACACTGCTCGCAACCGTTACAGCGTTGGTTGGAGATGTAAACTATGGATTCTACGGATATGTGCATGCGTACTGTCCCTCTACACATATCATACAGCCTTACCTATCCTCTCATCGGCGTACGCGAGTATTCTTCCAGAAACCCAAGGTGCACCGCTCAAAACTCAGTCCGAGTTCTTGTCATATCCTCAATGGCTAACAGATACCAAAGCGCCAACAAATACCAAACCTCTGTCTCGATCCTCCTCGAGGCAGGGTTGCATCAACCCCATCTATGACCCTCGAGCCTGCAATCATACCTCTCGCGCGAAGCTTTGAAGGCCACCAATGGTTTGCGAAGCCTCCACCAATACCTACACCACAGGAGGCCATATAATACGACCTGGCTCCCCTACGTCAGCCCATGCCGTTGACTGTTCTTCCAGGCTGCCGTCTCACATCTGAAATCCATCTTGGGCGCTCATTTGTGCCCATCAGCCACACCCTCATGGCCAAATGGCTGCTGCGGCGGGTGATGAGTGATCGAGTATGACCGGTTTTGTCCAGCGAATATTTACTCTTCACGGAGCAGTGCAAGAGCTCCCACAATATTATGAATTCAAGGCAACGCTAGAAGGAGTGAGGAAGTGAGCTATTTTCAGGACGAAAGTTCTAATAGCAGGCGAAGAAGATTGCCCAAAGAAAGGACAAGAGGAGAATAACTACAAATTCGTGAGTTCCGCATTCATTATCTAATAGTAGCCTCAGGGTATGGCACAACTCCGCCCTGGCAGACTGCTTGCCGGCGTCATTGGCGCCGTCACGAGGAGAGTAGCAGTTAGTCTAACTCCATTGGTAGAAACCATGGGAGTGATGAATGGTATAGGCAAGATGACGGAATACTTGAAATAAAAAGAAGCAGGAAGAAATTGATTTGGCAGCGCTACTAGATGGCGGTGTTGAGGTCGCGCAAGTGATAAACAGGCGCTTCTTTCCGAGACTGTAATTACCTCTTCATTACTTGACCTCCACAGCGTCAACAAGGGAAGCGATATCCAGTTTCGACTTTCCAAATTGAAGCTACATCCCGAGGCATGATTAAGGTATTGATTAACCGCGACAATGATGCATGTAATATGAGAAGAGAAGGACACGGCGAGAGTCGTTTTTAGACAAGTCCGATGTTGGCGTCTCGCGCTTCCCTTTTCTGCGGGTCTCCTTGATTTACCGTGAGTCGAAAGTACATACACAATATTTAAATCTATATGGAAGGGCTTTGGAAAATGGGCTTGTCCTTGCATAGAATTCTTGTTGGGCCATAGCTTATCACTTGCTCATCATAGCAACAGCCAAAAGTTGCCCACATTGTTCAGGGAGACCCATGTTTTGCGTGGGGCCCTACAGCACTGATGCCATCACCCCTGCAACATTGTCGATCGGGGGCTACCAATCGGTCGCCAGCTCCGATCCCGGCCGGCGCACAGTCGTCTCCGACGGCTAAGCTTTCGGTTCGTCGAAAAGTTTCAACACAGCTGTGTCAACCACCGCGAGGACAAGCCAATTGAAGCGTAACCATGGCAGCCAGGACTCTCAGAATTGGTGAGTGACCCCAAGGACATCATATCTCTTGAATGCCCGCCTGTATCCGTTGGCATTTTTTTTTAAAATCCCTAATATTGACCGTGACTCCTCCAGGCCTCATCCCCGGCGATGGCATCGGCAAGGAGGTCATCCCCGCCGGCCGGCGCATTCTCGAGGCGCTGCCCGCCTCTCTCGGCCTCAAGTTCGAATTTGTCGACCTCAAGGCCGGCTGGGAGACATTCGAGCAGCAAGGCGTTGCCCTGCCGGACGAGACCGTCTCCATCCTAAAGTCCGACTGCGACGGCGCGCTCTTCGGCGCCGTCAGCTCCCCGACCACGGCCGTCAAGGGCTACTCGTCGCCCATCGTGGCGCTGCGCAAGAAGCTCGACCTGTACGCCAACGTGCGGCCCGTCAAGACGGTCGTGTCGGCGCCCAAGCCCATCGACATGGTCATCGTGCGCGAGAACACCGAGGACCTGTACGTCAAGGAGGAGAAGACGTACGACACGCCCGACGGCAAGGTCGCCGAGGCCATCAAGCGCATCTCGCAGCGCGCCAGCAGCCGCATCGCCACCATTGCCGGCGAGATCGCGCTCCGCCGCCAAAAGATCCGCGCCGCGGGCTCCCCCAGCATCCACAAGGGCCCACTGGTCACCGTGACGCACAAGTCCAACGTGCTGTCGCAGACGGACGGGCTGTTCCGGTCGACGGCGCGCGAGGCGCTCGCCGCGCCGCGGTTTGGGGACGTGGCCGTTGAGGAGCAGATCGTCGACTCGATGGTGTACAAGCTCTTCCGGCAGCCCGAGGCGTACGACGTGATCGTCGCGCCGAACCTGTACGGCGACATTCTCTCGGACGGCGCGGCCGCGCTGGTCGGCTCGCTGGGCCTGGTTCCCAGCGCCAACGTCGGGGAGGGCTTCGCGATTGGCGAGCCGTGCCACGGCAGCGCGCCTGATATCCAGGGTCAGGGCATCGCCAACCCGATCGCTACGCTTCGCAGCGCCGCGCTGATGCTGGAGTTCCTAAACGAGGAGGCTGCTGCAGCCAAGATCTACGCTGCTGTGGATGCCAATCTTGAGGAGGGCCGGCTGCTCAGCCCGGATCTGGGCGGCACTGCCAAGACGGAGGACGTTGTACAGGATATTCTACGCCGTCTTTAAGGCCATGACAAGCCCAAGAAGGCAAGAGGACACGCGTGTGGTCGTTGCGAGGCTGGGTGTTGTAGTTATACCCCGTCGTTTGTGTACATAACGGTGTGTTGAGAGGATAAACAAAATAAAGGCGTGTCAGGTTCATCCAAAAAAAGGTTCAACGATATATGGAAATTCGGTTGAGGAAACGGGATCGTGCAAAAGAAGCCCTATCGGTATTGTTGAGAAGGGTGTACTTTTCATTCCATGATTACAATAACCAATGCCCAATGCCCAGGCTATATCGTGTATCATACACCTACATACATATACAACCGACCCAGGCTATAGTACAAGCTGCCTCCTTTATCTTGTGGCGCCCGCGCAAACGATATAATCATCCGTGATCTATCCCAGATACCACCGTACATCCTATCGTACCCTTCGACCATCGGGAGCTGTTAGCCCGTCGCGGGAGGGCACAAGACACTCGATGCCGCCTCTATCATTCTATGATCATGTACTGTCCAACCCAACAATCCGGCCGCGCCTTGATGTCGGCCAAAGAGCGGGACAACGCTTTGCTAAAAGAAACAGAAGACCAATGGGTAGATGGTTTACTTCGTCCTCTTAGCTTCCAGCTCCTTCTGGTACGCAGCAACAAGCTCCTTCCTGTAGTTGAAAAAAAATACTGGTCAGCACTCCGGTTCTCAATTTACACAACTCAAGAATTAACTTACTGCATATGTGGCGGCGCCGTAGCATAGTGGCTAAACTCCATACTGAACTCGCCCTTGCCCTGGGTAGCCGCACGCAAATGCGTGCTGAAGCCAAACATGGCATTCAGACTGCACTCTGCAATCATGGTGAACTCGTCGGCGCCGACCTCGGTGTCGACAATGGAGCCACGCTTGTTCATCAACATGAGAATGTTGCCCTGGAACTCGACAGGCGCGGTGATGGTCGTCTTCATAAGTGGCTCGAGCACGGCACCGCCGGCGTCGGGGAACGCCTTGCGGAAAGCCATCTGCGTCGCTAGGTTGAAGGCATAATCGCTGGAATCGGTGACGTGGGTAGCACCGTCGGTAACAACCATGGATGCGCCAATGACCTTGTGGCCGAGCAGCGGACCCTTGACGCAAACTTCGTCGAAACCCTTGCCGCAAGCCGCCAGGTACTTCTCGGGAATGTTGCCACCGACGACGCGCGTCTCGAATTTGTTGGCTTCGGCGTTCTCGGAGTTGGGTTCGATCCAGCCGACCACGCGGGCGTAGTCGCCGGGGCCGCCCGATTGTCGCTTGAGGAGGAAATCAAAGTCGGCGCGTTGGCTGATGGTCTCGCGGTAGGCGACGCGCGGCTTGCCCGTCTCGCAGTCGACCTTGTACTCGCGGCGCAGACGCTCGACGTAGATGTCCAAGTGAAGTTCTCCCATGCCGCTAATGATGGTCTCTTCCGATTCCTCGTCGACGTGTAGACGGAATGTGGGATCCTCGCGCATGAAGCGATTTACAGCTTTGCTGAAGGCATCGGCGTCGCTGCTGCGCTTGGGCTTGATGCTGAGCGACATAACCGAGTCAGGCACGAACATGGAGCTCATGCCGTAGGGCAGGCGGCCGTCGGTAAAGGTGTCGCCGGATGCGCACTCAACGCCGAAAACAGCGCAGATCTCACCGGCACCAATCTCGGTAACATCCTCCATTTCGTTCGAGTGCATACGCACGATACGGGGGATGCGAACCTTCTTGTCGTTACGCGAGTTGAATAGGTACTGGCCCTTCCTCAAGGTGCCTTGGTAGACGCGGATGTACGTAAGCTGGCCGTAAGGGTTCTCTTCGAGCTTGAAGGCGAGACCAACGAACGGCAACGAGTCGTACGGCAGAAGTTTCACGGGCTCCTCCTTCTTGGACCGATCAAGGGCCATGTTGTCGACGTTCCCTGGGTTCGGGAGGTAATCGCAAACGGCGTCCAGCATGGGCTGAACGCATTTATCGGCAAGTGCAGAGCCCATCAGGACGGGAGTGAACTTGAGGTCAATGGTCGCTCTCCTGATGGCCGCCTTGATCTGTTCAGGCGAAGGCGTCTTCTCGTCTAGGAACATCTCGGCAATCTCATCGTCAACATCGGCCAGTTTTTCGATCAGCTCTTGCCGCTTCTGCTCGGCAAGCTCCTTGAGGTGCTCCGGTATCGAGTTGGAAACCTTGACGTTGGTGCCCCGGAGACCGTCGTTTCGGATCGACCTCATGTGAACCAGGTCGACTACGCCCTCAAACTCCTTCTCGGAACCGATAGGGATCTGGACGGCAGCGGCGGGGATCTTGAGCTTCGAATTGATCATCTCCACCGCCTTGAACGGGTTCGCCCCCATACGGTCCATCTTGTTGACGAAGCTGATGCGGGGGACGTTATACCGCTTCATCTGCCTGTCGACCGTGATGGTCTGACTCTGCACACCGCTGACGGCGCAAAGAACCATGACAGCGCCGTCCAGCACTCTCATGGCGCGCTCGACCTCGATGGTGAAGTCAATATGGCCGGGGGTGTCGATCAAGTTGAAGTGGTATGTCTCCTCCTTGTCGTTCTCAACCTTCCTCCAGTCGGCAAAAGTAGCAGCGGATTGGATGGTGATGCCCCTCTCTCGCTCGAGCTCCATGGAGTCCATCTTGGCGCCGACGCCATCGCGACCCCTGACCTCGTGAATCGCCTTAGTACGGCCGGTGTAGAAGAGAATGCGCTCCGTCACGGTCGTCTTGCCGCTGTCGATGTGTGCCTGTCGAGCTGTTCAGCCTCACGTCCCGTCCTCTCTCTACCTCCTGCATGTCGAGGCCACACGTACTGCAATACCAATATTCCGGACCATCGACAACCTCTTGGCCTCCTCGGGGGACATGCGTGCTGCGGCAGCTTCGGGGGTCATGTTGGCGGCAGCAAGCTCCTTGGCTTGCTTTAACCTGGAGAGCTGTCTGTCAGCCTGCCGGAGACCAATTGATCCAACCAAGCGTGGGGGAGGCATACGCAGCCTCGGCGGCACTCGAGGCCCGGGAGGCAGGACTCCTGCTAAAGTGCCGGAGACCGCTGAGCCGGAAGCTATAGCATTGCGCTGAGGGCGAGTTGACAGCGGCAGCGCGGAGTGCGGCACCAGCATAACGGGCTCCTTGCCTGGAACCCACAGCGCAGCCGCTATTGAGCGCAGCCACAGCCCGGATCACCCGCATCTTGACAAAAGGCAGCGGACTAAAGGAATGGCTGAGGAGACGAGGGAGGTTCGTCCACAGGTTGGAGAACCATCCGAACAATTCGCGTGTCGAAGTGATCGGGACCCATCTCGGCACCCCCAGTCGCGAAATTTTTAGGTGGGTCCCCGCGACCAGCAAACGCTCCCTAGTTAAACTTGAAAACCGGCCGTGCCATCCCGGCGCATGCCGTTCCACTCAGGCGGCGTAATAAACGGCCTAGCAGCCCTAACCCCCGGGTATGTAGGGGTACCAAACTTTTGGGCGATGAGGTTCAAATTCATGTCCACTTCATGATCAAAGCCCCCCTCCCTCCGTAGTACTGTATATAAATGAATGCTATTTGTCTCCTTCTTCCCGCTGCATCTGGATTGCCTATAAATACAACACAGAACAAGATCAAATTCCTTAAAACAATGCCCGCCGACCGTCTAAATACCAACCCAACAACAATAACGCCTGCGATCACATCAATCCCCTACCTCAGCCCAAGAGAGAGAGAGAGCTCAGATAATGAAAAACAATCCTGACCCAAGCGCCGTCAACGTCATTGTGACACCCACAACCAACATCTGGCCCACCCCAAAAGCTGGGGGCAGCAAGCTCGACGCCGCATTCTCATCGTTGCCACCACTAGAGTTGACGCTGTCTGTAAATCCCTGACTGGCCGCAAACGCCGGCGACGTCGCAGACGGCCGATTCGTAACCTCGCTCTGGCCAGGCGCCACGGTCGCCGACGGGATCTGGGCGCTCATGCTGGGGAACGGCACCACGTTGCTCTCGGTCGAGTTAAAGTCGGTCGCGGCGATGCCGATTTCGTTGTTGATCAGATCATAGACCACGTATGCCGACCTGAGGAATGTATCGCCGAGCAGGTAGGGGGCTGACGTGAAATTCTGTATGCCAAACTGGCACACCTCTTGCCCTTCATATGCGCCCGAGCCGAACACTGGCGGACGGCCGGCTGTGACGTCGAGGACTAGCTCGTCCATCGTGACGTTGATCCGGGGTCCGCTCGGCCCGGCGAAGCCGAAAGAGAAGTATCCTTTGCTGTTCTGCATGTTGCAGGGAAGGATAGCCGCTTGGAATGTCCGCGAGTAGATGGCGCCCACCTCTTTCCATATCTGCCTCGCCAAGTCGGTCGGCAGGTACGACAGCGTTGTCCCAGAGTCCAAGACCACAGGAATTGGAAACTCTTCAGACGTAAGGGTATCCTGACCACTCGGGCTGACGGCCTGCATTGACGTCAAGGCCACGAGGAAGGAGGTATAGAGATTCTGCGAGGTAGGGTAGATGTTGATCTTCGTCAAGTCTCCTTTGTATTTTGCTGTGTCGATCCCACCGAACAGGATGTTGCCCGAGCTTGCGTCTACCAGGTTGTTAACCCAAGCACAGCATGCGGCAGGCCGGACAAGACTCACCCAGGTCGTTCAACCACAAGCTGTAAGCGACCGTGTTGATCAAACCTTCGTTGACCATACTGACCGGGAGGTTGGGGTATACGGACGAAAGGGACTGCGTATTCCCAACAATTGCTTCGTTGATCGCGTAGCCGACGCCAACGAGCCCGTACGCGATATCTGTGTTGAGTCCAAGGCCCATTGTCATATTCTGCAACGTCGCGCCGCCGATCTCGAAAACGTCGGTAAAGTAGTCGCCCTTGGACGAGCTCCCGTCAACGTACTGGATGTCAAACTCGCCCTTCCCGACGACCGTGAACGAGCTTGACCGCGAAGGGTTGACTACATGCGTGTTAGTCAGGCCGGGACTCGAGACCAAGTCGGGGGTTTTGTTCAGGGGAGCCATACAAGTTCCCAAAGCACATCCTTCGGTGCCAGACACTCTACATACTTGGGCGGTAGAGTCTGGCACCCAGATGTCGCTACTGCCCGTGTCCAGCTGGAGAGTCAAGTTCTGCCCTGGCGTTCCTAACCTGCAAGTGGCAAAATACCCTCCTCTTGCCTGCTCGTTCGTGACAACCTCCTCGAAGGTGTCTGCGCGCCTCCTCAGCCTCTTAAACTCCTCTTGCCGCTGAGTCCTCTGGATATCCCACTGAACAACGCCATTGCCAGGAAATGCACATGCAACCCCGGCTAACAAGGCACCGACAGTCGCGGCGTTGGGTCTCCTCATGGTTGCGCAGTTGTGGTTGTTGTAGGCGGGTGGTCGGGGCCAGACCGGGGGATGTTCAGTTAACAACCCAGGCGCATAAACCGGATGTGCCTGAATCGACGCAGCAAAAGAAGAAGAAGAAGAGCCGGCACAACCGCCAAGGCCCGGGAAAAGTGCCCAGATGATGCACCGGAACGAGGCAAGGCTGGAAACGGTCTAAAAGAAGGCAGGAGGAGTTCGGGACAAAAGTGTAGAAAGCAATCCCCCTCAACGAGAGACAACAAGTACAAATCCGGAACACGATACTACATGGAGTCGTCACCGAACGCGCAACCTACTTGGCGGCTCGAAGGGTAAAAGAGAGCAACGGCCCCTCTCCTAAGAAGCCAACGCCCCACGACAAAGCAAAGAAACAAGGAACTGGTTGAAACAAACGCGGTGTGAGGCGGCCTCCAGGGCTGAGCCTCGGCGGCTTATTCAACGCCTTCCATGGTGTGGAGGGTGCCTCAGCGCCGGAGGTGAATGACTCGCCACAGAGCGGGAGGAAAGCGGAAACTGTTCCCCTTGTGTGAATCCCGCGACTGCCGGATCCAGGAGTTCCATGTCTTACAGCCGACAGTGATGTCACACGGGCGCTACTCCTCTTCTTGGCTAGTGCGGGGTGTGCGGGCCCGCCTCTGGCCATTGGGCTCTTGGCATTTGCCGGGAGACAGTGGATTGGCCCTGAAACACAGCGCGACGTGAAACCGAGGTTGAAGCACCATTCACCAAGCAGCACTGACAGTCGGCCGTTATGCTGCAATGCTTTCTACACTTTCAGAGACAGCCATTGGAAAATTCAGCACCAGGCGAAGGGGGGCCGTGGATCCCATCAATCAATTTTTGACACTCGAGGGTGCAAGGTGCTCCTCGATGTACTGGCCTAACTTCTCCAACCCTTTCACCAACACCTCCGTCTCGCACACATAGCCCAACCTGACAAACCCCTTAAAATCCCGCCCACCGCCAAAGCATAGGCTGGCGGGCAGAAACATCACTTTGGTCTTGTCCAGCACGTCCAACGCAAAACGCTCGTCATCCACCGGTACCCCGTCCTTTTCAAACCGCACGAATGCGGTCGTCCCAGCGGTCGGCTTCAGCCATGAGCACACCGCAGCATATTTATCCACGAAAGCGCTCAGCAAGCCCAAATTGGTCTGGGCAAGCTCCATGTTCCTCTTCAGCAGCGGACGCACAACCGGCTGCGACAGCGCGTAGCTGGCAACTTGGTCGTCGAGGTGCGACACGCTGATGGTGGTGTAGTCGCGGGCAGCCGCCATGGCGTCGATGATACCCTTGTCCCGGGACGCAGCCCAGCCTACCCGGATGCCAGCCATGGCGAATGCTTTGGACATGGAGCCTGTGGCGATTGTCTTCTTGTAGCCCAGCGCGAGGATGGACGGCGGGGCTTCCTTGCCAGCGGGCAGTGAGTGGTAGAGAGGGCTGTATACCTCGTCCGCGAAGACGATGATCTCTCGTTCCTTGGCAAAGGCAACAATCTCCTCCAGGGTGTGTTTGGGGATGGTGCTGCCCATGGGATTGTTGGGGTTGTTAATGACGATCATCTAGATGACATGTGTTAGTCCCGGGGGGGGGGGGGGGGGTCCGTTCTGGACTGAGAAATATGGGAAGTCCTACCTTTGTGTTCTTCTTCACCAACTCTTCGAGTTCACTCACGTCCGGCACATAGCCATTTTCCTTCTTCAGCTTCCACAGGGATACCTCAGCCCCGAAGCTCTCGGGCACAGCGTAAAGCTGCTGGTAGGTAGGATAGACGCAGATGACATGGTCACTAGGTCCCACAAGCGTGTAGAAGGTGAGGAAGTTGGCACCGATGGCGCCCTGCGTGATGAGAACGTTGTCGGCCGGGAGATGTTCGGCGGCGGAAGCCCGGTCGTAGAGTGTTGCAACACGCTGGCGAAACGTCTCGGAGCCGCGAATCGCCCCGTAGGTCAGCTTTCTGGAGAGGCAGAACGGGTCCTTCGCATCCCTGTCTTCACACAAGTGCACCAGGTCATCAACGGAAACAGACGCAGCACATGTCTCGGCGATGTTCAGGACACCGGGTGTCGTCTCATAACGGTCCATCCATTGTTCGACTTCGAAGGGCTCGATCTTGACCATCTTGGGCGATTTTGGGCGGCTTTTCTGGACCAAGCTTCCTCAACCATCAGAGAGATCGAGAGAGTTCGACTGGGCTTCCTCCTATTCCATACGGCTTCCAGGTTAGCTTATGTACCTTAGGAATCAAATATCCCACTAGGAGGCGGGGTCGGCCGACCCAGTGCGCCCTCCGGTGAACATTGGATTGGTCCACATTCCACATTCAGGAGGTGATATCTTCCAGGTTCTGGTGGTTTTCGTCGGCTTTCGGCAAAATACGATGGCGGTGTTTTGAATCAATTCTATTCTCACACTTGCTCTGCGAATAGTACGAAGAAGCTATCTAAGCTACAAGACGCCGGCGAAGATAAGAAGACCATCGTTTGTTGTGGGACAAGCGGAAAGGCAAGTCGCTCTTATCGGTAACATCAGTGCTGTTATTACCTTAGTTAGTGCCCCAGATTTCTGCTTGGCACTTGTGTGGGTGCTGTCCAATGCTCCACCCAATCACGGCCGCCCGCACGGCCACAAGCGTCGGCTTCAGCTCGCTTGCTGCTGAGCTGCTGTGGTCACCGTCCCACCAGCCACGCCCAATGCAACCCCTGAACGTTCCACACCCTGGAGCCAGCGTTCCGCTGCTCCACAGCGACATCATCGGGGCAACGGCTCCGCTCAACTGCCAGCCTTCACAGGCAACCGCTCTCTTGCGTTATTACGTATCATCTTCTTCTCACCGGCGCCGATTGCTTGCATTTCTTTGGTATCGGCAAAAGCACGCCCCTTGCCGGCGATATCGGCCGGTATACCTACAGCCAAGTGTGGCGCAAGCTTTCTTGGTTGCGTGCGATCTAACTTATCAGAAGGCGGTGGTTCCTGATCTGATCTGGGCCGTCAGCCTATTGAGCCGTGGGGTTGGCCGCAGCCTGCCGGCACAGCGCTCGCCGATCCGTCCAAGTTCCAGGTTGTCAGCTTCCATCTTGACAACAGCTCCCATTCCTCTTCGCATCCGACAGCTTCATTGCCGAGGCCTCTCCAATAGGCCGTAATCAACCGCTTCCGCCATCATGGCGCTCCGACTCCCGCGTGCGCTTGCCGTGGCGGCGCTGTCGCTATCGTGCCTCGCCTCAGCGTACACCAACTACTCGTCTGTGGACATGGTGCGGGCGCATCTAGCACTCATGGACGATCGGCCAAAGGACTGTCCCCCATGGTATGGCGTGGACTCCTCCCCGCGTGGCTACCATCTGAGATGCTGACCATGCCCTCCCGCAGCTTCAACTGTAACCTTCCGATCTATTCCTGCGGCCAATATGCGCCATGTAGCGAGTACAGCGGCAAGTGCAACTGCCCTGCGGGCTTTGGCGGCGATAATTGCCTAGAACCCGGTATGCATATTCCCGTTTGTCCCTCAACACCTCGAGGCCCCGTACTAATAGCACGACGACAGTGTGCGGGTCCCTGGCCCGGGGGCCGGACCGTTCGGTGCGAAAAGGCGACTCCTGCGAATGCGACGAAGGATGGACGGGCATCAACTGCAACGTGTGCACGAGTGACCGGGCATGCGACGCCTTGACGGAGACGGGGGATGGGGGCGTATGCTACACTGGCGGCGAGGTGGTGAAGCAGAACTACCAGATGTGCGACGTCACCAACAAGGCCATCCGAGCCATCCTTGGCACCCAAATACCGCAAGTCACCTTCACCTGCGATAAAGCGTCAGGGGAGTGCGATTTCCAGTGTGAGTCCATCCTCCAAGCCATGCCCGTATCCCTGTTGCTTACATGTCCGTAGTCTGGGTCGACGAGCGCGAGTCATTCATGTGTCATCTGAACGAGTGCAAGTCGAGCGCTGATTTCGACCGGTCCGGAAAGGCAAACTCGACATCCTACGAGTGCGAGAAGATCCGCTGCGAGTGCATTCCCGACCGTATGCTTTGCGGCGCTGGCGGCTCGGTGGATATCAGCGAATTCCTGGTCGAAGAGATTCGCGGTCCCGCCAAGTTCCAGTGCAAGCAGCAACCCGGGGAAGACAAGAAGTGCGCGTTCGAAGAACCAGCGATGAACAACTTGATCAGCGACACATTCGGCGACGCAAGCATCCTCCTAACGTGTGGCGCTGGAGAATGTTTATATCATACCGAGGTGCCCGGATATGCACCAGACGTGCCCAAGATCAACACGCCGCTCATTGCTGGAGTCATTGCGGCATGCTCACTCTTTCTCGTTGCTGTTATCCTTGGGACGTGGTACCTCTCGAGAAGGCAGTTCAAGTACAGGCCGGTCCCTCTGGACGACTCGGACGATGAAGCTATCAAGCTCATGGCGGACCACAAGCCGGCATCTCTCTATTTCCAGAATGTCTGCTACGGCCTCAATGGTAAGGTTATTTTGTCGGATATCCAGGGCATGGCCCACCCGGGTGAACTTACTGCCATCATGGGCGCTTCGGGTGCAGGCAAGACAACCTTCCTGGATATTCTTGCTCGCAAGAACAAGCGCGGCCAGGTCTCCGGAGATTTCTACGTGAATGGCGAGAAGGTCAGCGATGCGGACTACAAAACCGCCACTGGCTTTGTCGACCAGGAGGACACGATGCTCCCAACGTTGACAGTCCACGAGACCATTCTCACGAGCGCCCTTCTCCGCCTTCCGAGGGACATGACACGCGCAGCAAAGGAGCAAAGGGTGTTCGAAGTCGAGAAACAGCTGGGTATTTACCACATTCGGGACTCTTTGATTGGGTCCGAAGAGGGCAAGGGACGTGGCATTTCCGGAGGTGAAAAGCGCCGTGTCAGCATCGCTTGCGAGCTGGTCACCAGCCCTTCCATCCTCTTTCTCGATGAACCTACGAGCGGTCTTGATGCGTACAACGCCTACAATGTCATCGAATGCTTGGTAACACTGGCCAAGACGTACAAGCGGACCGTCATTTTCACGATTCATCAGCCCAGATCCAACATCGTTGCGCTCTTCGATCGCCTCATCTTGTTGGCCCAGGGAAAGACTGTCTACTCGGGCCCGCTGCATCAGTGCCAGGACTACTTCGATCAGATCGGCTACAGCTGCCCTCCCGGTTTCAACATTGCGGACTACGTCGTCGACTTGACTATGCACGCTGGCTCCACCACTTCCTTTGACGACGGGACGATTTTGACAGACGTGGCGAGCGTGGGCCCTAGCAGTACCCGGGCGGTCAAGTCGGTCGCCAGCCTCTCGGGCACGAGCGTTGGAGACGACAGTATTGCCGAAGCATCCTCGTCTCGTCCGAGGGGCAAGCGCCGGGATTCAGTCCGGCTCAGGCAGGAACGAGAGCTCTACACTCGCCGTAAGCACGTGGTGGACACTACCGCGTCTTCCGACGCTGGCGACGAAATTGGCGCTTACAAGCTTCAAACAACCCCACACCGTGTGCCCCCGTTCAACGGAGACGACCACGACGACTTGCCGCCCCCTGCCCCCACCGGGACCGACCTCGATATTCTGGTGCAGTCGTACATCCAGTCGGATATTGCCGGCAACACGCACGATGAGATCCAACAGGCGATCACGGCGGCAGTGCACAGCAATGGTCAGAACTCCAACGGATACGTACCGGACGGCCCCAACATCAACACCGGCACCATGGGCAGGGGCTACGCTCGCGTCGGGTATTGGCGGCAGTTCGCCCTGCTCTCCCAGCGGACATGGCGCAACCTCTACCGCAACCCGATGCTGATGCTGACGCACTACGCAATCGCCATCCTCCTGGCCGTCTTTGCAGGCTACCTCTTCTACGGCCTCTCCATGGACATTGCCGGATTCCAGAATAGGCTCGGCCTCTTCTTCTTCGTCCTCGCCCTCTTTGGCTTCAGCACCCTCACCACGCTGTCCGTCTTCTCCCAGGAGCGCCTTTTGTTCGTCCGCGAGCGCGCAAACGGCTACTACTCGCCCGTCACCTACTTCGCCGCCAAGGTTCTCTTCGACATCGTCCCGCTACGCATCATCCCACCCATCTTGCTGGGCGCCATTGTCTACCCCATGACCGGCCTCGTCGCCGAGGTCGACAAGTTTCTCGTGTTTATGCTCGTCCTCGTGTTGTTCAACCTCGCGGCCGCCGCTATTTGTCTATTTATCGGCATCGTTTGCAAGGACGGCGGCGTCGCCAACCTGATTGGCAGCCTGGTCATGCTGTTCAGCCTGCTCTTTGCGGGCCTGCTGCTGAACCACAATGCGATCCCGCCCGCGGCGCTCTGGCTGCAGTGGTTGTCCATTTTCCATTATGGGTTCGAGGCGCTCATTGTCAATGAGGTCACACAGCTGACGCTGGTGGATCACAAGATTGGTATTGATATCACGGTGCCGGGCGCGGCTATTCTCAGCTCGTTTGGCTTTGATAACCAGGCAATGTGGCCGGACATCATTAACCTGGGCGTGTTTGGGGCTGTGTTTATTGTGTTGGCGTATGGGGCCATGCATGTGTTGCTTGTGGAGAGGCGGTGATTTTTGGCGGGTGGAGCAAGGTTGAAGGGATCTTTTCGAGGGAGAATTGTTTTGATGTGGTCTTCCAGGAGGGATTGTATTTGTCCGTATCTAGACCCTGGTTTTCTTGAGTCTGTGTTACATGATCCCATTTAGGGGTAGCAGGGACAGCTTGTGGGGGTTTGGCGTTGAGGAGGGCGCCCTGCATTTCTGCATTACATCTTTTCATATCAACAATAAACTGTCACCGTACATAGTTCTTGTGATAGAATAACATTTGCAATGCATATATCTGGAAGGCCTTGATTGGCCCCGACTCTATTTGTACACGCCGTTACACGGTTTCATACAATCCGCACCCGTCCTCGTTCACACATCTCGAGGTTTGTAGAAGCAAAGCCCTTGTTCTTACAACTTGCCGCCCGTCAGCTCCTCGGCCACCGCCTTCTGCCGCTGCGTCGTCTTGATCACGGGCGCTTTCTTGGCTTCGGTCATCTTGTTGGACGAGCCCGTCATTTCGGCCTGCATCTCCGCGACGCTGATGGGCGCCCGGTGCGTGTCCCAGATGCTCTTCCCCTGGTCGGTGCTGCCGTATTTGTGGTAGTCAGCCGTGAAGATGGCGTTGACGCGGTTCTCGAGCTCGGCCTCGTCAATGATGAAGTTCTGTGCCGCTACGTACAGCTGGGCCAGCGCGTCGCGCCGCGCCTCCGCCTTCAGCATCATCTGCTGCTGGTGCTGTGCGCGCGCCGCCTCGGCCTTGGCGAAGCGGTTCGGGTCCGGCGCCACCGTGGTCTCGAGCGCCGTCCCCGCGCGCACCGTCGGCCGCGTGAGCACGTCGTCTAGCCTCTCGGGGGCCGTGGCCGCCGCCAAGTTGGTTTGGCGCCGGAGCTCGGAGCGCTCCTTCACCTTGTCCTCGCGCTTTGTCTTGCGGATGTAGAGGCCTCTGATGCCTGAAGCAAAGGCGCTGCGGCGGGCGGCAGCCAGCCAGCGCTGCCGGGCTTCCTCCTCGGATTTGGGCGGTTCACCGGCGAGCTCGGCTTTGGAGACGGGCGTGGCGGCCGCGATGTAGTCGGCATTCACCTTGCGGTCGCCCTCGCGCTTGGGGAACATGTCGCGTGGGACGGGGAGGTGGCCCTTGATTGGCGGCGGCTTGGGCTCCGATGCTTGGGGGGGGTTCGGGATGGTAATGAACCTAGGGGATTCCGGGGGGACCGCAAGGATTTGGGAGGTAGAGGTGGTGCTGAACGCCCGCCATGGTGATGTCGGCGTCCTCGTCGTCGTCGAGAGTCGGCACGAGGAGAGCGCCGTTTGGAGGCTGCATATTGACGGCCGGGAAAGTGGGGGCGCCATTGTTCTGATCAAGAAGAATGCAACCCTGTCCAAGGGACAGACAGGCACTGGCTTCCGAGCAAGAGTGGCTTGGAGTCGAGACCGAGATCCAGACTCGGTCGGGGTTGGGTGTCGTGAGCGATCGAAGAGTTGGAATTTGAGAAGCTCAGCGTCGAGATGAACCCACTAATCTAACTTGGGCATAGCGTAATTGGCCCTGCGTGGTTGTGCCCGTTCTCACCGCCAATTTTTCCCGCGAAGAGACTTCGGAGCTCCACCCCGCCAAAAACTTCATTTGGCTTGCTTCGCGCGCGGTCCCCCATCTTATTCGATTCTTTCTTCTTCGTCTTCCACAAACCGACCCCCCCGTGGAAGACCGCTGCGACTGTTTTCGCAGACGGGGATCTCTTCTCCATCGCCTTACTTTACTGCCTTGCCTGTATTACGCTTAGGCGTTGAACAATCGCCAAGATGGGCACAGGTAGGCAGCCCTCGTCCACTGCACGCCTCTCCCGATTCACATCCAATGGCTGACACGCACATAGGAAAGAAGGAGCGATCCCGCATCCAGCGGGAGGGGAAAGTCAAGGGCGACCCCAAGGTCAAGGGCGAGAACTTCTACCGCACCGCCAAGAAGATCAAGACCCTGAACATGTACAAGGATGGCAAGGCCACCCGGAACAAGGAGGGCAAAATCGTCCAGGCCGCGTCCTACCAGAGCAAGGATGTCCCGAAGGCCGTTGTCGAGCCGAACAGGAGGTGGTTCACCAACACCAGAGTCATCTCGCAAGACACCCTGAAATCGTTTCGGGAAGCGATTGCCGAGAAGGACAAGGACCCTTACTCGGTCCTGCTGAAAAGCAACAAACTCCCCATGAGCTTGATTCGCGACGGGCCCAGCCTTGAAGACGGACTCAAGAAGCACCAAGCGAAAATGACGATCGAGAGCGAGCCCTTCGCGGAGACATTTGGGCCCAAGGCACAAAGAAAACGGCCAAAGCTCAGCTTCAACACGGTCGATGAGCTTGCGGGCCACACAGAGCAGAGCTTGGACTCGTACCAGACCCGCTTAGAGGAGATCAAGCTGCTCAGTGGCGTTGCAGGATCCGCGGCTACAGATGGCGATGCATTGGTAGAGGAAGACTTCAGTGTTGCGACTGCCAAGGAGGCCATCTTCAGCAAGGGCCAGTCCAAACGGATCTGGAACGAGCTCTGTGAGTCTCCGTGGTTGCCATAATTTGATCGCACCTGCTAACGCCAAGCCAGACAAGGTGATTGATTCTTCTGATGTGATCCTCCATGTAATAGACGCCCGGGATCCGCTGGGGACGAGATGGTATATGCCAAAATATATTGACTCTAGGGATAGCATGCGCTAACTCGTCCCACAGTCGACACGTCGAGAAGTATCTTGCTACCGAAGCCCCACACAAACATCTTGTTTTTGTATTGAATAAGATCGACTTGGTGCCCTCGAAGACAGCGGTAAGTTTCATTGCAACAACATATGCCTCGTCACGTTTTCCCCTTGGCCGGGCTTCCGTCTGGCCCCAGGGGTTTGTCAGGAACCTTCCGCATTTTTTGTGCGCTATGGGAGATCATCCGTTACATCCCTGGGAGAGTGATCTCCACTTCCAACTTCCCTGGTCTGGTCATCAGATTGGGGATTGATGGGCTCCGTCTTGGGGTTCCATCGCCGGATACCGGACGTGTTTCATACGAGTTGAAGGCCGCCACTGTCCTTCAAGGACACGCACATGGCTGTCTTCTTAGTGATGATTCACACATCTCGAATACTTCACACCGTCTCTGTCGTCTGCCCGAGACAGATGCTAACGGATGCAGGCTGCCTGGATCCGAGTACTTCAAAAGGACCACCCTACCTGTGCGATGAGAGCAAGCCTCAGGAACCCCTTCGGACGTGGTTCTCTGATCGATCTTCTCAGGCAGTTCAGCATCCTCCACAAAGACCGAAAACAGATCAGCGTCGGTTTGATCGGTTACCCGAATGTCGGCAAGTCGAGTGTGATCAACGCCCTTCGCGGCAAGGCTGTCACCAAGGTTGCACCCATTCCTGGTGAAACCAAGGTGTGGCAGTACGTCACATTAATGAAGAGGATCTATCTGATCGACTGCCCGGGTATCGTACCACCCAACCATAACGATACCCCACAGGATCTCCTTCTCCGGGGTGTAGTCCGTGTCGAGAACGTTGAACATCCGGAACAGTATATTCCCGCCATCTTGAACAAGGTGAAGACGCATCACATGGAGAGGACGTATGAACTCAAGGGTTGGAAAGACCACATTGAATTCCTCGAGCTCATGGCCAGGAAATCTGGCCGGCTGCTCAAGGGCGGCGAGCCAGATGTCGACGGAGTTGCCAAGATGGTCCTGAATGACTTTTTCCGCGGCAAGATCCCCTGGTTCACGCCTGCGCCCGCGATGGAGGGAAGTGAAGATGACGTTATGGAAGGCAGGCAAGGGCGCTATGGCGAGATGCCAATGAAGCGCAAGCGTGATGAGAACGAGAGTGTCGCAGACGCCTCATTGGCTGGCTCAACCGTCGCAGCCGAGGAAGATGGGGAAGAGGAAGATGAGGAGGAAGATGAGAATTTCTCAGGCTTCTCAAGCGATAGCGACTCTGAGCACGGAGATGGGCCTGAAACAGTCCCCCAAGAAGTAGGTGCCGAAGATATGATACCCCTAGGCGACACAAGCGATGAAGAGGAGGACGGATCCGAAGAGGAGGATAGCTCGGTTGAAAGCGATGCGGAGAATGCCGAGTCTGATATCGAGATCGAGGGCGCTAGCGAGATTCTCCCGTCAGAAGACGAATCAGAACCGCCAGCTCAGAAGAAGCGGAAGAAGGCCAGGTAGTCATTCGGCCGATGGCTAAGCAATGAAATTATGAGAAACCTGGAACAACCTCGGAACACTATTGCCCGAGGTGCTGTGCGCTTCGAAATGTTTGCTCTCAATGATTCGACTTCCAGTTTCCTCCTTTTCCGATTGGGAGCCTATTTCGGCTGCCAAAGGTTTCTCTTTTTTGACCTTCCTGGAGCTGCCCCTAAGCATCGCCGGTTGGTTGTTGTTGCACAAGTCTCACTGGTGTCATTCAGGCTCACCCTAAAGTTACACAGTTTGCTAACTCGAGCAATGTATCGCCTTACGGATGGCATCTCGTCGATAACTCTGCTGCACGTCCTCTTTCCCAGGGTAGCAACCGGTGACGGATGACACTGGCAACCCGCATGGCCCGTTTTCGGCCCGTTGCTTCGACCATATCGTCGGCCGGAAAGCCTCGGATTTGGATTTGGTTGCAGCCAGCACACACAACGGCGTTGGAGTTCATCGTGGTAGACCGGCCATGGCAAACAGAGAATGCTGCTTCTCCCCCCCCCCCCAGCTATAAGAGGGCCGGGGCCACCCAATACTTTCGTATAGGGTGCCCCCAGTATTAGAACGTTGGCAATCCGGTACCCCTCTACAGCGGAAATCTCTTGCAATCATGTTTTCCCTCTTCTTCATCCTCGAGCTTCTAAGCTGGGCAGTTCCTACCCTGGCACAAGGCCATCTTCCGATCTGTGTCTTCAGTCTCGCCTCAAACGGCTCCATCCTCGGCCAGCTCCCCAGCGGCCAGGTTTTCGGCACCCAAAGCACACAAAACATCTCGGTTGGGGAAGCGAGTACACTCTTCCATCTTCAGCAAGGCCGGCTGTATGATACCCAGATGCGAGGATGTTGGTGGGTGGGTAGGTGCTGTCCTTCTTCGTCCTCATCTTAGGGAGGTTCTCTTTTCGAGTCCAACCCCGGCCGATGTTTTACTTGCCGCTATGCGCTCACAGGCAAAACAAAACATCACTGACCACACACATTGTTGCTACAGAGCCCTCCACAATCCTAGTCTGCGACCTCGTCTCCGCAGCCGCTGCGGATCCTCTTTTCTCCCTGGACTTAGAGTATCGTCTCGTCTACAACAGCTCCCGGAGAGACTTCTGGGAGTGTCCTGTTGATTTGGGCTCAGAGCAGCCAGTGGGAAGCGGTTATTACCTGGACCTGCCGGAGGACATGGAGAAGGGAATCAATGGTGGTGAGCCGCTATGCACAAAGGTAGAGATTGAGGCGGGATTGATGGCAGGGTGGTGGTGCCATGATGCATCTTCATTGTCCTCTTCTTCGTCTTCTCCTACTACGGCCGGTCTGGTGGGAGAAACGACGGCTTCTTCAGGTGAGCCGCCAGTGGCTGTAAGTTGGACGGTGGTCACGGAGACCATGACACTTGCCGATGAGACGACTGTTACCCTAACAACCGCGGAGGTTAGCACTATTGAGTCTGTGCTATAGGGTTGGAAATATGTGTCTGTTCAGCCTGCAGAATTTCTGCCCCTCTCGGAATTCTATCCTGAAACAGCTCACCTCAATAAGACGTTTTGAAACCAGTACATAGCCAGAGTCCAGGCCACATCGTCTCCTACTGTTCGTAAAGCACAAAGCGTTGGCTCCAACCACGGCGTCAGATAGGACGGACAGTAGGAGTAGGAGAACGTTTGGAGAGAAACATGAAACCGAAGACACTGCTCCGGTTCTGCATACAGTGTCTGAGGTGCACAAAGGCCGGTGATACCAAGAAATAATGAAAGAAAAGATGGCAAAAAGCAGTTTACCGTCTTCTGACTGTTACCCGCCACGTCTTCAAGGTGGCAAAGTAAGTATCCCAGACTACATCAAAAACATGGCATGTGGTGTGTTGTGTTGTGTTGTTTCAAAGGCTAACAATAGAAAAACTCAATGTAATTGTTGAACAACAACACTTTGTTCTCATAGCACCCTTTGTATGCGACTCTGTGCAAGCCAGCCGCCACGGGCATATTTCAGATAAGTAAACAACTGGGCCCATCTTTTTTATCCATTAAGACAGTCAACTTCAAGCTTAGTCTTATAAAGATCTTGCCATTTCACCTGTTGATCCCATCGCAGAAGCAAGGTGTAGTTGTCGTTGCCGTCGTTCCCGGCGGCAGAAGGTGAGCCCCTGTCAACAACCCCTTTTGACCTCGTGATGATGGTCAGTATGGCTAAGATCGAAGCATGGCAGCGAGCACAAGTCCGCAAAATGGGCAGCTGGCTCTCAACGGCCTGGCGCCCACGGGGCAGCAGCCGTCAAAACGAGTGCTTCGACAAACTGAAGAAACAGGGGTACTTCAACTTGACGTTGGCACCGACGGCTGAAGAGCTATGCTCAGACGACAACGACGATGATGATGAGGATGACGATGACGATGACGATGACGATGGCTGGAGCATCATGCCGTATTCTGACGGAGAAGACGACGAGGATGAGTCCTTGACTTTGGGACAGCAGTTGAGGAACGACCCTCAACGTCGGGCTTACCAAAAGTCTCGGTCTGCCTTGGAAAACCGTCGGCCAGCGTTGTATTGGAGCTTGTTTGGCTGGTAAAGGGGACGCCCGTGAACTCGGCCGTGTTACCAAGAAGCTTAGATTTAGGTTTGGCGATACAGGAGTAATAATACTCCCGATGACGTTGTTACTAACTCGGTGGCTTTAATTAGGGACAATTTAATACGCTGGTCCTCCACATCCTTGGAGTGCTATAGTCGCTATTAGGTTATGCATTTTAATGATAAAAAAGTTATGTCAACCATTGACGTGCCATGCGAGCAGTATGCTGTATCAGTTGCCCTGAAATGCTGTGGTTTTGGCGGTGCATTGTCAGCTGCGAGCGGGAACATGATCTAAATTCTAAAGGGGAAATTAGTCGGAAGAAAGGGCGAGGGGCCATGCATACTCTGGAAACTGTGAGCAGGCCTAGGTATTGTAAGAGATGCATGCAGCAGGAAGACAGACGCCAAAGAACAGCAAGCCGGGTATCCCACCAACGGGCGAGTGACAACGAAGGGTTTCATTCCGTCCAGAGGGATATGTCGAGTCCGACTGACTCCGACATACATAGTAGAAACTAGAAACTGGAATAAGTCTGCTAAATATTTCCAGCTATTGGGCGCCTCCCTTTCCTAACCGAACGGGCCGATGGGTTGGCAATAGGCAAGTGTTCAACGCAGATGCCATGCTTCATTCTCCTTGCCTTGACCGTAGCATTTTGATGCAAACTTCCACAGGTAAGGTACCATAGCGCGCCAGGGGGGGTTTTAGAAATGGTGGTAGGGATCATATTACAGACAAGGGATGATCTCTCAGCGCAAACTCTATTCCTTCCAAAAGGCTTGTAAGAGGGTTTTAAATTTTTTAAAATGATCTAAACTCGAATCTTCCTTCCTAAATTAATTTTCGCTCAAAATATTATATCTTAAGAATGGTCCTAGTGCTTAGAGATACTCCCTCAAAGGTATCCCTCTTAAACGGCTAAGAGCGAATCGTCTCTACGACTCTAGTAGTACCGCTTTTGGAGATTTAGAGAGCGTTTTGGATTTCTAAGAGTCGTGTATAACCATTTCGTTTAGGAAAACGCTCGTGGAGATCATTTTAAAAACCCCCTCCGGCGCGCTATGGTAGAGAGGGTAAGGTAGGTATATACCTGTATGTACCTAGTATGTAAGTGTCAAAGCTTGGAAAGAGGTTCCAACGCGGTTCTGACCTTTGCTGACTCAGCAGGCCGTGGTTCCACCTGAAAGTTTGGAAAGCTTTCGGCTTTGGGGCAACGGCCAATTGGCCCGCAGCTTCCGTGACCAGGCAAGAACGCTATGTGGCCCGTGCGCCATGCCTGCTCTCCGTTATTAAAATGCCTTCTGGAGCTCCATTTGCGATTGCAGAGTTTTCTTCCCAACACACAACACTCCAGTCCTGCACGCTCCGAGGCGGTTTAAAGGTGCAAAAACTTTTTTTCTCACTCTTGCACTCGCCTCGGGAGCTATCCATGTGTTCTTCTTCGGAGCCCAGATGAGTGTCGCGCCATCGTTCAAGCGAGCAAACCGAGTGCCTCTCGGCTCTGTCGCGATCGTCGGCTTCGGAACCCTTCTCTGAATGGTATGTACGATTTACTGTTTTCTTGTCGTCCTTCGATGTCATGATTCAATTTCCATCACTATTCGCAGTTTCCACGCGAGCCGTCGTCGAGCCTATTCTAGACGTGCTGTGAGCGGATAAATAGCCTTTCTTGGATGTATGAACTACATCTACTCTATTGTGTCTCACGCTTCTGTTTTGGAGAGCATTCGCTAATCAGAGTATCGTCACATTCAGGGCATCACGATTATTCCACAACCAAGGTCACAGTCCACAAACAGGCTCGTTGGCCGGGAAAGCATCCGTCAAGTTGGTAGTCGTCCACGACATCCACGTAAGTGACACGGAATCCCATAGTGTTTGATACTGATCCCCGCGAGTCGATCTGCTTGCTTCCGTGTGTTGCAGTAGGGGGGAAGCTTGAGAGTGTCCTCTACTCGTCTGTCTGCTTGAATCCTGAGCCTGATGTGAGGTGTCATGTCTGGTCTTGTGCTCTGCTGTGTTCCACGTGAAACTATGACAGGGTGCGCGTTTGGGGAAGGACGTCCACGTCATGTAAAAAGTTTTGTTCACTAAGAATATTATTGATTATGACGGCAACTTCACGCGGCAAGGTGGTCTGGGGAAGAATCGATCCTGCCCACGTTCGTCATTTTGGGTAGCCCATCGCTTGACACGGACAGTCGGCCAAGTGTTCGAAGGCTCGCTGAACGGCACATCACCATCGTCAACTTAGTGACCAGCTTCCCAGGCTCGGAAGGGTTTATGTGGACCGCAAGACGACAACACTCAACCAACAACTGCTGAGACACACCATCGTTTCGTCATGTCTTCAACCCTAGCCCTATCTAAGGGAACAATATTTGTCGAATCATTAGGAATGCAAAAGGCTCTGAGACACTCGGTATCCAATGACACGGTAGATTCAGGATTGCTTAAGATCATTCCAACGCACAGTCTCGTCATGGAAACGTAGATCCGGCACGGCCGCGTGCAGCGCGGAAGTGACGGTTGGATGTGATGCGACGCAATGCAGAGCTGCCCCTCCTCCCCCACCTTCCATCTGCTGAAGTTGTGAGTTGCTGTGTAAGCCGCCGCTGATCACACCATTCTTAAAAAGTTGCTATTGTCGAGAGTTGGTCCATCAGGTAGGGATATATATATACCACAAGCCCGGGAGGGAGCTTGCTCTGCCGCCAATCCCCGTTATTCTTCCCGCTCACAGCAGCGCCGGAACCTCTCTACCAAATACATCGGACTGTGCCATCCCCTTCCCAACAACCAATTCGCCTCAAAATGGCCCTCCCGCCCAAGTTCAAAGGCCACCGCCTCACCTTTGATGATCCCGCCACGGCATCGTCGTCGTCGTCGTCAAACGAACCTCTCCACACGCTAGAGCTCTACGTCGATTACGTCTGCCCCTTCTCAGCCAGTATGTACTATGTAGCACTCCCCCTTCTCCTCCCTTTACACAAAAAAAAAAAAACCCAATCGCCCCACGACCGAACCTAACCACACCACACCACAGAAATCTTCAAGACCCTCGACGAAACCGTCCTCCCCCACATCCGCGCCGACCCGCGCCTCGCCTCGCGCCTGCAGCTCATCGTCCGCCAGCAGATCCAGCCCTGGCACCCGTCGTCGACGCTGGCCCACGAGGCCGCGCTGGCGGTGCAGCGCCTCGACGCGTCCAAGTTCTGGGCCTTCTCTGCCGCGCTGTTCGCGGGCCAGCGGGGCTACTTCGACGAGGCGGTCGTCGACGAGACGCGCAACCAGACCTACCGGCGGCTGGCCCGGCTGGCCCAGGAGAGCGTCGGGCTGGGCGAGGAAGAGGTGTACCGGCTCTTGGAGGTGAAGGCGAAGGCCGCGGGAGAGGAGGCGAAGAACGTGGGCAACGCCGTGACGGGGGACGTCAAGACCATTGTCAAGATGGCGCGGCTGACCGGGGTGCATGTCACGCCGACGGTGGTGTTTGACGGGGTTGTGGCGGGGGAGATCAGCAGCGGGTGGACGGGCGAGCAATGGGCGGAGTGGCTGGGGAAGAGCGTTGTGTAGAGGGCGGTCCTTTTTTTTTTTTCCTTCTCTCTCAGCAACGGGAACGGGGAAATAGTTTTCTGCTCTTATGCTTTCAGGCTAGCTGTCTTGCCTTTCATCTCACCTCCGCCTCCTCCTCCTCCTCCTCTCTATCTGCGATTATGCGAATGTGAGACATGGAAGAATTGCCAAGGGAATCTGGAGAACAGCCAGAGCCGGTCTTAATGCGTTGATGGGAACCGTACACCGCGACGCCACGGTCTCTAGACAAAGTAAAAGAGAAGAAAAAATAGGTAGAGGGGATATTTACACACGGAGGAGATGCCACCGGAAATCAGGCCGGGTAACCGACCCTCTTACAAACGATCCAGCTTCCGCCGCAGGTTCCTCGTCCTCTTCATCAGCTTCTTGTACTTCTTCTTCTTCATGCGCAGCTTGCGTTGCCGGCGCACGCTGAGGGCCTGCATGGTGTTGTCCTGCTGTCGGCGCGCCTCGTCGTAGCGCAGCTGGCGCCACATCATGCGCTCCAGAAACGACCGCGGCCGCCCGTCGCCCTCGATCAATTCCGGGCTGTGCGCCACCACCTTGACCTGCCCGTCGGTGTCGATCGTCTCCTCAATTGTCACCATGGCCTTGTACACGCGCGTCTGCGGCTCCTGCTCGGCGAGTCCCTCAGCGGTGGCGCTGTTGGCCGACTCGGCTTCCGCGTCGGTTTCGGCGAGCGGCTGGGGTGCCGGAGGCGGGGCGTAGGGCAGGTACTGGCCCGCCATGGGGTTCAGTTGGATGTGGAGGCTGGTCTCGGAGCCGTCCGAGTGCCTGACGCTGAGCTTGGCTGTCCCGTCCTCTGCCTCCTGGGCATCTTGCGACCGCTGTTTCTCTCCGTTGGCAATGTTCAATCTTGACAGGGGTTCCTCCAGGTCATGTACCGTTTGAGAGAGCGTCGAGAGAACGTCGGCCACTCTGTTGCTTCGGGTCCGCGAAGCAAATATCTGGGCGAAGGCGTCGTCGGATACGGACTTGGGCATGAGCTGCGTTACGGAGATGGGCCGGTGGAGGGCAAAGAAGGTGGAAAGCGCGAGGCCTAGGGCAGTAGGGTCAGCAAAGAAGGGTGCTCATACACACGTAGTCCCATTGGCAAAGAAAAAACAGACCTTCATCCCCAATATGCCTAGTGCTGGGGACGCTCGGCGGTTGCGGTGCAACCTCCTTTGCTTGTCCCTTGGTTTTCTCGGACTTGGACCCTCTTGATGCGGGAACGGGCCGAGGGGCGAAGTCGCGAGAGCCGTCATCCGGACTCGACGGTTTTGAGGAAGAGTAGCGGCGCTGGTGAAGGCCGCTTCGCTTGTACGGGATGCTGTAGGCGGCGGCGGCTCGCGGAACGGACGACGCCAGGGAGGAAACGGTGGGCGACTGAGGTGCCGCGGCAACAACTCGTCGTACGGATGAGGGCAGCATCGTGACTAATGCCGCCACCAGGCGGAGCAATCAAGACGGACTATGCGCAGGTTCGTATGGAATGAATGGTTCGAGGCGCAAAACCGAGGAGCTGCTTGCGGCGTTGCCAGACGGAGACGACGGAGACGACGTCGCGATGGTGAAGGTTCGAGGTCACCAGTCACTCGCCTTCGATGTTCAACGCACGCCTCGCCAAACTTCGCCTGGTTTGAAGTCCTTGTTGGCCCGTTTTCGCCGCGCTAAAATGGATCGCCCGAGACTTGGCGCAAGGTACGTACTGCTGGCCTGTGCGTTGTCAATGTGATGTGACTTCCACGTTCCAGCTCATTCCTGTTGCGAAGGTTCGAAAATTCATCAACAGTGAACAGAACAAAACAACACACAATCGCTCTCAACGTTGTGAGGTAAACCTGCGGGATCGGCCCCAAGCCCTGTATTATGTACCTATTTTCGCTCAAGTCCCTCTGCCGACTGTCGTGCGCCAGAAATGACCACGTCACGTGGGGTTTATTTGCGGAGATGCTGGGCAGACACACTCCGACCGCCTGTGGTGGTGCAGTGGTGCACTTGCGCCATTGCCAAGAGCGCGCCAACCTCGACTCGCGGGGCGAGCATCACGCTGTGTTCCCGTCTCACGGAGTCACGGAACCATCGACGGGAGTTACCACTGGGCTGCCGTGTCAATGAGTGCAATGCGATCAATGCCTCTCTCACTTTCCTTTCGTTAGATGCTTCCATAGTCGAAGAAACTACCTCATTCAACCAAATGGGTCAAGCAGTCGGCCAGTGATCCGATCGACCAGTCCGAGGCGCCGAGCAAGCCGGCAGCCGTCAGCCGTCTCGAAGACTGGACGGGATGGTGCCTGACGGCTCGCCCGACAGCGGGGACCCCCCCACTGACCCCGCCATCGGCAGGATCTCTCCTGCGATCTAGATCACCCTCCCGGGATTCCGAGCCATATGACTCCTCACAAGTTCGGCCTGTCCGCGGCAGTGAATCAATGAGACGGTCATCCCGTGGCCATCTGCTGATAACCCCATGTTGCTCGTTCTGGGCAGAAAGACACAACCGTTGGCATCCCGAGTTACACGCCCGCATTGGCTCCCGTCGACAACCTCGTCCTAGGAGAAGACCCCCCGACGCCGCGGGTAAACAGGAATCATGGTTCGAGTGTCTGTCCTCGGCAAAGGGTCCATTCTCCCACGAGGGCCCCGCATGACATCATGCGTGCTACTTACTGCATGGCGAAGTAAGGACTGCCCCATTGATAGGTAGGTGGTTTTGGTTGAGCATGGCCCCTTGAATTGATGTTATTGGACGGCGGCGGATCTTCGTGCTACTTCGACATTTGCATTTTGCAATGGACAAACAAATTTTTGAGTACCAGTTGCGTTTGTCTGTCTGTCTGTCTGTCTGTCTGTGTCTGTCTGTCGTCGTCTTGTCGCATTGATGTAGTTGTAAGAGCTTGGGAGTCACCCGATCCTCCAAACAAGATAACTAGGTACCTAGCTTTACATCTCGCCGAACATTGGTCTTGATCACAGCACCCAAACACCAACACGATCGCCATGCTATTTACCGTTTCTCCAACGCGAAATAGATCTTGACTTGCACCTCGTTTGCCCAACCACTCTCCAGGCCCATTTCATTCCACGCCGTCTCAATGTCCACATCGAGAACATGCTCATTGTGCTTATTCACCGAGACAGTATGGGGCGGTACTGGCTGGCCCTGAATGGTCACCATAAAGTCATCGTCGATCGATAGCTTGGGGAGCTCTGAGATGTAAATGCCTGCCGGAGTGTCAGTATCACAGCCCCGCCAAAATCTGTCCGATCGACCACTTACCCAACACGCCCAAAGCCTTCAGCGTCGCGTCAACCAACATCCTCCCATTCTCGCGGACCTCAAACACGGTTCTCAACACCGCAGCGCACCCCGTCATCTTGCCCACCAACCCCAGATTCGCAAGCAACACCTCCCCTCTCGACTTCGACTCCACCGCCGTCAGCGGATACGCACAGAGGATATCATACCCCCCCACCGCAAGCGAGACAGTCAACAAAGACGCCGGCGTATCCACCTTCAACGGCGGCGTAACGGCCCCACTCCGATGCGCCCGCACCACATACCTCGTCCCGGATGCCGAAACGCCGGGGAACCCCCCCAGCGGAAGCATCTCGGTCACCGCCGTCTCCCCGACATTGAACAGCCCCACAATCCCTGTCCCCTGCGCCGCCCGGCCATGATACGCCCCGACCTTGAGCAGAACCCCGTCCCGAGACCCGGCATACACATCCACGGCCGCCCGCCCCACCACGCTCGGCCGAAAGACAACCGTCCTCCCCCGCGGCGTGACGCCCGTCATCTGCCCAATCAGGTCCGCGTCGTGCCGGCCGGGAACGTCCGTGATGCACACCGGCCCGCCGCTCACGCACCTCGCCGCGGCGTGGTACCCGGCGTAGTCGTGCACCGTCTGGAACATGTCCCAGTCGGGGAGCACGTTCAGGTGCTGCGTCAGCAGCGCGTTGTGCGCGTTGGCCCACACGTGCCAGGTCTGGGCGGCGTCCCCCGCGGCGGGGAAGAAGTCGTCCGAGTTGCGGCAGAGGATGGCCGGGCGGGTGTGGGGGAGTTGCGAGTGGAAGAGGATGGGCGGGGACTGGGCCATGCAGGCGGTGACGTGGCCGTTGAAGTGCCGCAGGGAGGCGAGGGTCCAGGCGTCGAGGTAGGACGGGCCGAGGGTGCGGCGGATGGCCGGGGAGGTGAGGGTGTCGAGCATGTACTGGGCGTCGGTTTTCACGCCGTCGATGCCGCAGGCGGTGAGGAAGGCGTAGAAGTCATTGTAGAAGATCTGGATGTCTTCGCTGGCGACGAGGGTCATTTGGCTGTTGAGGGGGAGGTGGGGTTTTTGGGAGTCATCGCGGGTGGCTTGGATGGTTTTGTAGCGTTTGGCGAGGGGCCCGTCAGGGGCGAGGCCGGCCCAGTAGCCGAGGAGGGCGTGCCAGACGGCGATGTGTTGGATGTTTTTATGCTTGGAGCGGATGTCGGACATGAGGGCTTTGAGGCCCCTGGGGAATGTCTTTGGTTCGGCCTCGAAGTCGTTCCAGCCGTGCTGCCATTGGCCGTCCCCTCGGTAGTCGATGTCTTGCCAGTTGTCGTCGATGATCAGGCTTGATATGTTAATATTATTCTCGGCTAGTGTCTCTAGAGCCTGTAGAACCTTTTCTTCTGTCAATCCTTGACCCAGGGAGTTCCAGGTGCCTGGTGTGATGGTCAGCATGCAATACAAGTGATAAAAGCGTGGTTCCACACTCACAGTATCCTAGTCCGTCGTACCAGTTCTCATACCACTGAGGTTTGATGTTGTCGCTTGCCGTGGTCTCCGCCGTGGGTTGATCAGTTAAGGTACTAGCCGGCAGCAGAAGGGTGCGTGCGTGGTACATGACAGCTGCAATGGTGCTCTCAATATTGTCACCGACAGCGACCAGGGCAGTACCTGTTGTCGGTTTTGCGTTATCACTCCGAATCTGGTTGTACATAACATTAGTCTCTCAAGGACTACTTCCAATCCTTGAAGGAAACATACGTGAAGCATTAGACGCCCAGAATCACTACTACGGAAGAGGGTCGTAACATCGTTGATACTACTCATTCCAAGAAACACAAGATGCTTGCCCTGAGGGGAAAGGAAGGAGCAGAGTAGAGCATCTTTGTCGAGCTCAAATGAGGACTTCCCGTGTCTGGGAGCCAACCAAGGCGTCCAAGGCCTGACCAAGGCAAACCATCTGCCGCTAGTCAGCATCGGCCAGCTTAGCGCAGCAGCTGGGCAAGAAAGGAGGAATACCATGATTCCCATTGTATATATCCAGTGGTTCTTACCTCAGGAATCGACCCCATGGAATACCCAAAGGAACTTCAGCATACGCCGATTCGTCTTCCTTTGCACTGTCCACCTCTGTCTCAATTGACCAGAGACGCGTCCCAGGAGCCTGGCTCATGTGACTTTTCCACTTGAGGTCCGTGTTCAACTCGTGGATCAAGTCTGGTAGATCCTCCGGGTCACCGTCTCTCGTTGGTCTCTGTTCAATCACCATAATACCATCTTCTGAGCCTTGCTCATTGCGAACCCACCGCCACGCACTGTCGCTAGTCCCTTGCCAAAATTTGACAGTGAAGGTCAACGATGAATGCACGGGTATCATAGAGGTGAAGTACAGCCTCGCCGTATTCCCGGTTGCCTCGTGTAAGTCCGTGGGGTGGCCATCTGCCAAGTCGCTCGTGAACTCGGCCTCGGCCCATTTGTCTTCATTGCCTTCTGAATACCAGAGCGCGAGCTGCCATCTATCAGAAGCCTGTTCACGGGGGACTTGAAGAACGGCATGAACTGCCACGTTGGGGCCGTGAAGCTGCGTGACCTGCCCTAAGGGGGGATATGTGGCAATAAAAGCCGTCATTCTCAGGCGATCGGGGTTTAGCCGAGGTGTGCTCGTGGTCTTGGATAACAGTGAACGAGTTGAGACAGATTGATCTGAGACCAACCAAAGCAACGAAGGTCCTGAGGCCTTATTGCGTTCAAGTGTGGATCAGAGCTCGAGTTTACAGGTGAGCCCAACGGAAATGGAAGCGCACGCTGTCCGCTAATTGGCGGGGTATTATGGGGGCGAATGTAGTTGATCCTCTAGCTGCAGGTGAATGTCAAGAAATGAGCAGCTGGAGTTGTAGGCTCGGAACCGCGACCGCCAGCGTGTGAAGGTGGAAGAGAAGCATCGCTGAAGGATCCAAGCGAGTTTCAAGCTAACGAAAGAAGATTTGTTGTGGTAGTCAAAGAAACAGCTTCTCCTGTCCGTCCTGCATGGCTGTGCCATAAACCCGTGAAATACCCATCAGACACCCTGTCCTACCCCAAATGTAGAGCATCAATTACCATGCAGGAAGAATAACGGAGGAGATATTGAGCGGGCATAGAATCACAGCTCATGGCCATTCCCGTTCTGGAGAGTTTTCAAAGCCAGGGTGAAGGATGAGCGAGCCATCGAGAAGAGAACAGCAGGGAAAGGGAAGCGTGGATCTTGTGGCCAATGGCGGAAGCTGAATTTCCAAAGGCCAAGAAATATGATGCCGGGACGATGGGAGGATGGGCAATTGAGCCACGTGACTGGCGCTTCGCAGCCAGGTTTGGCCCGGGCGTTCCCGAGCTTGCCTTGCAGGTGAGGCAAAATTACGCTGCACTGCTGTGGTTAGTTTTTTGAAGCAAGCGAGGAGCCAGACCTTTTCTTCAAACCGCTCATTTTCCACACCCCCCTCACATCCACCTCCATGGCGTCCCGGAGACTCGCTCTGAACCTCGCGCAGGGCCTTCGCGGCCGCGCTGGGGGGATTTCAGTGCCCTTCAGGCGAGGTCTCGCAACACCTCACCACTCGCCCGCCATCAAGACAGAGACCACAACACTCAAGAATGGCCTGACGGTGAGCGCCCGCCGTCGCCAATTGGCCCTCCCCGGCCTCTGCTGACTCGCATTGCTGTCTCTAGGTCGCGACTCAGTACTCGCCCTATGCCCAAACCTCGACGGTCGGCATGTGGATCGATGCCGGCTCCCGCGCCGAGACCGACGAGACCAACGGCACTGCCCACTTCCTCGAGCATCTAGCCTTCAAGGTACGGGACCTGCTTCGCCGGCGTGCGCCAGAGCTCAAGTCACATCTCGAGTAGTCAGCTGACTATAATCACTTCCCAAACAGGGCACCTCGAAGCGGACGCAGCAGCAATTGGAGCTCGAGATCGAGAACATGGGCGCCCACCTGAACGCCTACACCTCGGTTCGTTTTTTTTTTGTTTTTTTTTTATGCAATACACCTCGGCCCCCATCGACCGCTAACCCCGTAGACAGCGCGAGAACACCGTCTACTTCGCCAAGGCCCTCAACGAGGACGTCCCCCAGTGCGTCGACATCCTGCAAGACATTCTTCAGAACTCGAAGCTCGAGGAGGCCGCTATCGAGCGTGAGCGCGACGTCATCTTGCGCGAGTCCGAGGAGGTGGAAAAGCAGCTCGAGGAGGTTGTCTTCGACCACCTTCATGCCACTGCCTACCAGGGCCAGCCCCTGGGCCGCACCATCCTCGGCCCCCGCGAGAACATCCGCGACATCACCCGGACTGAGCTCGTCAACTACATCAAGCACAACTACACGGCTGACCGCATGGTCCTCGTCGGCGCCGGCGGTGTCCCCCACCAGCAGCTCGTCGAGATGGCCGACAAGTACTTCGCCAAGCTGCCGTCCAAGGCCACCGAGACCAGCGCGCACATTCTGTCCAAGAAGAAGCCCGACTTCATCGGCTCCGACGTCCGGATCCGCGACGACACCATCCCCACCGCCAATATCGCTATTGCCGTCGAGGGTGTCAGCTGGAACGACCCCGACTACTTCACAGCGCTTGTCGCCCAGGCCATTGTCGGCAACTACGACAAGGCCCTCGGCAACGCTTCGCACCAGGGCAGCAAGCTTAGCGGCATCGTCCACAAGAACGACCTGGCTAACAGCTACATGAGCTTCTCCACCAGCTACAGCGACACCGGGTAAGTTTCTATTTCATACCGCAGCTTGTCGTCTGAGAGCATACGTGCTGACCAAATCACACAGTCTCTGGGGCATCTACATGGTCACCGACAAGCTCTCCTCTGTCGACGACCTGGTGCACTTTGCTCTGCGTGAGTGGTCCCGCCTGTCGGGCAACGTGACCGAGGCCGAAGTCGAGCGCGCCAAAGCTCAGCTGAAGGCGTCTATTCTCCTGTCCCTGGACGGCACCACAGCCGTCGCTGAGGACATTGGCCGGCAGATCGTCACCACTGGCCGCCGCATGAGCCCCGGCGAGATCGAGCGCATCATCGATGCCATCACTGAGAAGGACATTATGGACTTTGCCAACAGGAAACTCTGGGACCAGGACATTGCCATCAGCGCGGTCGGCAGCATTGAGGGTCTCTTTGACTACTCGAGAGTCAGGGCCGACATGAGCAGAAACTTTTAAAGCTAGGGGGAAAGGTGTAGTGGGGAAAGGAGAAGGCGCCCGGGTTCAGTTGTACTATAATCGGTGTGGTATCCGAGCCCAACACATTGAATGTACTGTAGGGGGCGGGCGGGTAGACATAGATCAATCGATCCTGCTTCTTTTGTTTAGACTGAGCTGGGGAGGCTATGGCGTTTTGTTTCGTATTGAGCGAATTTACCAGCAGAATTGGATGGTGGCACAAGGTCTAGAGTTGGGTTGGGAGCTCCCTTTGGTTGTCGAAGATGTACTCAACTGGGTAGGTACCTGAGTAACCAAACGAACATTGTTTTAATCTACTTTACTACTCTGGTGCTGAAAACACCACAAGCATCCACCGGAATTCGAAGAGTGGGATGAGATTCAGAAGGAAATTCAAGCATCTCTTAGACCCAAATATCAAATGGTCTGAAAGGTTACGCAGATTCCAGGAAAAATCTGGCACCCTTCTTTCGATGAACAGCTTGAAGATTGGAGTCGAATATGTGCAGAAGAAAAACAGCACTCTCCACCTTATATAGACCGAACGCAGCAAAGTTGGACCCAAGACGAGGATAATTTTCTCCAATGTCTCATAGAAACTTGCAAGATCCGGGATTGCGATGCCTAGAATATCGGAGAGGGAGAGATTCAAGACTGATCGATCCTTGATGGTATGGCGATGCAACACGGGGGGATATACACTCAAGATGGGACACGAGCAGGCCGAGCGTTCTCAAGAACCGTGGGCAGTAAGTAGTAGAGTAAAGATGCTTATCTTGTCGATGTCAAGGCAAGGTAAACTGATGACCGAAGAAAATCTGTGCTGCCAACTTCTCTCGAAAGAAGTGTCGTCTTGGCCTAACTAAGGAGGCAGGCACTCCACCGCAGCAGGGCTAGTCAGACAGGTTCAGACAACGATGTTCTCGAAGTGAAATCCTTGGACGTGAAAAGAAGAAGAGTTTTGTCAGAAGACTGGTCTGGTCGGGGAGCGGACCGCCAATGCTGCGCTCAACGCAAAATTTGGAAGCCGTCAAATTGAGAGGGCTGTATTTGACAAAATTCGGATATTGAAGGGAAGAAAGAAGGGCTCATAACAGATTAGAGCGAGTAGGGAGGCGGAGGCTAGCGAGGAGAGGCAGATGACGCCACACATATGACGACTAATGACGGGCTGGGACTGCTGACAGTGCCAACTGCGTCCATAGTTATATAGAGTTCAAGCTAGGTGTTGCAGTGTTTGTTCCCTTCTACCTGTATTGTAGCAAATAGACTTGCGTGCGCATGCGTTCGGGTCTTCCCGGCTTTCATAGACCAGGTGGCGGGAACTCCTACGATGCTAATTCCGGCTTCTACTTTTATCTAACCGTGCATGAAGATAGCAGTCTTTCACTCTTCCCGACGAGCTCCGAGTCAGGGGTTCATTGTGCTGGATCTCAGCCGCACCATACTTCTTCAGCCAAATCGCCTAGATGGCAATAGAGCCACTGGTACCCTCGGGGCTGAAACCTTCGAGGGTGTCCATGCCGGCCCGTCCCTCACCGTATAGATTGCTCTCGGGCGCGGACCGGGCAAGGACGTGAGCTGCACCCTTGTGGACCATCATGTTAACCTTGCCATGAACGTCCTTTTGACTGAATAGGATGGAGTTTTCTAGGCGTCATAGTTGGCGAGAATTAGACCAAGAGTGTCGAGTAAGAATATTTTTAAGACGTACTGAGGAGTTCACGCTCAATATGTCAGAAAGAAAGGACTAAGAGAGCAAGATAGGCAACAAACAGATCATTATAGAGGCATTGGGAGTATTGATTTTTTTAATCTAGGCCATGATTGACTTGACTTTGGAGTCGACAGTTCATACCCTCAATATCAAAGTGTGCGAGACGGAGCACAGTCAAAGCGGGGGAGTCGTAGCAGGCTAGCAGCCCCTCGATTCAAGCCCGATGAAACGATAGGGCTGTTAGTACAAGAGTAAGAGAGCCTCAGGGGGAGGATAGCAACCGAGACTTCACAATATCTACCCTTCCGACGCCGTTGCCGCCGGCAATCTCATTGAGAGCATTGAAGAGCTCGAGCGAACCGGTAACGGTTTCGCCGCCCTCCACTTCAAGCTTGATAGGGATGCCCGCCTTGAACGTGATGGAGAACTTGGTCGGGACATCCGGCGCGTCGAGGGAGTCCAATACCACAGGGATCAGTTGATTCCTACACACGCTAGTCGGCGGTCAGTTAGGGGTAATATAATTGTATATGCTCGAAAGAGTGTTGTTGATGGTTCAAGATGGGAAGCTTGGATGCCAGAATAGATAATCATAGGCAATCGTCGTATGACATTGGTCTTCTGTTCAGGATAGCTACGTAAAACGACGCTGATGTGAACTGGAAATGTGTTCATCAAACGTCGCAGAACTTTCGTCTCACTCTTTTCCGAGAAAAAAAGCGCGAGCCGCTACCATGCCTGCCGACTTGCAGCTCTGGAAGGTAGTCGGGTGCCGGAGCTGTGCGTTGGGCACCCAAACCGAGGTCTACTATGTTTGTACTTTGTAGATGCGCCTGTCTTTCGAGCCAGAAAACCATCGGAAGACATTGCAGCACAAAACCCGGCCATGGATATGCGGCAAAGCCCATGCAGGGACGTTGCATCAGAGATGAACTAACGCGATGCCAGTGCTCGGTTTTATCACTTTTATGATCTCACCCGACTAATCAGGAAAGAGGAAAACGGCCCTAGGCAAAAAAGGTCATGAGGACAGTGGCAGTTTAGACTGCGGCACTTGGCTTTGGGTGACACTACATAACTGAGTGAAGCTGTAGGGCGGGAACAAGCGGCTGTTGAGATGAGGTGGTGTGATGAGCAGGCGTGGTGGCGTAGTCATCGTCTTCGGGGATTGACAATAGGGTGCGACGCGAAGAAGGCACATCTGTGAGATACATACAGTAGTTAAACGGCTTCCGGATGTTCCGATGAGTAGAAAATGGCCAGATTGGGTCTTCCGGGAACTGCTCGCGTGGACTCTGGATGTTGCTCCATTGGCAACTGCACGGTGTTGGCTCGGCATCGAGGTTGTTCTTCGGGAAGTGCAAAGCTTGGTTTTGGTTGCCGGTGCCACCTCGCCCGACAAAGCCAGCATGGACTGGACGTGATGCAGAGGGCCACGCAGAAATCCGGAAGCAGCGGCCGTGAAGTCGACCAGGCGTCTCCGACTGATCACCGGAGAAATAGAAGCGGCAAAACCCGCACAACTGAGATATTCTTGAGTGATTTCGTCATGTTTGGGCACTGGCGGTTGTTTGACTTGCGCGTCTTGGTGGGCATCGCCTCGTTCTTGATGCTTGGCGTCTTATCTTCACTTGCCTTGGGGTTCCGGGACAGGACGGGAAGGTGGCCGCGACGGGCGAAGGAAGTTCGGGTCTGTCAGCATGTATGTATGTACATACCTACTGTAGGTTGGCCGGATCTTCGGGCGGGCACTGAAAGGCGGGAGTGATCGATCGTGGTGGTGGGCGAAGGCCAACCCCGCGCCCCACCGAACCGTCCGTCTGTGTGGTTCGTTGCACGGTAAAATACTCCGCCCTGCAGAGCCACGCTCGTACCAGTCAGTTGGTCTTGACGTTTCGGATCTCTCAATTCGCGATTCGTATGTACTGTACTAGGAGAGACATTGTGGGCCACCGTGACAAATTTCCTATCTTGCCCTTTCCAAGAAAAACAAGCCGGAATTAGCTCGTTTAGGGTGTGCTGTGAAGGGATTAACGTGGAAAGGGTGTTTTGTCGAACAAGTTGGCCCAAACAAAGCATCATCCAATCCCCAAGTGGCCACAATGTTCCCCGTGGGAATTTGTCGAGGCCAGCGGCCAGCGGCCAGGAGACCTGAAGATTCCGCTGGGCCTCCAAGTGAGGTCCCCGAAAGGCAGGGGGGTTCCTTTACGGCCAGTCCCAGTGACGCGACGGCTTGTTCCAGACACCTCAGCGCAGCATGCAAGCTAGGTATGCAAGGATTAGGTCGATCGCAGGATGGTTTGGGTTTTGAGAGAAGCGTCGAGTGGAAGTCGACACAATAACATGCAGGCATTGGCTACAGCGTGACCAGCTGTACAGACTATTTCCCGCACCAACAACAACACGATCGCTGAGAGGATCGAGGACTCGAGCAGGGGGGTCGTGTGCCGTGGTTCATCTGAACCCCCGCCCCAGGCTAAGAGACTGCAATTACTACGATCCTGCCGTCCCGAAACGTGAAGGAGGATTTGGCCAGGGCCATTTCCACCTGCTCGAGAGAAAGGAAACGGTATGCGCCGAAGCCAGCCTGGCCGCCCTAAAAGCAAGCAGGCGTCCCTGCGCAGAGCGATGCGCGCCAAAGCAGAGGCGAGTACGGTATACTAGAGACTCCATACAAGACAGTCTGGCATGATCTGATAAGACTGCAATTGCGCCTCAGCTACTGTGCCTAACCTCGCCGTCTTCACAATATCGTCACTGTTGATCTCACCTCGTGGTTCGCGGGAGGAGGGATCCCGCTCGCATCACTCCGATGTTGGACCGGTGTAATTTTACAGATCTCAAATCCGCGGGCGAGAAGATCTCCGTCTTCTGTTTCTGTGCCGCCCCCGGAAGCTAAATTCAGGCACAGAGGGCAGGGTGTAATTTGGAAGCCGATGCGGTTCGGCAACCGGGTATTTCTACAGTGTATGCGACTGAGGTAAAACATGGAGGGTCTCTGGCCGCAGCTATTCAACCAAAATCTAACATCGGAGAAATTGTAAAGACATCTGGAAAGGCTGGTTTCGCGCATTGTTGTGTCTCGTCGTGATATCAATGATTCCACTCTTTTTTTCCGCCGATAGTTTTACTACGTTGCCCTCCCTCGTCTGCCGCTGTTGGCGAGGTTTCAGAACGCTTGTGTTCCGTGATGCTTCCGGATTTGGTTAAGTCACGGATATCCCGCTCTCGCTTCCCGCCCGGCAATTTTGGCTCGTCGCATCTCAAATAGCACTGCGTAATTTACTGTCATCTTGCTGAGCCGCTGAATGACCGCGAATTTCGAGTCCTATTGTGTGGATGTCTGTTCTGTACGCTGTTTGTAGTAGCAGTGGCAGTAAGGTAGTACAGAAAGCAGGCGTGCAGCAGGTCCAAAACCGCCGAAAATGCGGCGGGCGGAGGCTCCGACGCGCGTCATCGGGTTGGAAAGGTAAGGTACCTTTGGGAGAGCTGAGTGAATCCGCCTGCGAGGTTTCACCTCAAGCTCCGCCCAAGCAGCCTGGAAAGGGTGACCTGGTGATCCTACCTTACCTATCCTGTTTCCCTACCAGATACTTACCTATGCAGCCGCCTTGTTGCGGACCAGTCCTGACAATAACGGCTGAGTGAGCAGAGCTCATGAGGTCAGATGGAATCAATGTTACCGTCCAGAGAATTACAGATTGCCGGTCGGTGACCTTCATTGGCTGCATGATCATACTGATTGCGTCTCTGGGCAGTGGTCCAGGTTGTTTGCCAGGTTCCATTGCTTCTGCGATCTTGAGCCGGGGCTGCCAGCTTTCACATCGCCCAGCTTGGCAATTGCCCTTGTCAATCCCGCTGGTTCCGGACCCCTCCAAGATCCAGCCCCCTGCGGCCACCCAGTCTGTGCACTGGAAGGACCTGCCCCACAGAGCCAGCCCTTGCCTCCGCTCGACGAGTTGCGACACAGCCCGCCTCCCCCACCCCTGCCACTGTGTCTTGGTTGCGGTCTCAGGCGGGCAGAGGACAGCGCCGCCCCTAACAATTTTCCCTCAGCATCCGCCGCCATTTCAACATCCTTTGTCCCCCCATCGTTTTCTCCACTTTCTGAGCTCACTGCATGCTTGCGCCCTGTCGACCCCATCAACTCGGTGTTTCCCCAGCCTTCCGAGGGATTCACTTTCGACTTCGACCTCCTCAAAGGAACCATTTCGACGTATCGAACCAGGTTTTTTTTTGCATCCTGGCATTTGAAGAAGGCTCCACGTTCGTTTGAGTCTGCAGATTCACCCATGCCCGGATATCGACTCGGCAACAATCGCCTGATGGACGCTCTGCGCCCGTGAATCGTCCAGATCGCCACCGAGTTCTATCGCTGCAACCGGCAATATGGTATTCCTTAATCGCGATGTGTTGGAAGTTGCACGAATGGTGGCGAGGCAGGCGACTGAGACGGCAGTCTCGACGGTTGTTTCCGCGGCCGCAGGCCCGAGCCCATCCACCGTTTCCCCGAGCGCCGCAAACTCATCGGCACCAACCTCGATCATTTCAGCATCACCCAGCGCTTCGCCGACCGACAATAGCACGCTCGTGAATGGCGGTGCGAATCCTGGAGGAGGAGGAGGAGGTGATTCGGGCAACAACAACGGAGGAGGCAACTCGTCGTCGCTACTTTTTTTCGTTGCGCTGGGTTTCGGCGTTGTCTTTACCAACCTTTGGTGAGTGCTTGTTGGAAGGGATGCGATCACTGGCGATGTATGTCTGACACCTTATCGACAGGATTATCGTTGGCGTCAAGTACTGCTTTAGATATAATGCACGGAACCGTGCGATGCGTAACGAGGATGGCGAGCCCATCAATATGGAGAACATGCCTCGTCCGCACCGCCGGCGGAGGGAAAAGAAACTGATGCCGATCGACGAAGTCAACGAGAAATTTCCCATGCTCAAGTACAAGACATGGGTTGCTAGCCGTGCACAGGAAGGGTTGCCGACTCGAGGCGGCGTGTCCGCTCCCCCGAGCCGGCCAAATAGCATCCGGGATGTGGACGGCGTGACTCCGGAACTACCACCAAAAGAGCGCGTGTCATCCGACGACCGGCCAACAACAAGTGCGACAGGGACAGCCGCTGCAACTGCAGCAGCAGCTGTCGGGACGGCAGCGGAGCCCACTCCTCGTGCTGTACCTGCGAATGCAGAAAAGCCCAAAATTCAGAGCCCCCAGCACGCACCTAAGGAAAGCACTTCGAGTACGGTAGCCGCACCACTCCGTCGAGCATCAACCGAGTCCAACAACGAGCCTGAAACCAGTGTGGCACACAAGCACATGAGCCAGATTTCGCAGGATGAGGATGACGAAGACGAACATATCGATGCCGCCCTTCCGCCCGAATGCCTAGGGACGTCGGGCGATACATGCGCCATCTGCATTGATACCCTCGAAAACGACGACGATGTGCGGGGTTTAACATGTGGCCATGCTTTCCATGCTGTCTGCATCGATCCATGGCTGACCACCAGGAGAGCCTGCTGCCCGCTGTGCAAGGCTGACTATTATACTCCTAAGCCGCGGCCGCCAGCCGCGGAGGGTGCTGATGGCACGGCAAGTGCTGTCCCCGCCGCACTGGTCGGCCTCTCATCGCGCAGGAACAACCTAGTCAACCGACATCCCCGGCCTCCCTTCTTTGGCTTTGGCCGGGCGGAGCGGACGGACCAACATAGGCAAAATACAGCTGGCATCTCGCAGTCCAGGGGCAATGGGACGTCTTCTATTCCAGGTCGCCAGAGATCAAGGACCAGTCTAGCGCCCGCATCGCCGAGCGCCACCGGCTCCACCGAGTCTGGTGGGATGCTTTCTGGGCTCAGGAATGCGTATCTGGGCTTCCGCGTCGGCAGGCGCCAGAATAGCCAGGCCCAATCCGAACCAGCAGCGTCCGGCACGGCTCCTGCCACCCCATCTCAACTCGAGGCAGGTGTTCGGAGCCCGCAAAGTTAGCGGCGGCGCGGACGACATCGGGAACGTGTCGAAATAATGGTTGTGACTGCGACCTCTTATCGATCTGTTTTCTCTCTCGCAATGTACCATGTTTTCCCCCGCTGTGATTGCGGCTGAAGCTGGATGCGGCTCGCGAAGCGACCCTGGTCCTATACACCGCCTTACCCCTTACCAAGGTCTCAATGCCGCCATCGAGGGTTACCACGACTCAGCTGCTTCTCTTTGCATGGGTGGGCCCCTACGATATATGCTATCTCAGCCACACATTTACTCGAACTATAACACAGCAAGCGCGGGGTGTGAAGGGGTAGCAGCATAATCATCGAGACATCTTCCTCATGGCGGAAGGTCCGGTATACAGCATCAAAGCAGCTTTGGGACTTTTCGATCTTGTGTTTTTTTCTCTCCATTTTTTCCAATTTTGCTCATTTTCCTTTTTACAACTCTCCGGGTATTGAACTTTGCATAGCACATCGGTTCTGTGGGTTCGGGGGAGGGTATACTCGCCCCTTCTAGCATGGAGTTCATTGGGATGGGATGGGTGGGCGGATTCCTTGTTTGATCGGAGGGATGGGTGGGTGAAGACAGGCAACGGGACAGACAGGGAGACTAGAGAGTCTTGGACGGGCAGGTGTAGTTAGATGCCCCGGTCTGGGATCTAGTGAGGTTGTTATGTGTATTTGGTATGGATGCTCGATGAATATAATCGGATGGACCGCACGTTCTTTGAAATTCGTGGATCTGTTCCTACTCTGATGTGCCACTGTTTCTGTTACGCAGTTTACCCAACTCCCTACTATGCTCGACGAAGCTCCAAGAATGCCAACCCAACCAGCACCCTCGAAAATTCAGTGTTATCGCACGACTCAACCTCTAGAGATACTTCCCACTCTGGAACCTACCCCCAAAGTTCGCCGCCCTATTCAACAACTCCTTCCGCTGTGAATTGCTGATGCTCCCGCCGACTTTCATATCTTTCTCCCAGTCAAACGCACGTTTGCTCGGGTCGTCATCGTCGTCCTCAACATCACCGCCCTTCTTCCCCCACTTGGAATCATCTCCCTTGACTGACTTTGCTGCTGCAGCAACTTTCCCTGCCGCCCTCGAAGCCTGGTGCTCTTCCACCAGACTCCTGCCCCTCGTCTGCTCAATAAAGGATTTGATTCGGGCATCGTCTGCTCTGCTGTTGTTCCCTGAACCACCGCCGCCGACACTTGCCTCCGGCCGAGCACCGCCCCCGGCTTGTGTGGCAGGGTTATTGGGGTCTTCGCGACCCAGCACGGCGTTGGCGAGCCGGCGGGCCTTTTCCTCGGGCGTCTCGGTCCAGATAGAGCTTATGCCGGAGGGTTTGGCCGCTGTGGCGGCGCGGGGCCCGCTCGCGAACTTGCGCGCTTTGAGCTTGGTTGGGTCGGGAGCGCGCGGGCCGCTGCTGGTTGGCGGGGCGAGCATCCAGTCGTCGCGTTTTGGGGCGACTGGTTCGGGTTGGGAGGGAGAGAGCAGCGAAGGGCCGGCGGCTGTTCTGGAGTTGGTGGAAGCGCCTGGCAGGGCTGGGCCCCAGTCATCATCGTCTGAGGAGTCGGAGTCGGAGTCTGGGTTGGTTGTGGGACGTTCGGAGAGGGCTGCTGGCGGTGGTGCTGGACCGAGGACGCGCTTAGGTGGAGAGGCGGGACCGGCGGTGGCTGAGGGTGGTGCGGGGCCAGTTGAGCCGTCGTTGTCGTCGGAGTCGAGCGCAATCTCGTCGCTGTTGGTTTGCGCTACTGTCTGTGGGAGCGAAGGGCCGATTGGTTGTCTCTTGCCCGTCGGCGATGCTGTGTTGCTGTTTACGACTGCTGGTGGTAGCGAGGGACCGATTGTTGACCCTGGTCGGAATATTCTCTCTGTAGGGTTCTTGTTCGGGAGTTCGGGCCCTCTTGGGCCAAAGTCATCGTCTGAGTCGCTGTCTAAGGGGATCTCGTCTTCATCATCTCGGCGCGAGGTCTTGGGTGGCGGCGAACCTAGCTCCGCGTCGTCTTCGGGAGTGCGTTTGCGCTTCTGGAAGTGTGGAGGGAGTTGTGGCCCTATGGATGCCATAGCGCTTGTGCTTGGGAAAATCCCTCAACGGTTGTTAAACTGCACGCTTTGGTGAGACTTTGGAAACGTGTGGTCGAGCAATGGCGTTGCAAGCGATGGAAAAACCCGTGAACATGCAGGTAAGAAGGTAGGTTACTTAGGTAGGTAGGTATGGAAAATGATGTCGTGCAACCAGCGAAGTCAGCCTTGGGGCTATCGATAACGCTCATCAGGGGCCCACAGCAACCCGGTTAGCGGTCTCCCAGGCTCGAGACAGGGGTGCCTCCTCAGCCCAGCGAGTCAGCGGGACGGTGGGCCTGCGATTGGAGAGAGGCAGGGGAGCTGCACAATCGCTCCAAATGCGGGACTCGCAACATCCCAGCCTCGATGCGCCAGACCACTAATAAACAAGCTTGATTCTCACTCTCCTCCTTCCACCAAAATGTCCCGATTTTGACCACCACATCCGATTGTTTCTCTAACCTATGCCAACTGTTTTGCTTGAGGATTGTGTCACCACTCCTCCAGCTCCGAAGCTCCGAAGCTCCAATCCATCCACGCTGAGGCGCCGCCCATCTCATTCATGCACACGGCCAAATCACGAGCTTGGCAGACCTACCTTCGGGATTTTGAGCGGGAGCATTCGACTGGTCTCTTCGGAGCAATGCCTCTCGTATTTTGCGCCCGATGAGTTCGAGTCGATTCCGGGACTATGATGGCCCGGCGGACGCCATGACCGACGAACCAGAACGGACTCGAGCCCGCGACCAGAGCTCAAGCTCAAGCGACGAAGAGACCGTGAAGGGCGACCGGGACGAGGACCACACTACCGACCCTATCGAGGAAAGTCAACGTTCCACCGACTCTCCGATAACCCCCGTCGGGCCCAGCTCCATCGCCCACCGCTACCGAGAACTGTTGGAGGCCGAGCAAGAGACCACGTCAGAAGATGGCTCAACAGATGCTGTTCCTCAGCTTGCTGCGAGTCCCTTGGGCTCCATGCTTTCTGTCCCCGATGACCCGCCATCAATACAGGTAAATCATAACAAGACGTTCTAGGCAGGATTGTTATTGACGGCGCAACTCAGGGTTCCGTAATATCCTCCCCCGGTAGCAGTGTGCTGCCTTCTCGTGCCTCCCGCCCCGGCCTCGCCAGCCCGACGCCTTCCTTCAGACCCTTCGATCAACGATTCCAGTCTCGTATCTCCTCACCATATCTCTCCTCGCCAAGGCCCTCTTCTCCCGCCTTCCTGTCAGCTCACAGCCGGAACGTCTCGCTGAACAGCCAGCTGCTCCTAGATTCAGGGGACACCGAGACTCCATCGCCGCCATGGGAGGTTGTGCGGTGGACGAAGCTAAAGAAACTCAATGGCCAGGTATTTTCCGAGGCAGGCAGAAGGAACTTTGGATCTCCTACGTGTCTCGCCGTCTCGGCTACGATAGTATTGGGCACTTCGAAGGGGGTAATCTTAGTGTTCGACTACAACCAGAACATCAAGATGATAATTGGGCCGGGGACAAAAGGTTAGGTTTCCTAGTCCGTTTCTTAGACCGCGTGTGACTAACTTGTCCAGCTGTTGAGTCTGGCCCCATCACCGCTATCGCGATATCCGCGGATCATACGACCATCGCCGGCGGGCACGCAAATGGCAACATATTTACTTGGGATACTACGCGGGCTGCAAGGCCGTTCCTCAGTATTCCACATCTGGATCCTGCGCAGCACAACAGGACAGCCGACGGACATGTGCCGAATGTCAAGGTTACCCATCTAGGTTTCCTCGGCACCCGGCACACAGCCCTTGTCTCCGCGGATGACCGAGGAATGGCCTTCTCGCATCTCGCAACCAGGGGCACCGGAGCCCTCGGCCGGACGGTGAAGACAACTAGGATACTGGGCCGGTATCCAGACTCAAAACCGCCGCCTGGGAAGACGCTGAAGCCTAGCACCGTTCTAGCCTTTGCCTCGCTACCTCTCGGCAACATTGAGATGGCTACTGACACCATGGGACTCACCGCGATGCTCACTCCTTATTTACTGGTCATCGTTTCCACTACCCCTATTGCGCAAACCCAGCACAAATCCGCACGGCCCAAAGAAGTTGCCGCCCACAGTGCCATGACCGGGTGTCTGGCTTGGTTTCCAGGCGTCAAACTTAAAGTAGCAGATGCTGTGACCGGAAGCCAGATCTCCAAAGTCAAACTGGTGTACTGCTGGTCGAACGTTCTCACTGTCCTTGACGTTGACGAGATTCCATCCGACGACAAGGATAAGCCACCCAGTCTTAAATTCAGGGCGCGGAGTCGGTGGAAGTGCGAGGAGCCCATCGTCTCTGTGCAATGGTTAAGCCGGTCAGTCCTGACTGTGTTGACTATTTCCCAGCGGCTGATTGTGCTTGAAGACCGGAGTATGCGCATGACTGAGGCCTTCGACCTCATTCACAAGCACATCTTTCACGTCGACCTGTTCTCAAAGCAGCTCAACGCTCTGGTGGAGCAGCTAGATGAGGACGATCCTTCAATGCACGGTGTTGTCGCCGATGCTTTTTACATGAGTTTCAAGACCTACAAGGGCCGGCTTTTTCTCCTAGGGTTCAACGACGTCTCGATAGGGGCCTTGTCCAATTGGGCCGATCGCCTCATCGCACTGATGGAGAACGGCGACTATGTGGGTGCCATCAAACTGGCGACCTCCTACTACACCGGAGACGCGAACAAGCTCACGGTGGGACTGCCAGAAGACACCCGGCTAAGACATTCCATGGTTCAAGAAAAGTTGATGGAGATCATGAGCGCGTCCCTTAAATACGCCTTTGGCCAGAGGCAGAGGAACAGAGAATCTCTCGATGACCATCATTTTCAGGAGCTATCCGAAACATGCTTTATAGCCTGTTTGAGCGTCGGCGACATCGACTTTCTTTTCGATGAGACGTACGAATGGTATGAAGACTCCGGGGTCGAAGGCATCTTCCTCGAGACACTGGAACCTTACATTCTCGATGGATCCATCACTGCTGTCCCACCAGTGGCTGTGAAGGCAATGATCACTCACTTTGTCAGCAAGGGCTGGGAGAGTCGGTTGGAGGAGATGATCTGTCATATGGACACTGCCACCCTCGATCTGGACCAAGTCACCACACTTTGCAAGCAGCACAGCTTGTACGATGCCTTGCTCTACGTTTGGAATCAAGCGTTGAACGACTTCGTCACGCCGCTCTTCGACCTGCTCTCCCTGCTTGTGCCGCTGATGCAGAACGGCCAGCACTCTGGAAGCATCATGGAGGTCGAGATCTATGGGGTAAACGCGTTGAAGATATTTCCCTATCTCTCCTACGTTCTCACCGGGCGTGTTTACCCAACCGGCGAATCGCTTCCCGAAAATGTGGCGCAAAAGGCCAAAGCTGAACTCTACTGGCTGCTTTTCTCGGGCAAAAGCATTACATGGCCGAAAGGCAGTAACAGGCGGCTTCTCACAAGACCCGGCCAGTCTCAAGAGCCCTCATTTCCGTACCTTCGGCTTGTTTTGAACCTTGACGCCGCAAGTTTCTTAAGCGCCCTCAACGAGGCCTTTGAGGATTCCTTTCTCAATGACTCCCCAGAGAAGTCAGCAAGCGGCAGTTCTGGCCGGGATCTACCAGAAGAACAGATCTTTGGTCTGACAGTGGATCGGCAGTACATCGTCTCAATCTTGATGGAGATCATGAATCCATCCGACTTCTCTGCTAATGAAACAATTTACCTCGATATGTTCATCGCTAGGAACCTGCCGAAATACCCGCAATACCTCCTCTTCCCCGGCTCGACACTCACCAAGGTTCTGGTTGGGCTCTGCAGGTACCCCGGACAAGATCTGGCCGAGGATGCCCAGCTCAGCGCCGAATACCTTTTGTCAGTTTACCAACCACCGGATGTCACAGAACTCATACCACTTTTTAGGGAAGCCGGTTTCTACCGCATCTTGAAGCGCATCTACAGAGGCGATAAGCAGTACGGGAAGCTCATTCAGACATACTTTGAAGACCCAGAGGACCAAGAAGAGGTTTTCAACTGCATTGATGTTTATCTGCGGCCGCGAGCAGGCCTCACGCGGCGGCAGGTTCAGGACATTCACCAAGTTATCAAGCAATACCCGGCGCAGCTGGTTGATCTTGATCCCGAGATGGCCGCCACAACCATTGCACGGCATGCACCCGAACTCCATCAACACGTCTTGGACTCGGTGGCTGAGCAACCTGGGTTGCAGTATTCCTACCTAAGAACACTACTGGAACCGGAACAAGAAACTGCCCTTGGCCGCGCGACAGACACGGACCTGGTGGAGCAATACCTGCGACTGATGTGCAGATTCGATCCAGAGCATGTGTCGGATTACGTTGGTCTAGTCCAGTCCTCGAATCTGAGGCTGGAACAGCTGCTCCCAACGATGGAGGAGACGGGCGTGATTGACGCAGCCGTCATACTCATGGCGAAGGAGGGCCAGATCCAAGCGGCTATGGGCCGGTTAGTCAAGCACCTCGAGATGCTCGAGTCCGCACTTCAAGGTCTCCTTGCAGGCTCACGGGATGATTCCCATGATCTGCAAGGGTCTGCCGAAGATCTAATGCAGGCCCTGCGGAAATTCATACTGGTGGGCATCTGGCTCTGCCAAGGACAGACCAAAACTGCCCGAGCCGCCAATTCTGGCCGGCGAGGACAAAAGTCGCCTCCTGACGGCACTCTTTCGGCGGATGAGAACCTCTGGCTCGATCTAATCGATGCAGCCGTGCAGATCACAAAACGGCTATCCTCGACCTTGCAGTCGTTATCACAAAACGCTCTCCCCGGCACCAACGGCAGCAGCAACGGCAGCGCCTATCACCACCCACCCCTACCCGACGCAGACAAGCTCCTCCTGCTCCTCCGCTCTCTCGTCCAAACCACCTTCACCGCCCTCCTAACCTCTACCTCTACTCCCTCAACCCTCACCCCACCCACTGCCGCCTTCTCAGCCATCGCCAAAAGAACCCCACCGGGAATAGGAGCAGGCATCGGAACGAACCTCTCTTTCCTTCGCGTCCTCCGCGCCTTCCTCACGCGCGCAGCCGCCTCATCGCCCAACCTGGCCGACCTCCGCGCGGTGCTCGCGTCCATCTTTTCGGCGTACGCGTACGAGGAGTCGATCCTGCGCCTCTCGAACCGGCTCCTCGAGCGCTCGTTGTTTGTGAGTGTTTCGGAGGCGGTGGGGTTGAGGCAGCGTGGGTGGCGCCCCAGGGGGTCGACTTGCGAAGCGTGCGGGCGGAGGGTGTGGGGACCTGGCGTGGCGGGTGGGAGGGTTTATGAGGCGTGGGAGGAGCGGAGGAGTTTGGAGGAGAGGAGGAGGGTGATGAAAAAGGCTGGGTTGGCGGTGCCGAAGGTTGGCGCTGCTGCCAGTGGTGGTGTTGGTGTGGTAGAGAGGGGAGGAGAAGAAGAGGACGAGGAGTACACCGGTAAGGGGAAGGGAAAGGGCAAGGATTTGAGTCCGAAGATGATGCAAGAGCAGGAGGAGGGTCGGGGGGATGACGATGCAAGGCAAGACCCCAGAGAGAAAATGGGTGAGGGAGCCGTGAGCCCGTCAAAGCGAGACCAACAGCCGGCGCTGGGGCCGTTGGTTTTGCTGGCGTGCAGACATATTTACCACCAGAGCTGCCTGGATGCGCTGTTAACGAAGGATGGGCTTGACAAGGAGAGGGGATACAGGTGTCCTATTGATGGGCAGGCATAGATGATTTATTGTAGAATAGCCCAGAGGTGTATGGTAATGTTTCTTTGGGGTCGAAAAGCGTATGTGGTGCTCATCAAGGGGCCAAGCTTCCCATTCAGAAGAGCTTTCTGTTGGCTGGTAAGATGCGTACATACCTTACATCCATACAGTATGTACAGATTACAGTGCCTGCGAAGGGGCTTTTGTCGCTGGGTTAGAACCCTGGCTGCCCGTCGATCAGTGGGGCGTCCCGCTGAAGCCCCTGGCTAAATGCTTGACCCGACAAGGGCGACCGATCGATTGCATTTGCGACACTTAATTTGATTCTTGATCTGAACATCCACCGTAACCGCGCACTCATGGCAACACAATGCCAATGACCTCGGAAGAAGAAGTCGACGAAGACGCCGTCCGTCTCCGCGACCGGGAGAGCAACCACCCCTATGTTCGTCACGACTCGTCGAGTTCAAGCAACCTCCACCTCGACCATGATCACGACCACATTCACGGTCACGACCGCGATCTGAACGAGCGTCTCGCGGAACATGACGAAGGCGCGTACTCGTCCGCCTCCGCCACCGACTCGGGCGAAGATGAATATGACGACAACGAAGGCGACGACGACCGCCACCTTCCCCCACAACCACCATATTCCCAGCACACCTTCGCACCCCCCTTCTACGGCCGCCCGCCAACCCCCTTACCGCCCTCCCCGTCGCTAACCTCCCTCCTCCGCCCCTCCCGCCCAACAACCCCGGACGCATCAGACGACGACCACCACCACGGCGGCAGCCACCACGGCGGCGGCAGTGGCACCACCACCACCCCGGGAGGCCATCCCGGCGACACGGTCCCGCGCGCCCGCCCCAAGGTGCCGACCTACGAATACTACGGCTTCGTGCTCTACCTGTTCAGCTCGCTGTCTTTCCTGATCTACCTGCTGTGGAGCTACCTGCCCTCGCCGTTCCTGCACGCGCTGGGCATCTACTACTACCCGAACCGGTGGTGGTCGCTGGCGATCCCGAGCTTCATCGTCATGCTGCTCGTGTACATCTACGTCGCGCTCGCGGGGTACAATCTCGAGATCCTGACGCTGCCGCTGGGGAGCGTGGAGACGGTGGTGGATGAGGCCGCCATGGTGGCGGTGGTGGATTCCAAGGGGCGGATCGTGCGGGGGGATAAGAGGAGAGGGAGGAAGAGAAGGGGGACGGTTACCGCCACCGCGACTGCTAGTGGGAATGGTAGTAATGCTGCGGCGGATGGCGAGGGGGCCAGGCTGGGGTTGGATTGGCGGGAAGTTTGGAACGAGGGGACGGATGCGGTCATGGATGTGCCGCTGGCGGGTGTTTGTGAGGTGTTGTATGATGAAGGGAGGGAGTGGGATAGTGAGGTGGAGGGAGGAGAAGGGGGGATTACGAGGTTGTAGTCGGGGGCGGGGTTATGATGGTATGGCGTTTTGGTTGGGCATTGGTCTCCGAGGTGGAGATGGCGATACCCCCTTTTTTATTTTTTATTATGAGCTTGTGCGAGAGTTTGGGTTGACTTGGAATAGGATCAATCGAGGCTTCTTCGAGGCTTCCAGTTGTTCTGAAGATTCTGAGAAAGGCCATGTAGAGTGCTCAATGAGTAATCGAGTGCAGCAAACCATCCTCTATAACCCGAATATGGCCTTGGCATTTCTTCAAGGTTTGGGAGTTTTTTTTGTCGAGAAGTTCCCACCCCTCATTGGGGTACCTTCTTGCCTGGTGCCTTTTGAAGCTGTCTTCGGGTTGAGAAGGAACAACAGCAAGATGCCAAGCTTTGAGCTGCGCCCCACTTTTATTACTTGAAGTGCACCCCACGTGTTTGGAGATCCCCGCGACTCGCTATTCACAACTCCATCAAACGCGACGTGACGTGACCGCGAAACCGCGATTGCATCCTTAATATTGTAGACTCGGCTACCTTTTTTTTTTTTCTCTTTGCGCTCTGGGGACTTCCCACGGATTACCAATCAGAGCATCTGCCAACATGTCACAACAACCTCTATCGTCGTCGGTCCAGCCGACCGACATCTACGGCGGAGGTGAGCTTCAATTAAGAGCTGTCCCAAACAGCTATCGTGGCTCATTGCTAACTGGAGTTCGCTAGATGAGGTCTCGGCCCTCGTGCTCGATCCTGGTTACTGCAATACGCGCGCGGGCTTCGCCGGCGAGGAGATGCCCAAGCAAGTCATCCCATCCTCCTACATCCACGTCGACGGCCGCGATTTGTTCGGCGATCAGGTCATCACCCCGCGCGCCGGCTTCGAAGTCCGCAACTACATGAATAGGGACAGTGTCGTCGAGGACTGGGATACCGCCACCCGCGTATGGGAACACATGCTCGTCGACCGCCTGCAGGGCCGGCGACCGAACCCTCCAAACAAGAGCCGCCTGAACGTGGGCGACGACGGCGACGTGGAGATGGGCGAGAGCGAAGGCAACGAAGACGCCATGGAGGCACTGGAGAAGCCCCTCGCCGAAAACCCCTTGCTCATGACCGAAGCTCCTTGGAGCTCGGGCAAGGCACGCGAGAAGGCTATCGAGATATGCATGGAGAGCTGGGCCTGCCCTGCGTTCTGGCTCAGCCGGACCCCCGTTCTGTCTGCCTTTGCCGCTGGAAAGGCTACTGCCCTCGTGCTGGACGTCGGCGGATCCAACACGAGCGTCACAGCCATCCACGACGGCATGGTCCTTAAGAGGTCCGTCCAACGGTCGCCTGCCGCCGGTGTCTGGCTGAGCAGCCAGATCCGCTCCATGTGGAAGAACAACGACCCCAAAGTCGACCTCGTGCCCCGCTTCATGATTGAGAACAAGAAGGCCGTCGAGGCCGGCGCCCCTCCGGACGTCAGGCTACGCAACTTCGAGTTCCCCATCACCGATTCGTTCCGTGCATTCGAGGAGGAGCGCGTGCTTAAGGAGTTCAAGGAGTCCGTTGTTGAGGTATGGCGCGGGCCGGGCCGCTACATGGCCCCCGGCAACGAGGATTACGCCAAGACCCAGCCTGGCCGTGTCTTTGAGATGCCCGATGGTTACAACCAGATGTGGCGCGAGCAGCGCTACCGCGTGGCCGAAGGTATGTGGGACGAGAGCGCAGCGTATCCCGCCGTCGGCGACGAAGCTGGCCTGTCTAAGGCGCAGACAATTCCCGCCCTGATCAAGGCGGCCCTGGACGGAGTCGACGTCGACCTGCGGCCGAACCTGCTGGGCAATGTTGTCGTTACTGGGAGCACGAGCTTGCTGAGCGGGTTCAACGACCGTCTCAACCATGAGCTCACGGCCATGTACCCGGGCCTCAAGATTAGAATCCATGCGGCGGGCCTGACGAGCGAAAGACGATTCGGAGCTTGGATAGGGGGAAGCATCCTTGCCAGCTTGGGCACCTTCCACCAGATGTGGATCTCGAGGAAAGAATACGACGAAAACGGACCGGGTATCGTGGAGAAACGCTGCAAGTAGAGGGAGATGACGCGCCGAGGAGCATGGTCGCTATTCTTGAGAACTACTCAATAGAAAATAGATGGCCGATCAGGAAGGAATGAAGCGCTCGGGATTACAAGAGAAATCGAATAAGGCAGTGAAAGGGAATCAAAAGAGTCGCGGGTTATTATACTGAAGGTTCCGGTGCGGCGTCTGGAGTCGGTAATGCGTTCGAAGCCGGGTGATGGTAACTGAGATATTCAAGAGACCTATGGAAATGGCGCGAATGGCTCGGAATCTGAGAAGTCACGGATTGTTCCAAGACAACATTCAGAGTCGCGACGAGATTTAGAGCCTGCTGCTCTGCCTTTTGAAGGAGGCCAACCCAATTGATAGGAGTCCCTGTATCTTTACATACGGACCCTGGTTATTAGTTATGTAACTGTCTCACTACTGGAATATGTGTCTGCAGCAAGCGTCCTTTCCTCACCATCCCCGCCATCTCGGCCAGACGTGGACGACTTCATCCTCGCGGCCCTTGTTCCTGCTGTCAACAACCAAATACCAGTCAAAGCAGGCACCCGCGATACAGCTGTGGTTCGGCCATACTCGGACTCGCTGTCCGTATTGAAGCGGAACTTCGTCCTGTTTCTTGCCTTGCCAGACCAGGATTCCGTGTTCCTGACTGATGCGGCCGACCTGCCAGCCGTCGTGAACCCGCGGGAAGCCTGGACCCGGTACTGGGTTATCCAGCCCCCACGGCATCAAGAATCCCCAGCCCGCGTAGTCCTGCCCTGGGACCTTGCCCTTGTCTGCCACGGGCTCGCGGCCGAGGGCTAGCGTGCCGGCGTTGATTAGGGCTTCTGTTGTGCCGTTGGCGCCGCGGCCGGGGTAGACTTTCATGGCTTTGTCAGTAACTCCTGCACCAACCCTCAATCCCATCAGACTTACTCGAAGCCACCTCGGCAACCACACTGATAGCAATATCATCCGCCGTCATCAGCGACGCGTCTCTGGCGTGCGTAGCCAGCTGCTGCATATCCAGCGTTGGACTATTGTCACCGTCAGCACACACCAACCAACAAAGCCTCTTCTTCCCGGGCCCCCCTTGACCGCTCCCAGAACAGATACAGAAAAACGTACTAGACCCCCGCGTGAACCTCCAGCACATACCCCTCCCCCCTCAGCTCCGCAACCAAGCTCTCCACCTCCCCCGTCAACCCGTCCTGCTGCTGCACCACCGTGGCCGTCGGCGTCGCACCCACCGACAACACCAACCCCCTCTCCCGCCGCGACGGGCTCCTCCTCTCCTTGATAACCCCCGCGACCTCAGCCAGCCCCCTCATCTCCCCCGCCAAATACCCGCATACGTCCTCCGCCCCGCCGCGCGCGGCATAGCTGTGCCCCGCGTGCGAGTAGATGCCGTGCAGGATGCAGGTCCCCTCCTTCTCGGCTGCGAGCGCGGCGTCGATGAGCGCGGAGCAGGCTGGTGTGTCGGGGGGCACGCCGGCGCGGCCGTAGGAGGTGTCGATTTTGAGGTAGATCAGGGGGGGGTGGTGGGAGGTGGTGGAGAGAGAGGTCAGTTGGGAGGGGTGGTCGATCATGAGGGAGAGGGCTTCTGGGCCGAGGGCGAGGGCGAAGGCTTCGAGGCGCGGGAGGGCGGAGAGGAAGAGGGGGAAGGAGAAGAGGACCTGGTTTGGGGTTCAGTACGGTACATACAATGGGTTGGTTGGCAGTGGATGGGACGGGGAACAGGGTGTTTACGTTGACGGGTCGGCCGCGAGATTTGTATTCTTGGAGGAGTGGGAGGATATTTTCTGCTTCGGTGATGGTCGAGACGATGAGTGAGACCGGGGTGGCGAGTGTGTCGCCGACTTGGAGGCGGGTCAGTTCGATTGTCTGGGCTGTGGTCAGGTCTGTCTGGAAGGGTGACTTTGGGTAGTACGCAGAGGCGCATTCACTTTATGAGACTTGATGTGAGCCCGCCATAGCAGCCCGAGTCTCTCGGTTGCTTCAAGCATGCGCTCGCAGTTTACTTCGAGCTTTGCGAGGTCCAACACGACCGAGGGGGTCGGCACTTCATTCAACGTCTTTCCTACGAACCGCGCCTCGAGCTGCTCCTTGAGTTGGGTACTGGATGAGATTGCTGCCATCCTGGTCGGTATGGATTTGAGGGTTGCCGATGTATTACAGAGCCACAGTGTTCATGGTCAGCCTGGGAGATTTCCAAGAGCGAGTCGGAGTTTAGATGCGACTGCGGGGACTTGCTGCAGCTCCTGGTCCACTACACTGCGCGGAGAGAGCTCCAACGAGGATTCACCTTCAAGGATCATGTCACATCTACTAGAGAACGGTTGTCAAAAGCACCACAGATCGGATGAGTCTGTCCCACTAAATACATACAAATCACTTGGAAGTCAAAAGGGCACTTGCTGCGGTCGACAGCGGGGGAAAAAAAAGAAAGAAAAAAAGGCTTGGGCAATTCACGCCGTATACCTTCCGCTGGCCTTGGCCCCAGAAATTGGCCGTTGTCATTGTTGACACAAAAAAAACCTTTCGTTGTTGGCCATTGTGGTGCACCGGGCTGGTTTTTAACTTCTGGGCACATTTTAGCAACGGCAAGACTGCTGGCGATTTTGATGCCCTGGAGTTGTAAGGCGCCAAGCGTGCCTGCCCCCACCTCAGAGTCACCCCAGCTCCAAGACCCACATGCCACCGCGCCGAAGCCCGGTCGATTTCTTGGCAACCTGCAACCAGTACTTGCAACTTCGGCTGCCATCTCGCAACAACTCATTTCAACCGATCGATCGATCGACCGACCGACCAACGTTTTCTTGCAGCAACCGCAGGTCTCTGCTGAAATTTCGCAGCCCGCTCAGCACTGCGACGGCCGAGTGACGACAGCGCTGCCCGCGTAAATATCATGACTTAATTTCAACGCGTTGCGCAACCGTCCGGAGTATCTCGAAAGCGATCGATCGCGAGACCCGAGAAGATTAAACCCAGCAGCAATCCGGCGCGGGCATCACCATGGCCGCCGACAAGGGCGCCGAGTTTGATATACCTCTCAACGACGAGGACTGGAGAGTCCAAGAGGCCCGCGATGACGCAGCGATCAATCAAATCCAAGAGGGGCTTGCCAGTGGTGTCGGCGAATTCCTCAGCAAGATCGAGCAGGGCGCCTCGTTCGACCAAGCGGGCAAGGCGGACGATGCTATCGACTACGAAGATATCGACCTTAGCGACGATGATTTGCCCGACGAAGAAGTCCCTGCAAGCGGCACCAGCGGCGACGGCCCAGGCTTGACCGACGACAATGATACCGACGACCTCTTCGGCGAGAATCTCCCCTCGTCCCCTTTGGGCGCTGACGGCGACATTGCGTCGTCTCCTCATCCGCGGGATGCCGACGACGATGACGATCGCATGCACGTCGACAGCCCTCCGCGCGAGTCTCTTGCTGATCTCATCGCTCTCAACTTTGACCACGGTTCGAAACCTAGCGATGCGAACCAAGACCCCAATATCCCCCCTCCGGCCGAGTCCCTTGCGGAAGCCGTGAAGCAGGCTTTCCCAGGCTTCAAAGAAAAGGCCGTCCTTCCCTGGAACGAGATTCTTCGCCCGAAGCAGGCACACTGGATCTCCAAGAAGCCCGCCAAGCCCCCGAAACCTCTTGTGCCGACAAAGCTCAGCCTGGAGCTCGAGGCCGACCAAGAGAAACTGTTCCGCATTTCCGGTCCCGCGTCATCATCCGTCTACCAGCGGATCCGGGAGGCCGAAGCACGCGGTTTGGTTTCCCTTGAGGAACCCGAGCCTCTGGAACAGGCAGCACTCGAGGTCTTCAGCCTCGACGACGAGTCTGACTCGGAAATAATTGGAGGCTACACCCTCCGCGATATTTCCCTGGTTTGCGACGACTGGGATAGCATGATCCGGCTTGGTGATGCACTCCCCGCTCAAGCGCCTCAAGCGCCCACCAAAGTCAATGCCATTCCCGACAATTTGCTCATTAAGACTGAGCTTGACGGAGATGATGAGGACTGGGATAGGATGTTCCTCGACGCCCCAGCTCCCAAGAAACGGCGTTTGGAGATACCCAAGGGCCTCCCGCCCGTTCCGCGCTTCACAGCGCCCAACTTTGACAACTTTGAGGAGGCGACCTCCAAACTCGGGAAGCGCGTGATCCTAGACATGAACGACCCCTACCTTCTTATTGACGATGTGGAATCGGAGCGCGTCGCCAAACGGCGCAAGGTGCAGCACAAGACGGTGCGCTTGGCCAATGGCCGGCTCGGCCGCGAGTTATCACAGCGGTTCAACTTTTCGTCGGACACAGCCTACGACGCGCTCAAGGAGAACAGCCAAAGCAAGGTCCGCGCCACGCTGGCCTCCATCCCGGTTGAACACAGCTTGACGGCAAAAAGGCTTTCGTGGCCCTACTACAAAGTGAAGCTGTCTGCCAGCGACCCGCACAGTTACCACCGGCCCCAATTCCACCCTAGGAGGGACGCCTTTCACCCGATCAAGCTCAAGCCTCCGGCCATCAAGAAGAAGAAGCAGCTCAAGGGCAAACGAATCTCCGAGATCTTCCAAACTTCTTCTGACCTCACAATGAACGACAACTCCAGTGCGATCCTCTTTGAGTATTGCGAGGAGATTCCCATTGTCCTGTCGAACTTCGGTATGGGTCAAAAGATTATAAACTACTACCGCCGCTCTAAGGGAACGGACGCGAGACCAGAGAAGCGAGAACTGGGCGAGCCTTACATTCTGATGCCCGAGGATCGCTCGCCATTCGCCATGGTCGGCCAAGTCCATCCTGGCGAGACTGTACCCACGCTGCACAATCAGATGTTCCGTGCTCCCATCTACAAGCATTCCCCAAGGAACACCGACTTTATCCTGGGCCGAAGCAGCACGGGCAAGTCTGGCTCGTCGTGGTACCTCCGTAACATCGATCATCTCTTTGTCGTTGGGCAGATTCTCCCCTCGATGGAAGTGCCTGGTCCGCACTCACGGCGTGTGACAAACATCGCCAAAAACCGCCTAAAGATGGTGTCATACCGACTTCTGCACCGTAGTGAGAACGTCACCTTAACCGATATCACCCGCCATGTTGCGGATTCCAACGAGTCACAGAACCGTCAGAAGCTCAAGGAATTCTTACAATTCCGCAAGGAGCAGAGGAACTGGATGCTCCCCGAAGGAGAAGATCTCATGCCCGAGTCCGAGATCCGAGGGCTCGTCCGACCGGAAGAGGTCTGTCTTCTGGACGCGATGCAGGTTGGCGCACACGAGCTCGAGAACGGCGGTTATGAAGTCAACGACGCCATCTTCAAAGACGACGACCTGATGGAGGGTGACGAGCTTCCGCCGGACGCTCTGGCGAACAAGATGGCGCCATGGCGGCTTACCAAGGCCTTCATCGACGCCAGCCATGGAAAAGCCATGATTGCCGTCCATGGTCCTGGAGATCCGACCGGCAAGGGCCTCGGTGTCAGCTATCTCCGGACCTCTATGAAGGGTGGCTTCCTCGAACAGCTGCATGGTCCTCTTGCAACATCCGCCGACGCCATCGAGCGGCAGCGCAAAGCCAACGGCGGCCACATGTACAATGTCAAAAACCAAGACAGCCTCTACACCGAGTCTCTTCGAGACATATGGACTAGGCAGAAACAGAGCCTGGAGGACACTCAAGAGCACGACGACGACGACGTTCTCGCCCAGGAGGACGAGGACGAGCGGTTCAACGTACAGAGCCAAGCCGCCAATCCCGCAACTGTCCCTGACGGCGTGAGTCAAGTGAGCCACAGCCAGGCTAGCGGCCTGAACTGGCGAAAGTTGAAGATCATCCGTGAGATCAAGGGCGACAATGGCGAGATTCAGACCGTCACCGAGATTGTGCACGACCCTGTTGTCATTGCGCAGTACAACAAGCGGAGGCGGCAGATGGAATTCGAGAACATTGAGTGAGTACCCCCGAGATCCCGGCGAGGCAGGCAGGACACTACTGACGCAATGTTCAGCATCTACAACGTCAAGCTCACTGGAGACCCCGAGAAGGATGAATTGATCCTCGAAAAGTAAGGACCAATACTACCAGGCTGTTTGGAGCCAGGCATGAGGTGCTAATTCCGAACAGAGCCCGTATCGAACAGGAGCGTCTAGAGAAGAACAAAGAGCGGCGTAAGAAGCGCGAGAAACAAAAGAAGCTCCAGCAAAAGATGCGGGACGGCGGCACCGCCGGCGACGAGGGCTCGCCTGAGCCGACGACGGAGAAGGTCACGGGCACCACTAGGAAGTGTGCAAACTGTGGTCAGGTCGGCCATATCAAGACCAACAAAAAGTACGTATGCCCTTGCCTCTCGGGATCCCGGGCAGAAGTACCCGGGACAGAAGTATCCGAACAGGGCCGTGCCGCCGGAAGCAAGAAGATTCTCCCGCGCAGGCCGGCCAAGAAGTATGGCAAGCGCGACAACTGGAGACCTACTCAATACCCTCGTGAGGGAGACAGGTTCTGGGACCCCCGTACTTGGCAGCCGGGCGACTTCCGGGACATGACGAACACTCCCCTTCTGCCCCAGGTCAGGCAGAAGCGCGTCATGTGGGCAGATGCCCAGTAGCATCCAACCCCTCTCGACCATGAAGTCATGTCGGGATCTTTGATTTTGTTGTTTTACTTCTTTCTCTTTTAGTTCTTCCTTCTTCTTGTTATTCTTCTCCTATTGTCAGATTATTTCACCAATTCTGCAGTCTGCTGACATCAACAACAAGACTCTGCCCGCTCCTCAACGGCTCGCGACCTCGCGACCAGAACCCCGACGACACTGCCAGCTTTGGTCAGACCAACGCCCCGGTTGCTGCTAGCTTCGTTAACCTCGGCTGAGTTGGGACCCGTTAGCGAAGGGGAGGAGTGGAAATGGTGGTGTATTCATGGTTGTGGTGGTTATGTATCGTGTGTGCTCGGTGCGGGTGGTTTGATTTGGGCAGCGGTCGGGCGAGCGGGTTAACTAGGCGGCATCGACATCGACATCGGAAGCGCGGCTTCGTCAAGACAGCTTTGCCGACCTACTCCTGCACGGCGCTTACGACGACGACAAAGATCGGGGCATACGACGCCCGGCTTGGACTTCGTGATGAAACAGGCGAGATGAAACGGGGGGAAGTTCTTCTAGGCTGAGGTACAATCTTGGCTGGCGGGATGTTACACACCCCATCTGCAACTTGCGGGGGTCGAGAGAAATGGAGGTCGTGCTGGGGCTGCAGCCGGCCGCCATGGGTAATCAGGAAAGCATCCCCGCGGCGCACGAAAGGGAGACGAGATTGAAGCGATGATTTTCAGGGGGCGTGTGGCGTGTAGGATGGATGGGTTGATATTTTACCATGGGATGATAATCGTTCTCTCGTTTGCAGGTTATTCTACTCAAAACTGCAGCAGCGGCGGGATGGGGGACGGCTGATGCTACGGCCATCGGACAGCGGAAAGGAAGGAGGGAGCATATCAGCGGCTTGTCGCTTGTCTATCTAATCTCTGCGCGTGGGCTCTTCCCATTGCTTCTTCCTCATTTCCCATGCGGCAGAATGGCGTTTATTGGACGGCATGGTAAGGGCTGGCAGGGCTTTATCGGGAAAATGGAGTCAGGGGTTGAGGCTTTCTTTCGTGGGGTCATCTCACTCCTAAGCGGACTCCCTAGTCCCTAGTGGGGTAGAGACCTGCGTGCATGTCGGAACAAGGAGAAATAAACTTACGTATTAGCCTTTACCGCTTGAGGATGTTGCCTATTTTGGGATGTTGGGCCTGCGCTGATCGACTTGTGTTGCGCTTAAGCAGGGCCGCCGATGCGGTTACATCGTACATACACTCAAGCACAATCAGCACAGGCAAGAGATTCTCTGGGGAGGGGTTACATGATGGTGTTACTGGAGATGTGTAGTGTTGGTATTGTCGACGCGGTGATATGGCGAGGTAATCGCCAGGGCAACTTTAATTCTCCTGGTTTCACTGAAAAATCACCTACCATCAAGAAATTCGAGGACTGGTTAGACCACCCTGCTGCGCTGCTCTGTCATCCCTGGCCCCAACCAGTAGCTCCCCAATTTCTTTTGAAAAAGCTTTACCGCCATGGTTGGGTCATGGTCATCCGACGTTCTGTGCCGCAGAGAGGACCTGTTTTCCGGGCCTCAGACGCATAGCCCGGGGTTGGGAGGGTGTGCCTTGCAGGATGATGCTGAGGCCCAGCCGCCGAGCCGCGCAGAGTAAATTTTTAATTTTTTTGAAGGAAGTGGTGTATACATACATGATGGTATGGGATGTATCTAGAGGGGATCCACCCTTTTTTTCCTTCTCATTCCTGGATGCTGTCATTGTAGACTTCCGAACCCCGACGCCGTGCTATCAGTTTCTAACCTAGCTATTTACCGCCATCATCTCATGATGAACCCCCTTTGTTTGTCATTCCTAAGTCAGTCGGTGGGTGTGCGGCGTTGCCCGCTTTCGATGGACGATCTAACGTTGGATGAGCTACCCGGCCGGGCGGATCTATGGACAGCTGACGGGGATTCCAGGAGGAAGATCAATGTTGTGTGCCACCGCCGTGCATGTGAATGGCGTTCTGGGATGCAAGTACCGGCGTTTGCGTTCTAGATTCAGCAACTCGGTACCGGACGATCAACTTTGCTTCACCACCTCCCCGGCGTTATTTTGGTTTTTATGGAATGGCAATCGTCACCGTCTAATTTCTCTGGGGGCCCCGTTGGGAACTGGAGGGGGGGGGCCAATATCGAATGCAGAGAGTGGGTGGTAGCTAGCGGCAGTTGGACGGGGGGGGGCATGCGACGTGTTGATCAATAGACGAGATGCCAAGATACATTGGACCTGGGTGTTTGGTGACGAAAAGGATCTTAGCCACAATACCATGTTCCGTGCCCATGTCAGATTGTATGAGTCTTGCAGGGCAGACATCGTTGGTGAGCATCAACCAAGCAATATCACATCCAAACCTACATGATACCAGTTCAGGAGAAACAATATTGAATAAACTCCTCGTGGTTTCTATGTTTATCATCATCTGTGCGCTGCATGGCATGGTCGGGTGCCTTGCTTAACCGCCGTTTGGACACCACGACCCGCCGGTGTGGTACCCAGAAGCGCTGGGGCCATGGGGTGTTTGTTCACCGACAGACCGTTCGTTGATGGGATGACGTCCGTTGCGGGCTTGTCCGGTGTTGAGTCTGGGAGAACACTGGGTGGATGCGCTTCGTATGCACTCAGAATAGCTCGATGGTGGTAAGCTCATCAAAAGTTACCTGTGTGATGGGAGCTGTTGGGCTGTTGGGTTGCCCGGACGATGGAGCTGATTGGCGGCAGCAGAGACCCGGGTGCAATGGGCAGCGGCAACGCGGGGATCTTTGGTTTTCAATGGGCTCCCCGGAATGCAGCCAGATCAAAATTCGTCAACACAACACACAACGAGGGAAGGAGCAGAACGGACAGACGTTGATGGCGGCCGGGATCGTGGTCGAAGCTCCCCCGGACACTGCAGGTGATTGTGCTAAAAATAGCTAAAAATAGATCGCGCTTATGCATTGGCGCGGAGATCGCAAGCGGGCAAATTATTCATTTTGCCCAATCGTATCACATTTAACCCACTCGGCGCTTGCAAGCCGACAAGTGGGCTAATATCTGGGCGCTCCCGCCAATCAGCGGCGGTGCTGCTTTGGAGACCACCAACCGTTGACCAATCGCCCCGAGAGCTGGCGGCAGGCGAATGACTCCACCTCGCCTGTGCCCACAACCCGCAGCAGAGGCGGCGTTCTGCAGCAGCAGGGGTCTGGGAGAAGGTTTGATTCGGTCTTTTCGATCTCAAAAGACTTGGGAAAAACGGGGGGTCAGGTGCAGCAGAGGACGGTGCAGCATCGACAGCATCATCAGACTTTGAATGTGATTTCGCGTCTGTTTTACGGCATCGATCCCTGGGAACAGGGATGCCAAGAACGCCGTGCAACCGCAACAGCGGGAGCAATCTCGACTTCGATTCTGAATTTGGACATGGTTCGCTCGCTTTGCTCGGTAACATTACTGCAGCAATGGTTTGGGATGCATCTGCAGTCTCAAATGTCGAGGGCTGCGTCTTGGCATCCATTCTGCTCGGACCATGACTGCGCTTGTGCGATGTTGCTGCTGCAGGTTGCATGGCCCAGAAAGGAACAGAATAGCTGAAAGGATGTGTGTTCCGCGGTACTTCTGGACATGCGACGGACCACGTTGAGAATGCAACCCGAACAACCACCGCATGATCCCTGGCGAAGGACAAAACAAACGCACGTCGACGATTGACGTAGGGCTTGATGGAGCAGGCGTGCTGTGCTCGCTGGCAATGCCCCCGTTGCGGCTCTTGCACTGTGAGGTCGACAGGCCGGCTTGTCCCAGAACCGAGAGGCAGAGCATCGCCGGGCGAAGGTTCCGTGACGGAACACTGGGCAGCCGGGTGGGCCCAATGCCCACCGGAGATAATGAGCCCCACCAGTCGCATCTGGAACGCGGATTTGGGTGCGTTTGAGGTTGATGTCAGCCAAACGGCCGAGGAGGGGTACAGGCGATGTTCTCTTGGCCCGAGCCTCGGGGTGCGGCGAGGTCGCTTCCCGCTGAAAACTCGCAGATCAGGACTTTGTAGCCACCCCGCGTATACGAGTCGACAACCTCGCCCGCCACAAAGGGATTGGCGATGATCGCCTGCATTGCGCCCACCAATGAAGCAATTGCCTCCAGAACGATGCGAACTCAGCATCTGGCACTATGGACTTGATTTGCGCGGCAGCGCTTCTGGGCGCTTTTTCATCCCGTTCCATACCGCCCTACATTGTAACCGGACCGTGGGTGATCTGAAAGGCTTACCCGGGTATATTGACCTGATTTGCAGCTTCCAGAATGTCCCAAATGGGACAGCCGGTACAGAAATTGGAGTACCTGCGTTTCTGGAGATGCATACCTACCTGGAATGTAGGTAGGTAGGTTTAGAGCTGACCGTTGCCCTTGTGATTCCGACGGCGACGCCCTTTGTTGCAGTCATTCGCCTTTTTTCCCCATGACAAAGCGTGCACTCTCGTCTTCCCTTCCCAGTCGTTCTTTATCAGTCTTGCATTCCTGCTGCTGTCTTTGCCATTGCCTCGAATTTTGGTTTACAGTACATATGTAGAGGAAACGGGGGCTCTGCGTCGAAAGTGATTTATTTTTCCGTAGCTGACCCTCGTTTCAAGAAGTCCTTTGGCATGTCCCCAACCGGCCAATCAAATCCGTGTTTCTGTTTCGTTGCTCTTGCGAATCCCAGTCCGGTGGGTCTGCCAAGCCTGACTCGTGGCTCTCCGGCTTTTCTGCCCCATGCTGCAGCGGATCCCCATGCTGAAGTTCCCCCGGGGTCTTGCCTTTTTCCCTCCCACCGCCCACTTCTGCCCACCTGCACCCTCTTGTCTCTCGTCCTCTGAACTCTGCGATCTATTATTAGCATCACCAGATCCAGCCTCATCGTCGGACGGCAACCCACCCAGCGCATGCCGCAGGTACCGGAGTATCTTTTGGCTACCTTACCCTTGTCGCGACTAAGGGAATTGACGTCGCCCGTCTTGATCCACGGCTACTTGGCTGCCGCAGCGCACAAAAAGAAGCTCGTCGCCCCGTCATCGCATCGCCATTTGTCGCGGTTTGTGTGTCTCGGAGTGTTTTGACGTCAATAAGTATCAACGGGCATCCTCAGCACTAGCAGCCTCCACCTCAGGACTAGCCCCGTCCCAGGCCGCACCATTCGTCGACCAAGCTGCGCGACGCACGCCGTCACACTGTCACGCTGTCACGCTCACGACGGCTTCCATTCTCGGTGTTGATAACCTTCACCGCGTCGCCCTCTGATTGCCGTCAGAGTATTTCTTTGTTTGGGAATCCAAGTATAGCTTCAGCACCACCGGCGTTTCGGCCGCGGGACGACCGCCAAAATGGGTCGCAGGAAGATCGACATCAAGAAGATCAAGGATGAAAGGAACCGCTCTGTGTAAGGCGGCCCCGCCCTCGAGCCTACCCAAGGGCCACATGCTGACTGACTTCTCTCATGACAGCACTTTTCTGAAACGGAAAGGCGGTCTTTTCAAGAAGGCCTATGAACTCTCGGTGCTCTGCGACGTGGATGTAGCTGTTGTCATCTTTGGCAACAACAAGAAGCTGCACCAGTTCTCGTCGCGCGACATGCGGGAAATGCTCCACCGGTGGACCCTGGTATGTTGCCTCCGGCTCCTGGCTTAAACTCATACGGCTAACATGGCGCGCTCTAAAAGCATGGCGAACCAAATGAATACAAGACACCATCTGATTTCAACGGCGGTGCCGACGACGAGGATGACGATGACGACGAGAACGGCACCCCGCCACAAGGCGAGGGCATGGAGGCCCAGGTGTTTCCCCGTCACTTCCAGAACCAGCCTCAGTTCCCCGTCATCCGGCATCACACGCCTTCAGCATCACCCCCAATCCCCAATGGCGCTTTTGGCCCGCGCGGCCACACCCCACAGCCACAGATGGGCTCCCGGCCGTCTTCACGAAACGACATTCGCCGGATGGGACCGAACATGGTAGGCCCGCCGGTTGGACCACCGGGCTCTCAGCCAGGGGCAGTGAACGGCTTCGCATTCATGCCGCAACAAACCATGTACAACCCCCAGAATCCGCACAATATGCCACCGAATATTCCGCACGGGCTGCCGCAACCCCACCCTCAATTCCAATATTCTCAACCACAGCCGCACCCGCACCAAATGCAACAATACGTGGACGAGCAGCGTAGGGCGTCGGGACCTACCGCCTTCCCTATCCAGCCACCGCAGGGTCCGCAACCAGGGCGCCATTCCGTATCTCCACCGCAGCCTTCTGCTTCGCAGTTGCCCTCCCAGCTACCCCAGCAGCCGTTTCCGCATATGTCACCTCCGCCACCGCAACCGCAAGCCCATCCCATGCATAGCCCGCCTCAACATCAACAACATCTGCCGCCACCACCGCCCCCGCCGCAGCCGCAAGAGGTTCCTCACATCTTTATTCCGCCTCAGGAACCTCAACCGTCGGCCGGAGAGCTGAAGCCGAAGCCGGAGCTAGTAGAAAGGGCTCGTCAGCCCCTTCTGCTCGACACCCATATCAAGAAGCAGGCGCCTCGGAAGGGAGGCAGCATATTCACACCTATTGACGAGAACCGGTCGGTCCTCTCGCAACATCTGGCGGCATTCCATCACCCGGAGGTGAAGTCGGAGCAGCCGTCGAGCAGGTCCCAGTCGATCGACGTTGGCAGCGTCTCGAGAGGCAGCAACCCGAACTCGCCGCCGTCCCTGCCCCGTATAAACACGCAAATGCAGCCGCAGATCAAGCGGAACGGGTCGCTCGGGACCATTCCCGAAACCACTTTTACCCCACCGTCCCGGTCCAACAGCCTGCGTGTTGGTGGCAGCATCTCGCGGCCGCGGTTAAAGGTCCAGATTCCCGACGAGTCGGACGGCGGCAGCGCCACCAACGAGTCCGCCTCCCCGCGGGGCACGACAGCGACAGACATCACCTCGCAGCCCTCGCGACGGCCCACGGACTCGCACTCGTCGGGTGTCGTTCTGCCACCGCCGTCTCCGTCCACTTCGAACAACCTGCTCTCGGCGGGGGCCACGGGCCCACCGAACCCGTTTGCCCGGCCTCCTCCGCACCAAAACAACAACATGAACATCGACACGCCCGTCTCCGCCTTGCCGTCGCGGTTCTTGGGTGAGGGGATGCTCCCGAGCCCGAGCGGCTTCTACGCGGACTGGAGCATCAAGGGGAACGAGCACAACACTCTGAGCCCCCTGACGTGGCAGACGCCCGTCGTTGGGACGGGACCGTCGTTTTTGAGGGATGATCTGGCGCCGCTGAAGCGTAAGAGCCCGGATATCAGCGGCAGCGGGGGCCAGCATCATGAGTCGACGGGTGATAATACCGGGAGCGAGGCGAAGAGGGTCAAGGTTGATTCTTGAGATTGGCGGTGTTCCTTTTTCTTCCATGTGAGGCTTGTTTGAGTACGGCATGTTTTTTTGTTTCTCTGTTGGTATGCTTCAGCATGTACCATACCTTTCGGATTTATCTTTTGTTTTGCGGGATTCTTTACTCCTTTTTATTTCTTTTTCTTTGGTCATTAGGGTCGCGGTTCAGTGGATTTCGTCTTCTCTTCTAGGGTACATATATCCCTTGAACGGCATTAGGGTGGGCGTTCAGAAATGGGTTCAAAAGGGCGACGGGATAGGCATGACTGAACGAGGCCGAGAATGACTTTGGGATCGGAACTTTCTGGGAACTGGCGTTTTGGAGCAGACATGGATGGGCATGGCACAATCCTGCGCATTGCACACAGATAGCGGTTCAGTAGTCGTCTAAGGACTGATTTTTTTGAGATACCAGTATCTGAATTTTTTTTCTTTACTGAATCCCGGGACTTGAACACTCTAAAGCTTCTGGAACGTGTGGTTATGGACTTAGGTCTGTCATGCAGGGGGAGATGCTTAGACGCGATAGGCGCCTGTCCCACTCACCCACGACCACCACGCTGGTACTGTATGTACATACGGGTGTCATGCAAGCGACAGCTGATCAAAGGACCGGTCCGCTGTCGACATGTGTGCGGCCCGGTTGGTTGAGCGTTAGTCGGGTTTTTCCTTGGCGTTCCCGGCTCCTCTGGAGGGCATGTGAGCATGTGCTGGTGGGTGCGGATTGCAGTCGTGAGTCGTCCCAGAGGCGCTGCGGCTCTGTTTCTATTCTTAGAATCAAAGTCAGCCCTGGCCGGGTCTGGGCCTGAGTGGGTGGCTGCATCATGGGTTGGCCGGTCGGTGGGACGCCGGCCGGGCGGATCAACTCCCGTGTGGCGGCGCAGCGTAGCCTTATTATCGATGTTCACGGACTTGGTGGGCGGTAGGAAATTAGGTATCTTGGGCGGTTGTTTGGATGGTATGGTGTTCACTTCCGCAATTTTCGCCTTGTGTACGGGTTTTGTGGTAGCCTCGTCTGGCCACTATGGCGAGCTGATTTTATGTAGTTGATGATAGACTACCTGCCTGCTTCTTGATGATCCCGTTTCTAGGCGGACATTTGTTTGGGGGAGGGGGGGCGGGGGTTTCATGCCAGCAGATTGCAAAAAAAAAGGGTATCACGTATTCATTCTTGCCAAAATCTCAGAACCCCTATACACAACACTTACACACAAAACAAATCCCTAGAAAGCCAGCCTTCCGTCACCCCCACTTGTCATGCTTACTCTTAACCTTAATATCCAACAGCGCCTCATGATAATTCCCCTCCCTCCTGGCCCGCTTCAGCATCTTGACCTCGTCGTCCTCCAACCGCCGCCCCGCCGCCTCCTCCAGCTCGCGCCGGCTGATCTTCTCGCGGGCCTTCTCCTCGCGCGAGGCCTTGAGCCGCGGCTTGAAGCGCGCCTGCATGCGCACACGCAGCGTTGTGTTGAAGGTGATCTCGGTCTCGTCGCCGCGCACTTCGGGCGGGGCGTTGGCCTTTGTGGAGCGCGGGGTGCGGATCGTGAGGAAGGTGTCGCGGAGGGTTTGGAGTTGGAAGGTCACCGGCGTGTCGGCGGTTGGCAAGAGGAGGAAGGATTCGAGCGGGGAGATCGCATCGGAGGTGGCGGTTAGGAGGCCGATTTTATCGCAGGAGAGGTATCTTTGGTTTCCAAAAGTCAGCATGGCTGCTGTGATTTTGGGGGGGAGCGCTGGGTGATGGGAAAGGGAGGTACGTACTTCCCGTGGTGCCCCTTGAAGCGAAAGTGCTCGGTGCCCACGATCCGGTTGGCGACCCAGACCTGGCGCACGTCGTGGGGTTCGGCGCTCGAAGGGTTGCCGTCGACGATGTTTTCGATGGGCAAGGCAAAGACCTTGCCGGCGGCATCGCAGGCGAGGGCGGTTGGCGGGTCGCTGGGGAGGACGAACAAGACGGGGCCTGAGACATCGCTCACGGCGTCGGCTGAAACCCAGCTGTCATCTTCACCTTCATCGGCGTTGGCGTTGGCGTTGGCATCGGCGTCTTCTGGTTTGGCAGCCTTGACCTGTCGCTCCGGGTTGTCGTCCTGTCCTGCGCCCTCGCCTGCGTCGGTGCGCTTCCTCTTTTTGGGTTTCTTGTCGCCTTTGAACGTGAGTGGTTTGACCATTTCAATTGGGTGGTGTGTGCTATGGTTATGTTGTGGTGATTAGAGTCTTGAACTGGTCGAGGCTGGATGGCACATCAATGATCACGGTGTTACTCAGCACATACACAGTGTATGTATGTATGTACAGTACATACATACTTACCCAGCACTAGAAGGCACATACAACATCGTCATGCACCACTCGCTTTCATCAGCAGGTCAGAGCTCTAAAAATGCTTGGCGTGCGCCCCACCATTCATTCATTCATTCACTCATGGCCAACTCTTCTGAGGGGCAGCACCGAGATCATCGGACCAAGGACAGATTCTGCACCAATTCTTTCTTTTCTCATCTCTATTATTGCAGTTATTAGCACCCACAGACACTGCGAAACCATGGCTCCCATTGCGCAGGCGGTGACAGTGTCGTTGCAAGACCTCAAAAACGGTATGCAGGTCACCAGGTGCATGAGTGCGCGGGGCCGGCACTGGTTTATTGTGTAAGTGGCGTCAGCTAACTCACGGGCTTCGCAAAACACACACAGGGACCGTGGCGTTGGAGGCACTCCGCGAAGCCTTTGGCCCAGACTCGCTGGGAATCCTAGTGGTCAAAGATGTGCCTCCCGAGTTTGCTGGACTGAGGCACCACTTGTTGTCATACTCGTCATACTTGGGAAACCTGCCCAAGTCACAGCTCGGTGCGTGTCGTGCTGGCAGCGTCGATGCGATGAGGGCTACTGACAACGTCAAAAGACAAGCTCGAAAACGAAAAGGCCAAATACCTGACGGGATGGTCACTCGGCAAGGAGACGCTCAAAAACGGCCAAGTCGACACGCTGAAGGGCTCCTACTACGCCAACTGCGCCTTCTACGTCGACCCAAAGCTGTCCTGTGCCGTCCCCACGGAGCAGTTCAACCCGGACAACTTCCCCGAGTACCTCTCACCCAACATCTGGCCCGATGAAGTCACCCTGCCGGGATTCAAGGAGACGTTCGAAAACCTCTGCCGTCTGATCATCGACGTTGCCGTGCTCGTCGCGAGAGCATGTGACAGGTTCGCCGAGAAGGAGATCGCCGGCTACCCAAGTGGCTACCTGGAGCGCGTCGTGAGCACATCAACCACGACCAAAGCTCGCTTGTTGCATTACTTCCCCGAGGACCCCTCTGGTGAACCGGCACCGGTGTCGATAGCCGACGCGGTAGCCAACAACAACGACCCGGACGAGGATGACTGGTGCGCCACCCATCTCGATCACGGCTGCTTGACCGGCTTGACCTCGGCCATGTTCGTCGACGAATCCCAGTCGAGCCCGACGGTGGCCGTGCCTGAGGTTGAGCCAGCTTCGCCCGGGTTGCCGCACCTGTCCCCGCTCCCGGAGCTCGAGACGTCGCCGGACCCGGCGGCTGGGCTGTACATCAAGTCGCGTACCGGGCAGACGGTGCAGGTCCGGATCCCCCGGGATTGCATTGCGTTCCAGACGGGCGAGACCCTAGAGCGCATCACAGGCGGCAAGTTCAAGGCGGTGCCGCACTTCGTTCGAGGTGCCCGCGCTGCCCTGTGCGAGGGCCGGATCGCGCGGAACACCCTGGCCGTATTTACCCAGCCCAACCTGGGCGACGAGGTGGATATGAAACAGCACATCACTTTTGGAGAGTTCGCTAGGAGCATTGTCGCCAACAATACGGTTTCTTGAGGATCCTGATGTTATGTATGGGGATGGGTTGAACATTTTAGGTCTCACTTATCGGTCTTTGTCAGATCCAGTCTCCGTCTCTCTGATCGCAAACACGAATCTGGATAATATTTCGTAGAAATGGATGCAGAGTATACGCGTAATAGTTAGCGCACTCCGCCAGATCGATGGGCCTGCCTGTCATTTTTCCCCCGTGAGTTGCTTCAAGGACAGCAGCCGCGGAGAACAATGAAGACATGGCGGGAGTGGAATAGTTACTCTGTAATTACTGTGTGCAACCTCCCCTGTATTCCCGCGCTTGGCGGCCGTTTTGGTGTCCCACAGCCCGGGTTAGCGCGTCTTCGCTGCACGACACGCCGCGGGGTGTTCCCTGTTCTTCGCGGCCGAAATTGCCGCTGCAAGGCGAACTTTTGACGTCGCCCAGAGTTGAGTCTTCTCGACCGTCCATTCCTTCAACTTTTTTTTGTTTTGTTTTGGATTATTATTGTTTTCAGGCCTGACAATCGCCATACGCGATTACAGTTGCTTAATTGATCTCAACTGACGATTGTCTCCCCGAGAGGCGTCCCGAACTGAAGACTGAACCTCCTTTCGACTTACACGGCTCTGCCGAGCTATCCGAGGTTCATCATGTTAGCCTCCAAGCTCTCCTTGAAAGCCGCATGGCTGCTACTACTGGGGACAACGTCAGCAGTCCCAGCACTCGACAATGTCTACGCCAGGCAAGAGACTACCTCGGCCGACGCTGACGAGTCCGGCATCACCACAAGCGCCACCCCGGTCACGACCACTGCCAGTGGGACACCAACCCTGCTCTCTTCCGCGTCGGACAAGGCAACGAACACCACTTTGACCAAGCAGCCGTTCGGCTCTAATACCACGACCACGACCACGAGCGCGGCACACCCGGTGCCTACCAACGACAAGGGTGTCAGCGCGTTCGCCGCTTGCCACAACACCGAGGGCGAGTTCAGGCCGTTCTGTCTGCCCAAGAACAACGAGGTCTACTACCCGTGGTCGACGCACTACAGTAAGCCTTCTCCCGCGCGTCTGCTTCTCCCCTCCCCGCGCAACCCACGCTGACCGTTTGCGTCAAAGTAACCTGGGACCCGTCCTTCTTTCCCCACGCAAACACGACGCTCAAGGTCCTCGGCTTCTACACGTCCAACGAAACCGCCATCCCGGAGTCCGGCCCGCCCTCGGGCGAGGAAGAGGCCTTCAGCTCCGAAAACATCGACGCCGGCTGGGGGTTCTACCAATGGCACCTCGACAAGTCTCTGCTCACGAACCCGTCCCTCTCGCTCGCAAACATCACGCTCCGCATCGTCGCGCTGCCCGCCAACGGCGAGCACGCGCAGTGGCTGACGGGTCCGACCATCACGCTGCGCTACAAACCGAAACCGCCGCCCGCTCCCAAAAGCCACAAGACCGAAACCCAAGAGCTCTGGATTGCCCTGCCACTCGTATTTGGGTTCGCCGCGCTCATGATCGTCGGAACATTTTTCTGGAACCGGCAACTACGACAAATCAGCATCGGCAACATTATGAGTCGGTCCAGGAGCAAGAACAAGAAGAGGGGGTTCGGGGCGAGCAAGAAGGACAGGGCGAAGAACAAGGACAAGGAGCTGGGGATTCGGCTGATGGAGCATGGGGGGAGTACCGGGAGTGACGACGGCGAAGACTGGGAGGCGGGGTGGGCGCACGAGTCTTCGGATAGAGTGGGTAGGAAACGGATGTAGACTGTCAATTGGAAAGGACACAGTTTGGGTGGAAGGCAAGGGGGTTATAGACAGATAATGACCGAGACGTAATAATAGAGCACTTTCCATTCCGCTCGTTCACCCGTAATTACCTCTTATAAAACAAACAACCCTTCGTAGCAGACCGAACTCTGATTCATCGCTGTCCAGATACCAACTTATTCACGTGAATTTCACAGAACCCGCCTACTCCCATGTAATCTCCCACCCATGCGCCCACGCGCCCTGCAGGAACAAGTCATGCAAGCCATGCAGCGAGAGCACAGCCGTATCGTTGTCGTACGCCCAGTTCTCCAATCCAACGAGATGCGAGTTCAGCCAGATTCTTTCGGGACTCTTTGCCAGCCCCATGACTGTGGCGTTGCCAAAGGTGTTGGTGTCGACGTAGTTGCCCTGGGGGTCCGCAGAGATGGATGTGCTCGTGGCAGAGAACTGTCCACGGCGGCATCATGTCAGCTACGTTTTCTCAACAGCGCAGACCCCCACCATGATAAGAAGACTTACATGCACCCACGTGACGGCCGCCGGCTCTAGACTCTCGCCGTCGTCAAGATAGAGATCGCCCGCAGCCGACCCGTCCCGATCCAACGCCACAATCAACCCCCACGGGTTCCGCCGGCTCTCCGTAGTCGTCATGCCCGGCTCCTGCACCGGAATCACACTCCCGCCGCGCACAAACACAGGGATGTGCCCCAGCGGCGCATCCATCGTGACATTCTGCCCGCGCGCGACACCGTCCGTCACGCGCGCCCCCGTATACCAGTCATACCAAACCGTCCCTCCCTCGTCTTCACCCTCCCCCCCAACACCGGGAAAGACCCCGTCCACCGTGCTCGCGCCCTGCTCCAGACACGGCGTAACCAGCACCGCGCTGCCGAGCATAAACTGCCGGTCCGCGCCCGCCAACCAGGGCTCGTCCGGAAACTCCCACGCCAGCGCGCGCATCACGGTGGTCCCTTCCAGGCTCGCCCTCGCCATAAGCGTGTACAGGTACGGCAGCAGCGCATACCGCACCGCCATGGCCCGCCGCGTCGCGTCCGCCACGCTCGCCCACACGTACGGCTCCTGGGGGATGGCGCCCAGGATGTTGTGGTTGCGGTAGAAGGGGAAGAAGGCGCCGAGCTGCATCCACCGCGCGCACAGCTCGCGGCCGCTGTTCCCGCCGAAGCCGCACGTGTCGACGCCGAACATGGGCACGCCGAACAGCGCGAAGGACAGCGCCTGCGGGGTGCTGAGCGCCATGTGCGCCCAGCTCGCGTCGTTGTCGCCGCCCCAGTGGCCCGCCCACCGGCCCGAGCCGGCAAAGGTGCTGCGGCCGATGACAAAGGGCCGCTTGCCCGGGTGGGTGTGTGCGAGGGCGCGGTAGGTGGCGTGCAGGATCTGGGCGCCGAAGAGGTTGTGCAGGTCGTATTCGACCGTGCCGCCGTGGTGCGTTGCGTTGGGGCTGATGGCGTGCACGGCGAGGTCGCCGTGGTGGTTGTTGATTGCGTAGGGCGGCCAGTTGACGTTTCGGCCTCCTGTGGTGGGTCTGGTGCGGTGGTACAAGGTTGAGGTTGGAGTGGTGGTGGGAGATGCGGCTTCTTGTCTGTGTAATGCGGACGAGGCGGAAGCGGCCTCGGATGAGTTTGTGCGCCCGAAGCCTTCTGGGTATTGCAAGACGAGGTTTCCGGCCTCGCCGGGGAGGTCGAAAGGTGGGTGGGCTGGGTTCAGTGTCAGGTTGCCGGTGCCGCAGCTGCCGACGCAGAACGAGGCAACCTATTCCGGTCAGAGAACCGTCAAGAAGAGGACGTTGCGGGTCGTGTCAGTACTTACTTCTGACATGTCGATCCACAGTCCGTCAAACTGCGCAAGTCAGCTCTACATTGCTCTTGTTTGTCCTCTGGCGGATCCAGGGCCAACGCACCGCTACTTTCTCGGACCACATAGACAGCTCGTCGATCCACCAGTCGATAGTGCCGGTGCCGTTGAGCGCAGCGCCCACCCAGTCGGGGAACACTGCGCATGCCCACATTAGCGCAGGGACAACGAGCAGGGCAATGGGGAAACAAACCCGTGTAGCCAGGCCACACAGCCCCGTAGTAGATCGAACCATCGGGGTTCAGGATGAATGCGTTCGCATCGATCCCACGTTCGTACGGCGGATAAGCATCGCTCGGGTCCTCGGGGTTCGGGGCGTAGATGGCAGAATCAACAATCGGGACGTAATGCTGATGGTTGGCGTGAAGTTTCTTCAAGAATTGGTCGCCTTCGGGGTAGCCGAACCGCACGGGGTCGTTCTCAAAGTCCCGGTACTGATTCATGTAATCGATATCCGCTGCCGTACGTTAGTTACTCCAGCGACACTGATCACCAAGGCGGCCAACTCACTCCAGATAGTTTCCAGCGGAATCTCAAACTTGGCGAAATTGTCCACCACCTCCTGCAACGTCGCCCAACTGTCATACCCCCAGCGGCACTGATGAAAACCGAGGGTCCAGTACTGCTGCATGGCGGGCAGCCCTGCAGTAGTCTGCTGGTAAGACTTTATCACGTCCTCTGCCGTCGGCCCGCTGTAAAAATACAGGTCTATGCTGCCGCCCAACGTCCTCCAAGTAATCCCGGACGGCTGTAGGAGAACCTCCTGTGCATGGGCATTGCGGAGAAACACGCCGTGCGTATACGAGACGTACTTTGCCGTCTTGTCTGCCGCGCTGGGGACATACGCCAAGTGGCCTGAATCATCAGCGACGAAGTATCTTGTGTCGAGATAGATCGGGTGGCTGCCATAGAGGTTGGCATCGATCCTGTCTGCCACGTCGGCGGCAAAAAGAGTTCCTGTAATACATCAGAACCTCGGCCTCGTAAAATACCTACCTAGATAGGAAAGAATGCTGACTTGTCAGGTTGTTCCCCAGGCGGAACCCACGAAGGACCTCACCGAGGCCATACAGGTTGTAGTTCTCAGGAAGTGGCGAAATAAACTCGATAAATTGGTCTTCGTACACGAGCAGTTTACCTTCGGTCGAGAATAGCGTGTCTCCAATCTCCTTGCGCTTCACGGTAAAGGAAAATGTCGGATCGTTTGACCAGGACACAATTAGGTCGCTGTCGGAACGCTGGTCCTCGATGCTGCCCGACGGCCGGGGGACGAGTTCCTCTGGCAGAAGAAACCAAGTCTCATTCTGGGGACCGATATAACGCGGCTGGATCTCGACATGGACGCGGTCGTCGGACTGGAATTCGACCGCCAAAGCCAAGTGCTCGACGTCGTTGCCGTAGACATTGCATGGGGGACCAGCCAGATCCAAGTCGGCCGTGAAGCCGCGCTCTGCGTCTTGAACGTTGGATGCCCTGTAGCCCGGGCACACTGTCTGAGGGTCGACAGCATCGGGATCGTTGATATTCGGAAGAATGTTCTTGCCCACGTCGGCCGATGCTGGTATTGTAAAGACGGGTGCCGGGTTTGCTGTTCTGCTAGGCTGTCCAGATACCCATGAAACAGCCGGCTCATCGCGATGGCCTGCGGCCTCACGCAGGTGTAGGGCCGTAAACAGCAGTAACGATGTGAGTGTGAACAGTGCCATGGCTGGTAAGGCAAACTTTGGGTTCCGCGTGTAATTGGTTCGTGATGATCGGGACCGGTACTGAAGCGTGTAGGTGAAACCAAATGTAAACAGAGCCAGAAGAAAGGCGAGCACTATATACACCTGGAATCCAGCACGCTCGATGACGAATGTGTACTTTATCCAATGCTGCAGAGTCCATGCTGCATGCGAACCGGCGCACGACACGGCCCCGCGTCCCGGCCGTGTCTGTTGCTGGCCCGTGACGATGCATCCGCTTGTTGATTCGGCCATGGCCGTCTCAATTCCAGCAGAAAGAATAACAATGGATTGCGCGAGACTCGCTGCAGGGAACGTGGGGGATATTGACGCGGGCACCGAGCGAAGCTGCAAAACCATGTCAGTCTAGGAACTGGTTAAGCCTCTGTCCTGACACCAGAGTAACAGTATGGTCTAGCTCGTATGAAAGCTCCCAAACGACATAATGGCCGCAACTTACACTGGCAGAGAAATCATTGCCTCTGGTGGACGAGGCGGCCGAGCATGTTTTGATCGCACCGAGTGGAGTCGTGCTTGTGCTTGTGCTTGTGCTTGTGCTTGTGTTTGTGCACGTGTCCGTGTCTGTGTCTGTGTCTGTGTCTGTATCCTCATCCTCGTGGAAGAAATGCCTCGGGCTACGGTATGACCTCCTTCCTATCCCCCTAGCAGGAGCTAGGAGCGGAGTCTCGACGAGAGGCTGGGTGCGCAGTGATACCGGCTCCATCGTCCCCATGGCTGGGCACCCGCCCTGAAATCTGTCCGCCGGAACGTTTCTGTATTGCACGCAGAGACCGTGCCTTAGGCCCGATATATTTGGAGCCGACTGTCGCTGGACTAGGTGGTCGGTGTCCGGTAGTGGCGAGTTCCACCATTTTAGTACTGCACAAATGCGAAGCCCGAGGGGCTTGACAGCTTGACGACGGTGAATGCTCTCTGCCTTGGCCGGTCACCGATTGCAGCCATACCCCATATATATTATATGCAGACCAGTCATGCAACGAGGCACCCCGCCGAGGAGAGACTGAGACATGTAAGTTGTCGGTCTGCGTTTGGGCGGGGCTATAGCAAGCACCGTGACACAGAGTCCAGTGCCACTTGAACCGGGGAAGGAACGAATCCGCTGGAGGAGCCGTGTTGCTCAATGCTAAAGCACAAACATTGTGTTGCTTGCTGCTTGCTGCTTGGGAGGGCACCACCGGCCTTTTAACAGACACCGTGGGAGTGTACATGACTGCCGTGTTGTTCTTGCAGTATTAGCGTCCATTTGCTAAGGTAAGGTAGGTAGGTAGGTAGGTAGTATGACGAGTGTGGTTTTCCATTCCAAGGTGTATGTAGGCGCCCCAGTATTTGATGGCCACTGGACCCCGTTCTTGTTCCTGCATCCATGCGACTCGCTCGTCGAATATACGTGGACCAACATGTCAGCCGTCCCAAGTCCGCTCCCGGCCATACCTATACTTGAACACCGACCGCTAAGCTTTCACCCAAAAAGAGATGACCCCCAAGATTGCAACCCTCCAAACCCAGAGAGGGGTGAAAACCGACATTTGATACCCTAAAATTTGCCCACCGTTGACGCCTCCCATGAACTCCCATCATGACAGAACTCCGTCGCTGATATCCACAACATTGCCAAAGGGAAAAAAAATTGCTCAAGAACGACCGAATACCCCAAATTTCAATAACTCAAATCGATATGCCCCATTTGCGATAGCATCTTGGCGTCCTGTGAATTCGACGCCGTCGTACTCGTCGTCGCGCTCCCGCCCGTATCCGATTGCGACGTGCTAGCATTCGATGGTTGAAGCTCGAGTTGCGGTTCTGCTGGAGGGACGCCGCTGTCCGAGAAGCCAAAGTCTCGCATCTGTTGGAAGCTCCAACTGGGTTCAAAGCTTCGGCTGTTCCACGCGTGGTCCACCCGTTCGTACATCTCATCGATCTGCTCCAGACTGATCTTGCTCGTCTCGTACACCATGCACCACACAAACGCGATGGAAAGGATGCAAAATGCGCCCCACACGAAGAACACCCTCGAGCCCAGGTCGATCGATCCTGCCGATGTATCCACCATGTACGGTGTGCCGTATGCGATGCCGAAGTTTAGGATCCAGTTCGAAGCCGTCGAGATAGACATGGATTTCGCGCGCACTTTCAGTGGGTAGATCTCGGACGTGACGACCCACACGACGGGACCCCATGACGCCGCAAAGAAGAATATGTAGATGGCGACGAAAATGATGAGAATCTGGTTCTGGACCGTCTGGTTGTTGTCCCCGTTGGCCGTGGCGAACGAGGCGATGAGGAGCTGGCAGATGGCCATGCCTATTGCTCCTACGATGAGCAGTTTCCGCCGACCCCACGACTCGACAACGAACAAGCCGGGGAAGGTCGACACCATATTAATAACCTGCATGATCAGTGAGATGGTAAAGGGGTTGTCGACGCCAGCCCCGTTGAAGAAGGTCGTTCCATAGTACATAATGAAATTGACGCCCGTCAGCTGCTGCAGCATCTGCAGGCCACAGCCCGTGAGCGTTCGGCGACCAAGATGAGGTTCGCCAAAAAGGATGTCTTTGTACGAATCAGGCCCCAAGGCCATTTCGTACTCGTGGTTTGCTTGGATTTCCGCCAGTTCCTCAATCAAGGCCGGGTGCGTGATGTCGAGGCGGCGAAGGCGGCTGAGGGATAGCGCAGCGGCATCTTTGAACCCGCGCTTCACTAGATATCTCGGAGTCTCTGGAAGGACCAGTAGACCCAGGGCCAGGACGACGGCCCAGGTCAGTTGGAGGCCGATAGGGATCCGGTACGCCGCAGCCGAAGGGAGCCGGTACGTCAGAATGTTGACTGTCGAAGCTGCAAGCAACCCCGCCGTGATGGATAGTTGATATGCGCAGACAAGCGTACCACGAATCCACTTGGGCGCCATTTCCGATTGATATAACGGGACCAGCACCGAGACGATCCCCACTCCGACGCCCGCTAATGTCCTATTGCCAAAGTTAACACCGCTTGTCGGTAACACGACGCGTCCGACGGAGACGCGGGATGAGTGGAAGATACGAACCGTCCTACAACAAGAAGCGCCACGTTGGTAGCGCATACTTGGAATATGCCGCCGATGCAAAAGATGCCGATTGCGAAGATGAGTGACAGCCGACGACCCCAGCGATCCCCTATCGGTGCGGACAGCAAAGCACCGACGGCCGTCCCGGCACTGAGCATGGCGACGATCAGCGATACTTGGCTCGGATACATTCCGGGGTGCCCGTCGTCGTCGGTGAAGCCTGTCGTGAAGTCTTGCTTAAACGTCTCCATGGCCAGAATCCCGTTGATTGCACTGCGATGGAAAAAAAAGAACTCGCGTCAGCGCCTCTCCTACACTGTCCCGCAGCCCGTCCGCAATTGATGTCCCTCCCATTCGAATGGCTTACCCAGTGTCGTAGCCAAATAGTAGTCCGCCGGTGGCGACAAACAGCCCGACCATGATCGCGGGCGCCGAAGAGCCAGCGACATTGTCGGGCTTGTGCCAGCCCATGGCGAAGCCCGCCATGGTGCGAAGAGACGCCCTTCAATCCAGATTTGATGTCGCTGCCGCCGAAACTGTCGGGGGTTGACGATGCGAGGTTGAAACGTGCCGTTGAACCATCTGAAGCGAGAGGTTGTCGTTCGCCCGAGTCTGGGTAATATGGGGCGGAAGGGAGGAACACAGTGGGCGAGAGGCTTCGAGATCAGCAGTTTTAGCCCACAGCCGGGGGAGTGCGCCGTGATTGGCCCAGCTCCCCCCTTCAGACAGGCCAAGGGAGCCTGCCTGTGCTCTGCCATGGGCCGCTAAGACCGGGAGCAGCACACGCTGCCTGTGGCTGCACACCCTCCACCCCAGAGTCACCCTGGTCACCATCCTTCCCCTTAGCCCACCTTTCCGGATTCGTGAAAGCCGTGGCGTCGGCATAGCGCTGGGCTGCCAGCTTACGCAAAATCAAGCCAAGGTTGTTCTGTCTCTGGCGACTTGGCGCAGCTCGGCGACACTTTAGCGTTGAGAGATATTTGCGCCGCCAGGACTCGGGGCCATTATTTCGTCGGGATTTCATCGCCTAGCAGTTTACTCGACAGTTGAGCTTCGGAGTCCCTGATAAGTGACGCAAAATGGCAACCGGACGGGATGGGTCAGTCGACGAGTCCCACTGTGGGGGATCCAGCTCGCCCCGCTGAGGGCGGGATTCCCGTGTCTCTCTATCCAGTGAGAAGAGAGTGCGAGGGCTAATGGTCGCTCGACCACGGCCAGCGAATCAGCTGCCCTGCGGAGTGGACCTGAATGCAGAAGTGGGCCTCTATGAATAATCCGCTAGTGCAGCCGAACTTGCGACGGTGCATAACGAATCCGTGCTCAGAAAATTACAAGCGAGATAAAAAAAAAAAAAAAAAGCGTTAGTTGTTCCTCCAAATCTGGGGCCGGTGCTTAGCGACCTCGGGAATCCGCCGGCAGTCCCAAGCTTGGTGGATATCCGAGATGCCGAGTGACAAACCTGAAAGGTCGGAGAACGACGGGACTGAGGCCCCGAGAACACGAGACATCTGTCCATTGCGCTGAGTGCTCCAACAGTGGGCGGGTTGTTCCGTTCGAAAGTCTCTCGACCGCACTGTGCACTTGTACCCTCCGGTCTTTCGAGAACCTGCCTCAGCTGCTGTATGAGCAAAATATTTGTCTTTGGTTACGACCCCATTGGCCAGGTTCGAAACTGGTGCTTGGGACAAATGCGGGGATTGAGAAAAGCCCCACAGCGCCCCCGGGGCCAACACGTGCGCACCCGCCATCGCACTGTCTGACTGGAATCTGGCCAGATGTTACCCTGCGCTCCTTCGCACAGTACCGGGGTTCTGGGGTCTCTCTGGTGTCTCCAATCCCCTAATATTGACTTCGTTTTCCTATCAGCGCAACCAGCACACTTCACCGTCTGGTTTCCTTCCATGTACTGTGGTGATTGGAGAAACCTACCTGGAAGCTGTGGCTAAGCCAAACATAGTATAGCGGGCTGCCAGATGGATGAGCCGGGTACAGGAAGGCCTTGTCTTGCAACCGCGACTAACTAGCCTCTGAGTCTATCGATGCGATCGCTAACCGTTACCACTTCAATTTGCACCATATCCTTGATGAACTTCATTGACCATCTCGAGATTCTCAATTTTCCCGGCTTCCGACCTTTGAGCTTTCTTGGACACGCGCGGCCTGCGGCTCGGTCTGCGCCTGCGATTGGTTGCCGCTGTCACCTCGATGCCACGCCGCAGGCCGGAACCAGCCCGGTCGCAGGCTGTCACCTGCGAGCGTCGGCGGTGGCTGGCCTGGTTCTGCTTTGTGGAACCAACCTCTGAACCAGACAAGGCGCGACGCAGGAGCTGACCGGCACTGGCCGCAAAGCATGAAGCGAGAGGTCATGGCGTGGTTGTGGCGTTTTTGCCAACCCCTTTTTGGCGGAGGAGGCTCGGGAAGAGAAGGGGAAGAAGAAACAAGGAATCAGGGAGACACACTCACCCACCACAAGCGAAGGGGCCGTGCTTGGTGCTTGATACACTACGAAGCCACCTATTTCGGATCTGGGCTAGCTATCTTTCAGCCCAGCGCTGTGAAACCGCGGGATCGGAGCCGGTCTCAACCGGCGATGCTCAGACTCTCTTGGATCGACGGGAGAATCTGACGGCATCACTCAGGGCGAGAAACTGGCTTGAATCACTGGCTCTGGCAGCCCCAGGCGCCAAATTACTGTAACCAACCATTGTATCATCAGCTGTGAGCACACCTACACACAGCACAGGGCAAAGAGAGTAAGCAACGCAGAGAGCAGTGCAGAGTGACAGCCAACGTACAGCACACATACTTCTGTAACCCCAGATTCGATAGGTTGTCCTGCTGTGCATCGGGCTGAAGTAGCCTTGCGCATGCCGATACGCAAGATATGCATCTGTCTGTGGCGAGACCAGCAATTCTGCTGTTCAACACCCACATCCAGCTGAGGGAGAAGCCAAGACTGAACCACCCAGTCCCAAAACCTGTTGTCTTGTCCATGGTCTCGTCTCTATACCAGAGAAGGAAGAGGAAAAGAGAGACGAGAACCTCTGACCATTCTAATGAAAATTATGTGACTGCCATATAAACCTACGGGTTCGTCTGGGACAGTGATGCCAAATTGCAATCGCTGAGTACTGTGATGGAGACTCTGGGGTGTCAATAATTTAATTTCATTCCCCAACAACATCAAAAAGAGAAAAAGGACGCTATCGATACAAAGTAGGCACTTGTTCCTGCTAAGCCAGCGATTATCCAAATCAACTGGCATGAGTGCTCCCTAGCAATGACCCCAAAATGCAATGATACACAGCCGACTCAAGCCACCCCACTCATGCCGTTTGCATCTTGTTGGCCCAGTCTATAAAGATACGCCTCGCCGGAGCCCCCAGCAGCGCCGTACTACGAGAAATTCATGATTGCTCTTGATCTTCTTGTCCTCAGATCTCCAGAGTCACCTTTTGGCCCTTGACCCGCCCAATGACCTGAGAGGGCGCATACTTGGGGATAACCTCATCGTCGTGGAGCATCTCAAATTCCTCAGTGGCATCCCGGCCCATGAAGTTGAGGAGGGCCTGAGGGCCACCCGGGTGGTCGTCGAGCCAGTTGGTCAGGTCCATGACAACACCCTTGACGACAACCCAGAGGTCGTCCTTCTTGTTATGCTTGGCAACTTCCTCCATGGTGAACTCCTTGTCAGGGATGGTGAAAGGCTTGGGCTCATTAGCCTCCTCCTTGGGGACAGATGCGCTGGCCGACACGGCCTGCGCCTTGGGCGCCTCAGTGCCGCTCGCACCGGTCCACTCGACAGAGATCTTGCCCGGTGTCGAAGGGTCAATGTGCAGGGCAATCTGACCCAAGCGTGCGGCGCCTGCAGAGCCCTTGAGCGCATGCTGGAAGAGGTAGTTGCTGGCAGAGTCACCAGCGACACGGCCGTAGACAACGCAGCCCAGCAGGGATGAACCGCCGAGACGGTTGGCGCCGTGGACACCACCGGCGAGCTCGCCGCAAGCAAAGAGACCCTCAAAGGGTTTCTGCTCCTTGTTGAGGACCTGAGCCTTGTCGTTGATTTCGATACCACCCATGGTGAAGTGGAGGACGGGCTCCATCACAGAGACATGGAAGTCGTCGTTAATGTCCAACGGCAAGTTGTGGAAAAAGCGCTTGCCCCAAGGGTCCTTCTGCTTGCCCTCGGCGATAGCATTGTAAGTCTGGAATGTCTTCTGGAGGTGGTCGGGGGTGCAGCCAATCTCTTTGGCGAGCTGCTGGCCAGTCATCTTCTTCATGAGGCCACGGCCCGAGTAGTGGCGGGTGTGGAAGTCGAGAGTGTTGGAAGCCTTGGAGTTGAGGATCAGGCGGATAGGGAACTTGCCCTTGTCCTTCTCCTTCCACATCATGCCCGAGACGTAGTCACGATGGCCCAGCTCGTCGCAGAAGCGGTCGCCGTCGGCGTTGAGGAGGAGACCACCCTCACCACGGAGAGCCTCGGCAGCCAGGAACTTCCACTTGGACCCGGGGTCCTTGGGGTCGACAAGACCAGTGGGGTGGACCTGAACCTTGTCCATGTCGATGCCGTTGCCGCCGATGGCCATGACCATCTTCTGGCCGTCACCGGTGGCGTGGGAGCCGTTGGTGGTAGCCAGGCCGAAGGTGTCGGGCCGGTGCTGCTTGAGCAGAGAACCCTCGCCGAAGTCGGCCGCGTAACCGCCGGTGGCAAGGACGACAGGGCCCTCGAGAGACAGTGCCTCGCCATTGTGCTCGTACTGGACACCAGTGACGGTGTTGCCCTGCTTGCTGAGGCCGGTGACGCGGGCCTTCTTGATGATCCGAACCCGGTGGGGCTCCGTCTCGGCGAGTTCCTCGAGCCTCTGCATCAGAGCGTAGGTAATGGCCATGCCGGGGAACTTGGCGTCGTGGCCACGGTGGGTGCGGGGCTGGGAATGGCCACTATGCGAAGCATGCACGTTAGCAAAGCCTTTCTACCACAATCCTTGTCGAGGCGGTTCCGGGGCAATTGAACTTACCCTAGCCGCGAAACAAGAGTGAGGTCAAGGTTGAACACATCCTGCAGCCACTCGACGGCGGCGGCCGACTTATAGGTAAGGACCTTGATGAGATCGGGCCTCGCCTTGTCACGGGCGGACTTAAGCGTGTCGTCGTAGAATTGCTTGACACTGTCCTGGATGCCGTGCTCAACCTGTGTCCTTGTGAGGGCACCGTTGATGCCAGACGTGGCCTTTGTTGAGTTGCCGCCGAAGAAGCCCTGCTTGTCGAGCACAACCACGTTGCCGCCGGCAAGGTAGATGGTGTGGGCAGCGCTGAGGCCAGAGACTGCGGCACGAGGAGTCAGCGGCATGAACGGAAATGGCAATTGTCGTGCAATGACGACACTACGCGGGGTACCATTGCAGAGAGAGGGATTGATTCACTTACGGCCGCCGCCAACAACAATAACGCTGGGTGCCATTGCGATGGGGTATCTGAGAAAAAGACGGGTGGAATGAAAGAAAAGAATTTGAGTCTGTTGAGATCAGAAGAGGGAAAAAAAGGAGAATGGTGAGAGCGGAGGATTGCGCGAGTAGTTATTGGGAAGTGATGGGTTGCTCCTCCTGCCTGCCGAGCTAGCAAATGGCCGGCCTTGCGTTGGAATTGCTGATTCGAGAGCCGAGGTCGCCAGGGAGCCGGGACAGGGGGGTTTGCCTCTGGATTCCCGCTGTTAGTGAGGCGGTGCGAGACGCTTCCAGGACCAACCTGGCTCGCCGAAACTCACGGGTTTCTGTTTTTCCTTGGTATTCCTTGACTTCCGAATCCTAGATGAAATATTTTTTTCCAGAGTTTATCAGGCCGAAAAGTCTGGAGAGTGGCCTTGGAATGTCGCTGTCAAGGAAGGTTCTCAGTATCTCGCTGGGCTTGGCCGAGGACAAAGTGGGCTTCGGGAAACTCGGTAGAAGGGCCGAGGCTTGCCACGGCACCTAAACTGCCAGACCCTGCACATTCAACGGCCCTTCACGAGTGTGGGGAAGGCAGCAACAAGGGACGGGCTTCAGAGGGGCCAGACGCTGCGCAGCTAAGCGCGGCCCCGCGTTTGGGAATGGGACGTCAAAATGAAGAGAATATTGCTTTTCTCTTCCGTCACGAACGACGGAAAACGATCCTGATTGCTGTTCTGGCCCCTCCATCCTACAGTGCCCCCCCCCCCTCCTTCACCCATGCAGGCCCAGGATTCCCCACGGGCAGTCACGAGCTCTCTCCCCAGTTGATCACTTGCATGTGATGCGAAACAAAAGACCCGCTCCTTATCACTCGGCCTATTCATTGGCGAGGACTGGATGTACACCAACCGGCTGGCTTTGAGATCGGCTGACAAGTTCGATAGGCTTCACGTTAGCGGAAACCAGTGCAGCCACGTCCCGTTGCTGCGTTGACACTTGAATCTCTGCCAAGACCCTCAAGTGGGTTCCAGTTGCAGGCGGTTTGTTTGCATGTGATCGCGCCCTCAACAACACGGGCTACCCGGAAGTAGCGCTGCTGCATTCCCGTTCTAGACGTACGCAATGATTGCTTTTACTACCACAATCAACAAAGATGCCGATTGCTTCATGTTTCGACCACTTTTTGTGGAAGATAAGGAGCGCTCTTCTGCAATTCAACACCGAGCGAGTCCCGGCACACCTCGAGCCCGGTCAAGAGCGCGCCTCGATCATGCAACGGAATGCGATGGCACCTCCTGAACGAGGGCACAACTCTGCGGCCCGTCAAATCCGACTTTACTTTGCATAACGTCGCGACATCTCCTTTCAAGAGGATCGCAGAAATTGGCAAGATGTGTCCAGCCGTAGTCAGGTGACGCCCTACGTCACCACTGTTACCCAATGGCGTTCTGCCATCCAATCATCCGGAATGTTCCCGGTTTCAACTTCGGAGGAACGGACGCAGAGAGTATGCTTTTCGAGTGTGGCTCAGAAAGATATTGAGATATATCAAACATGCGACTATTTCTCCTGCCACTTGTTGCCCTGAGTACTACCTTATCAGCCCAGCTTGTTGTGCCTCTTTTACGGAGTGACCTGGCGCCGAAGCCCTTCGGTCGCGATCAAGTGCCGCTCATGGATCCTGCTGGCCCAGGCCCGGCGATACCTTCCTCGGACCCTTCTCCCGCCGAGCCACCTTCACGGTCCGGAGGCGGCGTGGTGCTTTCTGATGTGATGGGCCGGGATAGGAGCATCAACCTCTTCGCGGGGTATGCCAGCCCCGCAGCGGCCTTCTTACAACTCGTGGAGAACCACCGGCTAACCTAGACTGTTCCAGATTCATAAGAGACATTGAACCCGCCGTCCGCCGCCTTGAAAACTCGTCCCAGAATACGACCGTCCTCGCACCACTCAACTCAGCGATCGAGAAGCTGCCCAGAAAACCTTGGGAGGATCCCAGAGACTACGGCGCCCTCGGGCCGAATGCGTACGAGGGCGGAGAGGGACACGAACGGGCTCAGCACAACCTGCGCAGGTTCGTTGAGGCGCATCTAGTACCCGTGAGCCCATGGCAGGAAGGCGATAAGACCAAACCAATCGGTGGCGATCGAGAAATATGGTGGGAGGAGAAGGATGGAACGCGTCTGGTGCGCATCGCAACCCCTCCGTCCCATGCCCCATGTCTCTTTCGGAGCAGTGATTGCTGACAAAGTCGGGCGTAGATCCAGCCAGGTGGCATAGAGGTTGTGGACGTTGCGGGGGACGTGGCAAATGGCCAAGTAGTGCGTCCCTGATCCCGCCCCCTTCTGAAGAGCAGCTCCGTAAAGCTGACACATCATCTTGCAGTGGATCATCAAGGGCGTCCGCAACTATGCGTAGAGGAAGTGGAAGTAGCACTGATAGGCGGTGCTGAGCATACAACCAAAGTTCGGCAGGCGATGTGATCTTGAGATGAAGAGGGTACGGAATACATAGAAAGGATTCAAAGTTGAGCACATCTGGATATGTCTGGGGCTGTCCTTAGGCAGTGATCTCCTGTGACCAAAGTCATAAAAGAACCCGGAGGCTGTGTGCAGGCATCTGTTTTGAATCTGCGTCGGGAATTATTCTCTCTGTCGTGATAACTTCGAGGGAGCTATTCCCAGTGCAATATTTACTACCTACCTATGTAATGATCCAATGGTGTGCTGTGCAGCGCGCTGTCCGGGCTGTTGAAGCTGCGGGACGAAGAGCGAATTGGAATGGAAGGCTGCAAATGTGGGGATGGCTTAAGTAACCACGCGAAGCCGCAGCTGGATGGAACCTGGGACTTGAGATGATGCGAACAATAACGCCAACATCCGAGGTTCAGCCGGCTTATCGCAAGCTATCAGGCCGCGACAAGGGGCAGATCTGCCCTGTGCGCAGCCTCAGAACGGCTCAATCAAGTGCACTCGTCGCCATTTCCGCGATGTCTTTTCTCTCGGGAAGCGCGTAACAACCGCCCCTATAAACGACCCAACAATTGCACTGTCTATATCCCCAGCGTCTACGGCCCGCCGTCGAAGCGCACCCACCGGCAGAGACCTTATGTATGGTGATCTGGTAATCCTAGTTGCAGCTGTAAGCACAAGCTTCCCCCCCCCTCCCCTTTCGCGGTCGCCAGACGCAGTGCCCAGGGCAAAAGCCTGCCCGCCGACGGCAAGCAACCATAACCCTTCCTCGTCCCTTGGTCACCAATATCCTCACTACACTGTCACAATGCTAAGTTCTTTGCAGAGGCATCGAGCAGCCAGACAGGATGAATAACCAGCCGCTGCATGCCGGCGCCGGCTTTGACCGTGACCGCGACCTCGATCTCGACGAGCAGCGTCATCGCGCTCACCATCAAGATGATATTGTAAGGCGGGAAAGGGAACGCGAACGCGAACGCGACCGTGAGCGGGACCGCGAGCGAGACGGTGCTGAGCGCCAGCATCGCGAACCATACCCGCCCGGACCGCCGCACCACAGCAGCGCCGGCTCCCTTCCGATCCATCAGCCTGTCGCATCTAGGATTTCGAACTCCATCACTGGCCCTGGCGGCCTTCTCGCTAATCACGGAAGTTCTGCCCCTGCTATTGCCATTGGCGGACCCTCTGCGCCTGCTCCTGGCTTCGGCGGCTCGCTACACGGCGAATCTGGACGTCCTCCACAGCAAGGCGGCTCAACAACTTCGGCGGTCCCTCGGCATCAGATCTTTGCGCCCATGGCCCACGGCCCAAGCGGCCCAGGCGGCCCCAATAATCCTCTTGGCGGATCGGCCGGGCCCGGTGCCATATTCGGGGGCCCGCTTCAGCAGGAGAACGGCCGGGAAATGCCAGACGGTGCCAGAGCCATGCAGCAATTGCCGTTCGGCTCTAGCATGGGACCTGGGCATCCCATGCCCCCAGGGCCTGGCGGGATGCCCCAGGGGCAGCAGCCGATACTCAACGTAGGTGGTAACCTGTGGCAAATAGAACGCCGGTCTTTGATCGGCACGAACTGACCCGCTCTGTCACAGGATGCGCTGAGTTACCTCGATCAAGTCAAGGTCCAATTTCACGACCACCCGGACGTCTATAATAGGTTCCTGGACATTATGAAGGATTTCAAGAGCCAAACGTGGGTGTTGAGATTACTACAATTGCATCGTCGAGGCGGGCTAACGCCAGACCTAGAATCGACACGCCAGGGGTCATCAGCAGGGTCTCAGAGCTCTTTGCCGGACACCCTAACCTCATCCAAGGTTTCAATACCTTCTTGCCCCCGGGGTATCGCATCGAATGTGGCCTTGAGAACAACCCGAATAGCATCCGCGTCACGACTCCGTCGGGCTCTACGATCCACTCGATCGGCGCAGGACGGGCGCCCCAACACGAAACAGCACAGCCGGCAGCAGGCGCAGCAACGCAGGGGTTTCTGAATACAAGGCCGGGCTGGCAACCGCCCTTGCCGCATGGTGGTGAGAGCCCCGAAGCGACGTTCAATGTGCCTGCTCAGAACGGCATGTCGGGTTTCCCCGGGTCGGGTCAGGGTGCGCCGTTTGATGGTGCCAGTCCGATCCAACAGAGATCGGTGCCAGCCGCCCAAAATGGCGCTCCCATGAACCACCCTCCTGCTCCCAGGACTGCGCACACACCGACGCCCGTTGCCGGCCCCCCCAGTTCAAACGACGGCACTGCTCAACAAGCGAGTTTGGAGAAGCGTGGCCCCGTCGAGTTCAACCACGCCATCAGCTACGTCAACAAAATAAAGGTAAGCAACCCTCCTTTTTTTTTCTTTTTTTTTGGGTGGAAGGGGGAGTCCCCTTTTGGATTCATTGCCTGTATCGGGAAGGCCGGTTTTCATCCGAAGCCTCCAAGGGAATTAATGGCTCAGACAAAGTCTCGGTGGAGAACAATTTCCCCCCGGTCGACTTTGACACAGCTGCTAACCGCGAGCCAGAATCGTTTCCAGGATAAACCCGAGATTTACAAGCAGTTCCTAGAAATTCTCCAGACATACCAACGCGAGCAGAAACCGATCCAGGACGTTTACTCACAGGTCACAAGCCTCTTCCACACCGCGCCCGATCTTCTCGAAGACTTCAAGCAATTCCTCCCCGAGTCTGCCGCCCAAGCTCGGGCGGCTGGCCAACGCGTCGAGGAGAGTATGGCCATGGCGGCGACGACGCCAACGCCACAGCCAAGCCACGCTACTCGAGACGGCCCAAAGATGCCTCCAGTGGGCAATTTTGCACCGCCGGCAAGTGCAAGCAAGGAGAGCAAGAAACGACGCCCTGAAAAGGCGGTCGCCGCGGTTGGACCCTCAAGCACCTCGGAGCAGGCGCAAGCATCGGCCCTGCGAGGAACGCTTCCCGGCTCGGCGCAGGCAAACAAGCGAGCCAAGCTGTTGCACAAGCCCACTGCCGCCGAGACCGTCTTCATTGAGCCGACGTTGACGCCGGTCATGCCGGAGCCGTTGGCGCCCACGCCGCTGGCCGTGTCGACGCAGGACGACCTTGCCTTTTTCGAAAAGGTGAAGAAGCACATCAGTAACCGAACCGCGATGACTGAGTTCCTCAAGCTCCTCAACCTTTGGACACAGGATCTCATCACCAAGGACGTGCTGATTTACAAGGCCAATCAGTTCATGGGCGGCAACCCGGAACTTCTCAGTGCCCTGAAGGCCATGGTTCGGCAAGATAACGTTGACGAGGCGATCGAGAACCGGCCGGAGCCGCCAACGGGAAGGGTTTCTCTCAGCAACTGTCGCGGATTTGGCCCCAGCTACCGACTGCTACCGAAGCGAGAGCGCCTCAAACCCTGTTCCGGGCGAGATGAACTCTGCCAGTCGGTGCTCAATGACGAATGGGCCTCGCATCCGACCTGGGCGTCCGAGGATTCTGGTTTTGTTGCCCATCGTAAGAATGCCTACGAGGAAAGCCTCCACCGCATCGAGGAGGAGCGGCACGATTACGACTTCTTTATTGAGGCGAACCAAAAGTGTATCCAGCTCCTGGAGCCGATCGCGCAACAGATGCTCTCCCTGCCGGCCTCGGAGAGGCCCAACTTCAAGATGCCGGCCGGGCTTGGTGGACAGAGCACGTCAATCTACAAGAGGGTCCTGAAGAAGATTTATGGTCCCGAGAAGGGGTGCGAGGTGGCCAACGACATGTTCAAGCACGCTTTCACGGTCGTCCCCGTCGTCATGGCCCGTTTAAAGCAGAAGGACGAAGAATGGCGCTTTACCCAGGTAAGATTTTGGAACAATTTTTTTTGGTGCCACCATTTTGGCAGGCGATTGTTGACTGTGTGTGCCGCAGCGAGAGTGGGAGAAGGTCTGGCAGAATCAGACCGAGGTGATGCACCTGAAGAGTTTGGACCACATGGGGATTCAGGTCAAGGCCAACGACAAGCGCAGCCTCTCTGCGAAGCACCTTGTTGATTTGATCAAGACGAAGCACGAGGAGCAACGTCGTATCCGGATCGCAAGGGGCAAGACCCCTCGTTATCAGTTCGCGTATTTGTTTTCCGACGAGGAGCTTGTCTTGGACCTGCTTCGGTTTATGGTCATCTTTGCCAACGTTGGCGGCCAGCATAACGCTCAAGAGCGGCGACGCATCCTGGACTTCTTCGAGTCCTTCATCCCCCAGTTCTTTGACGTGTCCGAGGACAAGGTCCAGGAGAAACTCGCCGACATTGACCAGGATTCGGCCGAGGAGGACGAAGACGACGCAGCCCCGACCGAGCTCATCAATGGCCGCAGCCGCCGCAACGGTAAGAAGTCGGATCTCCTCCGCGGCGTGCTCGACCCGGGCCGCAACGGCAGCCGCAGCCGTGGCCAGAAAGAGGACAGCGCGGCATCCGGCAGCAAGGAGACAACGCCCGACGTGGGATCGGCAAATGAGGAAGAAATGGCGGATGCTCCGGAGGACTCGTCGGTCCCCGAGGTTTCGAATGGGCGTTGGCTCCCTACGGTTCCTGGCCCCATCATTGTTGAGAAGAGCAAGGGCGGCAGGGCGTCTGACCTCGTTGACGTGGACGGCGAGCTCAAGGCAGATGCACCGTTTCCGCGGGCCTGGTACAATTTCTATTGCAACCAGAACATTTACGTCTTTTTCACCGTCTTCCAGACCTTGTTCAAGCGGCTCCAGGAGGTGAAGGAAAGCAAAGACAGCGTGATCGAAGAGATGCGGCGCGAGAACGCGGAGAAGCCGGCTAAGATCCTGGGTCTCGTTCACGAGGGCATCCACTACTTTGATAGCGAGGATACGGCAACCTTCTGGCCCAAGACGGTGGACCTGATCGAGGACTTCATCACGGGCGAGATCGACGAGGGCCGGTTCCAGGAGGTGCTGCGGCACTACTACCTTCGAAAGGGGTGGAAGCTGTACACGATCCAGGAGCTCCTTAAGACGCTGTGCCGAATCGCGCTAAGCTGCAACAACCCGGACGCTAAGGGCGAGAAAACCAAGGAGCTTGTCAAGGCGTATCTGGACAGCCGTCAGCAGACCGAGACGAGCTTCCAGAATGAGATCAGTGCGCGCAAGTTTGCCGAGAAGTGCATCAAGGATGGTGAGATGTTTGTGATTGGCTGGGTACGTACTCGTTATGGCTTGCTTTCCGCGCAGACCGCGTAACACTAACGTTTTGCTCAGTATCCTGGCAAGAAAGAAGCGACGGTGCGGTGGCTGCAAAAGGACGAGACGACATTCTACATGGATGAGATGGAACGCATCCAGCAGTGGCAGTACTACATCTCGTCGTACATGCGCATCGAGCACACGGAGGGCATCGTTAGGTCGCGACTGCAAAAAGTGCTTCTCGAGCGCAACCTGCCGTCGGACGCCAAGGATTCATCCGAGGATGGCTACACGCCCAAGCCATTGGTGATCCACGAGGGTCTGGTGGTTAGAATCTGCCTGAACTCGTCCAAGATGGTGTTTGAAAAGGGCACGGCCGACTACTTTGTCTACAATACCACGAGCCAGCGCGCCGAGCCGGAAGAGGACGGTGATGATGGCGACAACGAAGCCGGGGACGCAGCCAAACAGGCTTTCCTCCGCGAGGTCAGGGCCGAGAAGCTCAAGGAGAAGATGGTGACCAACAACGCGTGGATGAAGGGGCTCAGCCACGAGGAGGTGCAGAAGGCGAACAACGAGTATCAGAAATGGAAGGAGAGTGACGGCCTATCCTCGCAAGAGGATGCGGCGGATGTGCGGATGGAGGACTGGTGAGTAAGTACGCCGGGGGAGGCGGTGATGGGCTGTTGTTTGGGTCACTTCGGCTACGCTGGCGCACAGGGCTGAGGGAGATTGCAGCGGAGTCTATGGGGGCATGTGCAATTTGATGAAGGGTGGACAGCAAGATGGCATCATGAGGAGGCCGTCCTTTCTCCCAGGGATCCTTGCACATGTCTGAATCTGCCAGGGGGGGGGGGGGGGGGGGGGTGGGGGGGTTTTTTAACCCACCCTGTTCGGCTTCAGACATTAACCTTGCTTTGCATATACGTCACGGGTTTTGTATTGTTATTTATTTGCTTCATTAGGGTCATCCGCGACCCAGTCGTCTGGTCAACCCGTTCAACAAGTGCTGGGGTTGAGATTTGAAGTCAAGGAAGGATGATTTTGTAGAGCATGATGCCAAACCCACCTGTGTGTTCGTTGTCAATACTCCGTCAGGGACTTGGCTGGCCAGCTTTCGGTGCTGCTGCGATGTTTAGATTTGGCCCATAGAAAATAGGCACCAATCATAGGTAGGTTATGTTGTATATATTGGGTATGGTATCATCCCTTGCTGTTGAGCCTCTATGTAATTCCCTTCTGGAGCAGTGGAGGTACAGTATGTATATACAGTACAGTATGTATATAACGTTACCGTAAGAAGGCAGAAGACACAGCCAGAGAGCTTGGACCAATAACAGCCAACTCACTGACTGGTCTTGGCACCAACAAGCGAGCCGAGCGACTGTGGTTTGCCAATTTCAACGAGCTCTCCACCAAAGCTAAGGCGACTCTCAACAACTCTCCATCACGCGCGATGTGATGAGACGGCGACAGCGACAGTTTCCACCATGAAACCCCAATTGAGGCTGGCCGGCGCCCCGACGCAATGTCTGGGCTTCCGCAACACAAGAAACAGTAGGTTCACCGTGCTGCAGCACATTGCGCGGCCGGCACCAAAAACAGCAGCGAAACTCGGCGCAGCCGTTGGTTCATCACGATTCAGTTCATGGGCACCAGCAGGGCCATCATGCCGTCCCAATCCGTCATGCCTCAGCCCAACCGCTATCCGGCCGAGGGCGTCGAGGATAGCTTTCTCAACAAGCTCAACGGCGAGGTCAGCACGGGAGGCAAACCCACCAGCACCCGGGGACGGGAGCGAGGGAACACAAGGTGCTCCGCCCGCTGGGGGGAAGGCTGGTGAGCTTGTCCAACGACATCGATTCACACCAGATGAGAAGGCTAACCATGGCGGTCGTTGGCTGTTGGCATAGTCTACCCCGAGCGGTTGATCATTTACCACGCCGGCACGGGAAGTGCGTGACACAACGGCCTATCTCATCCTCGTTACGCGCTGCCCGCTAACAGTCTGCTCGTCAGAAACCACCTTCCTCGCTTGCCTCAAAGTCACCACCCTCTTCATCTTTGGCTTCTTTGACATGATCATGACGCCAGCCTACATCGCCGCGGGCGAGCCTCTGCTCAAAACCGCCGGCGGTACGTCGTCTTTCTTTCCCATTCCTCCCTATCTTTTTCTCTCATCTAACCCACCTCGCAGTCGCCCTCTGCGGCCTCGTCCCCGCCGTCTACGTAGCCTGGAGCACGTCCCCCTTCGTGGCTGCCATCCACATGCACCTGCCGCCCTACGCCCGCTGGTCGCGCGCTATCTTGGAGCGGTTCGCCCGCACGGCGCCGCCCAACACGCGTCTGGACGTGACGACCATGAGCCTAATTGGCAAGCCGCGGGTGAGCTCGATGGTGCTGTCTGACTTGAGGCCGGAGAGCCGGCGGTTTGGTATGGTGAACTATGTGCGGGATACGACCATCGCAAATGCCAAGAGGAAGTGGTGGCGGTTCAAGGCGATTGGGGAGTTCAACGTGCACGAGGGCGGGGACAGCGGGGTGAAGACGGGATGGGTGTGGAAAGATGTGAGAGAGGGGATCGCGAAGAGGAGTGCTGTCCAAGCTCAAGCAGGGAAGGAGAAGTGACAGTCTCCCCTTTTTTACCTCTCCGTATGTGTGTGTTTGTGTGTGTGCGACAAGGACAGTTCGTTAGTCTGTGTACTACCCCCAAATCTCCCCCGAACACTGTCAACAACAAACTCTCACCAATGCCGTACTACATTACATAACCTCCCCCCTTCCCTACCCCCTACCCCCTACCCAACAACACCATACCTCACCAACCCCAACGCAGCCCCAAACAAACACGCGACTGGCGGACTGACCCCAAACCAACACCCGCCCACATAACTCGACGCGGTCACCACAACCCACCACGGATCCTCGGCCAGACTGGTCCCCATCTCAAACCCCTCATCAATCCACCCAATCTGCCACAGCCTATACACCGCCGTATAAATCAGCCCCACCGCCGCGGCATTCACCCCCCTCAGCGCGCTCCTCACCCACCGCCACCCCCGGATCGCGCCCCACACCCCGACCGTCCCGTGGACCGTCACCAGGCCCGGCACAAAGATGCCCAGATACCCCAGCACCGCCCCGGCCGCGGGCGAGTGCCCGGCCTTGGCAGCCGTGAGCGCGCCCAGGTAGACGGCAAAGTTGAAGTTGGGGCCGGGGAACCCCTGGATGAGGGCCAGCCCGATCAGGAAATCGCGCGGCGACACCCACCCCTCGGCGACGACGTACTCGCGCAGCAGCGGGATGACGACGGGCCCGCCGCCAAAGATGATGGTGCCCGCGAGGTAGAGGTTGGAGAAGAGGCGGTAGAGGAGCGGGTTGGCCGGGAGCACGCCGCGCACGACCATGATGGCGATGAAGGAGGCGAGGAAGAGGAGGATGAGACATAGGCCTGCTTTCCAGGACGTGGTGGTTGGGGTTTGGAGGTTGTGCGTGTCGGGGATCGTGCGCGGTTCCGAGTCGGTGGTTTTTTCTTCTCCTTCTTGTTGCTGGTGTTGTTGTTGTTGTTGTTGTTGTACTTGTTGGGGATGGTCTTGGGTGCTGTCGTGGGTGGTGGTGGTGGCTGGGAGGCGTTGGCGGGTGGATTTGGTGGACGCAGGGCGGGAGGAGGTCAGGTCGGTGGCGGTATGATGTTGTTCTTGTTGTTCTTGTTGCGAGAGTTCGAGGTCGGCATCTTCGCGCTGCTTCTGACTCCCTCTCATCCGCCTCGGCAGGCCGGCTACCCACTTCACTGGGCCATGTAACCAGCGAAAGTCGTGAACCACGGCGATCACCCCCGCAACCATCATCAGCAGTGGGAAATACCACAGGGCATTATACAGTAGTCCAGCCGCAGCTCCCAGAAACACCAAGATCCGCGTGAGCTTGTCGGTAATCGCCTTCTCTGCCAGCTGCACGGCAGCGAGCGCGATGATGCCCACGGTGGCGGCGTTGAGACCCGAGAGCAGCGCGTATACGGCGCGCGGGAGCGTCTCGCCGACGTTGGAGATACCGACCGCGAGGCCGAACATACCCAGTGCAGCGGGCAAACTGTTACCCCGTTTGAAATACTCGTCAGGATCGTTCCCGAAAAGAAAGCAAGGGGCAGCAAACAGCAGGCAGCGAGTCAAGGACAAGAACCCACCTCCAAAGGAGAAACCCCAGCACGGCCGACAAGAAGCCGTCATGAATCAGGTTGATGCAATACAGCATCTTGGTGCTGCCCGGCCCGGAAAAGGCCTGGCACACGCTGAAGAGCTCTTGGTACTGTTCACATCGCCATTTCAGTCAGGTCCTCCTTCTTCTTCTTCTCTTCTCTCGCGTATAAATAAGACGAAACTCACCACCTGCTCATCGATCCATTCCAGCTTAGTGACAAACTTGTCGTGAAACTAGGACCGAAACCAAACATTAGCCCACTACACAAGTCAAGAAGAGTATAAGTGACAAACAGGGACGCACAATCTTGAAGTGCACGGGCGGCCCTCCAAACGAGGTAAACCCCAGATACCACGTCTCGCGGACCGTGTTCCAGAGTCTGGGAGACGAGCTCCATTCCGATAGGGAGTCCCAAGCCCAGTTGGCGGGCGACCAGCGGGGTTTCACGCCCATGGTCGATCAGCGAGTAGGGGAGAGAGTCCCCAATCACGGGTTTGCTGGAGCTGTTTTCTGGCCGTTTGAGTTTTTGTAGAGGTTAATATGCCGAGATACCAAAAGACGGTTTTAAAGTTCTAGAATAGGAAATGCGAGGCCCCGCGATTAGTAGTTAGTTGACGATGAATAAGACAGAGATCCGATGGCCAAGGTCTCCAACAATAGAGAAGTTTGGATGGGCGATGCGTCGTTGTTGTTGTTGTTGTTGTTGTTGAGCCGCTGATTCGGGCTATGCTTCATATATAGAGCGCCCACTCCCCATCTAGAGCTACTATTCCACAAAAATTCAAGGTTTCAAAGAATATCGTTTCAATCCACCATCCATCGCCTTCGGCGAGACAGACCGGGAAAGGAGCGTCCGCGGGGCTTCCCGCGCCAAGGGCCTGGGCGAGCCCCATTGGCCTCTCATGCGAGCACGCGAGAGCACGTGGGATCAGGGGCAAACACAAGCTCATTTGCAACTGTCCAGGCCCCGTGCCTGTAGCCTGGGTCCATGTCTCAGTATGCTCAAATTCACATGCTTACACTCTCCTTGGTAGATTATACAACAACCAAAAAAAAAAAAAAAAAGAGGAAGAAAAAAAAGGGATACGCCAGCCAGTAAACCATCCATGTGCCCCCTGAAAGACGATCCAAGATCCAGAGCGATCACTCCCCAAAACGAATGAAGCTCTTGGAGGAAGTTGCGCCGAGATAAACCTTTCCCGCTTTTGCTTCCCAGGCCAACCCATATGCCGCCCCATGGTTGTAGTAATACAAGGTTTGTGTTGAAAAGTGCTGTGTTCATCCATAACCGCCCCGCCCCAGTTGATAACCTCCCGGTTGTCGCGCTGCGAGACAAGTCCCAAAACGCCGCCCTCAAATAGGTACCCAAAACAAGATGTTTCCCATCCGCCCTGCTGATGTCTCTCGCATAATGCCTCCCTATGCTTGTTGTTCTCCCGTCCATTTTGTTTTCGTGCCATGGTCAATCCCGCCTCCCGATGAATCCATTACAAAAGCACCAGCCGATGCAGAGTGTTCATCCTTCATAAACATCAACATTGCGAGCGGCCGTCCAACAACCAAGAAACGCTGGAAGCGAGAAGCGAGCGTCCCGACACGATCGTCACTGCGGCGAAGCCCTCTCCTAGTGGCGCTTGGCTGCCGGCATATGCCCATCATAGTCCCACCCCCGCTTAAGGCCGCCTTCGTAAACGCTGGCAACTGATTCCTGCCACATCGCCGGAGTAACAAAAGTCTGCGCCGGAGCCGAAGGGTACTGCGGAAGCGGCATCTGTGCTGTTGCCCGAAGCTGACCCGGGACCGCGTGCATGTCCTGAAGACTTGATGCTTCCACGCCTCCCGCGGCGCCGACGTTGAGAGAGCTGGTTTGCGCCGCAACCGATGGCGGCGAGGGCTGTATCGACGGCGCGCCAAACGACGTGTTCCATTGGCTGTGTAATTGTCAGCCTACCTGATGCTCTTTTTTTTTCTTTCTTTCTTTAAAAAAAAAACCTGGGGGAAATAGGGCTACTCACTCAAAGATGCGCGACGGGTTCCAGGCCGGCGCCTCAGACAGCGGCAAAGTCTGCGACACACCTGACGCCTGAGAACCGTGAACCGAAGCCATCGTGGTTAGCGATTGTACGACAGGCGAGTCACTCTTGCTGTCCAGGGAGCCGACCGAGACGGGTGTGAGGGGGTGGTTGGTGTAACTAACTTGCGAGTGCGGCATTTGCGGGTCCAGCTGTCGGCCGGGAGGGCTGGGGTGCGTCGCCGAGTGTGGACTGCCGTAGGGGAAGCTGGGCTTGAGGACGAATGGCTTCCGGATGTCTGCCGAAAAGGCCTCGCGGACCGAATCAATCTGCTTCTGCATGTCGGGCATGGGCCACGCGCTCATGCATTTCTCCAGGATCCTCATATGGCGCGTAAAATAGTCCCTGGAATTCGCGTTCAGATCCGGATCCGGCGACGTTACTGCGACCTAGGGACTAATCAGCCACGGAGAAAAAAACAAAGACGAGACTATTTCAGGTGATCACCCACCAGGTGCAGTACAATGCAACCGAGTACCGCGTAAATGGTAAAGTTGATACCCCGCTGCATGCACTGTAGCCCATTCAACCCGAACGAACCCATCACGGCTTCCTGGAGCCTGCAGAGCATCTTGGCCGCGTTATACGACACCAGCATGTGTTGCTTCCACTGGCCCCCGGGGGTTGATGGAGATAGGACCGCCAGTGGTGGTCTGTTAAACAGGATGATGGATAAGTAGTAGTAGGAATGGAGGTTGCCGACAAACGCCGAAGGAATCCAGGGCGGCGACCCGTCTGCCGGATAGCTGAGTGTCAAGTCCGCGGGAAGGCCAGCCAACCAGGCGTTTAGAGAGGGATCCAGTTGGGAGAACTCGGGGTTGATACCCCATTCCTTGCTCTTTTTGAGCCGCCCATAGGTTCTTGCCATGCGGCCCACGGAGCGGACAATCCTGGCAAGATAGGTAAAATTCCGCGAAACCTGGCATTCGCTTTCGTCCTGGTTCGGCAGCGGCCGCGGGATGTTGAAGTCGACGGTGTCTTCTTCGACCTGGAAGTCGGTTCGGCCTAGAAAACAGTGAGCCTAGGACTCTTGCCTCGCGCGCTCGTGATACCAACCTTGCGGGGAGCCAATCATCAGCTCGACGATAAACAGGGTCTGCCAGATTCTGGTTTTTAATGCACAGTCCGATGAATTTCCGCCGCAAGATCTGCCAGCCTGGTGTTCGGCATAGTGCTCGTCTAATCCAAGATCTTTGCCGAGTTGAACGCATTGTACGATGCTCATCCACGACCGATAGTAGTACCCCTTTTTTGGCGCTGATTCCCTTGCCTTCAGGAGGATCATCAGCGCCTGGAGTGTACTCAACCGAGGGACATCCATGAAGGAGTCAGCATGCCCTATAGAAAAACGTCAGCTTCAAGAACCGGACGGGTTACCGGGATGGAGGGACTATCGCACGTGTTGCGAGCGCCAGCCATTGCTGGCCTTGTGCGGGCTCATCCGCAAGACGACCGGATATGGCAAACATGGCTTCGAGAAGCAGAGGAGAAATTGATTCCCTGTTATTGTGCCATTGATGGTAGAAATAACCCTTGTCCAGGACCGGCACGTAAGGATGAGCATTCACAAAATAAAGGTCGAGATAATGGAGAACCGTGTCGTCGTCGGGCATCAGTTCTGGAGGAATCCGAATTTTGGAACCCGGCCCGGCCGTTAGCGGCGGCAGTAGCGTCTTGTAGTCGTCTCCATCCTCCAAGGCTGGCTCTTCGTCTCTCGTGGATTGCATTTTGCTATTTAGGTACGGTGCTGTCCCTGCTTCGTCGACTTTAAGTGAACCCAGGAGATCCGCCAAGTCTTGCTGAGCGTATTCGGATTGGTACTCCTCTGGGGAACTGGGGTGTGGAGCATGCTGAAGCGGAGGCGTCGGAAACGCCGCAGTCTGCGCCGCGTACTGCTGGTCGACAACACCCATAGAGTGATGATGCACGGGCGCATATTGAAGGCTGTGAGGCACGGGTTGAGGATCCCCATACGGTACCGAATGGTAGAGGCCCGAGGTGTCCTGGTACGAGGTTTGTGACGGGTACATGGACCCCGGTTTCGGCGCATGAGCAAGAAGCTGCTGGTCTTGCAGGGGCAGCTGCTGTCTGAAGTCGTCGGGAACATGCGGAGCGTCGAACTGGGATTGCGATGTCTCGTAGACTTGGGACTCGGAGCTGTCGAACCCGTTCGGACGGACGCAGTGCAGCTTCAGACGGATGCATGCAGAGCATGGCCAGGTGTTGGTTGTTGCTGCATCGCATTTGATTTTCCTTCTTCGACAACCCTCACATGCCCTCATCACTATGTACGGGAGTCAGCATTGCACTTGTCCACACGGTCAAGAAAGGTGAGAATCGACTCATACCCTTCAACCGCTTGTGACGATTGTGCTCATCGACGAATACATAATCTACGAAGCTCAGTCAGAGTCAAGACACAAAAACAGGGAGGACTCAAAACTGGGCACACTTTTCTGCGTTTCACGTGGTTGTTGTGGGTAGGCTTGCGGCGCAAATGTAAAGGTGCCCATCTGTGAGGTTTGGGGAAGCAGCCTCCGGGCTGTGGGATCGTTAGACATCTTGGAAGCCGGGTCTTGCACGGACGCTCACGGCGGCGCGCTGATAAGAGACGGTAGCTGGCGATGACTCGACATTCAGGTCATGGGCCGCATTCAATCGGGCCGGCGTTGCTGTTGTAGGCTTCTGAGAGTGACTTGGACTGTCTGGCGGCGAGGGGGTCGGCGCGCAGCAAAGAGACGTTCTCGTCGAGCGATGCGGCAACAGGGCAAGGCACTCGGCTGGTGGGACGGTGTGGACGTGCAGCGGGTTTTAGCAATACGCGTTTGGGTTGGTTCTTCCTGGTCAGCGAAAGCGGGCGAATGAGGGTGCCCGAGAGGGTGGTCCAGGGACTGCTGACGAAAGATGGGTAACCCTGCCCCAGGCGACTCGGCGTCCGTCTGAACAGGATCGGCCAGGCCCTGCGCCGATTCGGCAAGAGACCAGGGGACCTGCGGCTGTGGATGCGATCGCGGGAATTCCCTAAGACACTGAAAGCGGAGAGAAACTGAGCTGCAGCAGGATAATCGTCGACCAACCAACGCAGACCCCGGTAGTGAGGAGATCGGACGCGAAACGGACCGGAAAGAACCGCAACTCCCCTGAGAATGATATCTCCAGTTTTGTAGTGAGGTCCTTAAGTGTGTCTCTAGAATGTGATACCTGTCGAAGATGTTGCTACGTATGATGCTGCTGGGCGAGTTGACCATGCAAGCCTGGGCGTCTTGACAGATTGTTTGCGTATCCCGCATTGACCACATATCAGTGGCATGAAGCGGCGTGCTGTGGTGATGGATGACGAAGAACCTCAGATCAGACGCTGAGTTCCAAAGATGTGGTCATTTCCAGGGGCGGTGGGCAGTGGGGAGCGCCTGCTTGGAACCGGATCGAGATGATGCACTAAGTTGATTGAGGAGGCTGCCAATGCTGCGTTCGCCAGAGACAAGGGGGACGGCGAAGCAGGGGGGAGGAGGGGTGAGGGTGGGGGGTGGTGGAATCAAGGAGCCGCCTGGCCGCCCACCTCCCGGCTACTCTGGACGGCGACCAGCATGAGGTGTGACTGGGGTTCGCCCCTGTGATCCCTGCGGAGCTCCCCCAGAGCACCAACACGGGCCGATATCATCTCGACTTTCGACTCCCAAGTCAGTCGTGCCATTCTTGCCGCTCTCTGTTGTTCACGTAGCTCCGTCCGGCTTGTTTCCTAGAGTCCCGCAGCATAGTCCCACTTTCTCCGGTACAAGAAACGCCGATCCCGATGCTCTGGGGCTCGCGGATAGCAGCAGAAACAGGATTCCACAGCAACCCCCTCAAGCTTGGCTCTGGTGCCCCGTGTCCCTTCCAAAATGCCGTTGCGTGCTGCATAATCGTTCATTGCAGCAGGTACGTGCGCTGTATGTACAATACTGGTATGGTCGAGGCTGAGTGCTGGGGCAGGGTGGCAGCGCAGGTGCTTGTCATGTCATGGGAAGCAAAAGCCGGGTCGCTGGCCGCAGCGTGGGAAGCCTTTCCCGTGCCGTTGCTCCTCGTGGAAAACGGGGAGCCCCAAGCCAACGGCAATCCGTCCCCATACCTAGTGCATAGCCAGGGTTGGCGCGGCTCTAGAAGGCGGAGTTGACAGCGCCATAGGCAGAAAGGAAACCCGCCGAAGCCGCCAGCGGTCTGTGCCTGGGTGCTGCGGCCTTGGTGTCTCGGCGCTAGGTGCATTGCTTCCCGCGTGAACGCTAATGTAGGGATACAGAGAATTGACCATCCGGGAGAGAATTCCGACAAATGAGGGATGCAGGAGGATTCTCACATCAACACCACCTAAAAGCACTGCGACTCGGCGAATAGAAAGGATTCCCCATGTGCAAGGTCGTTCACCTCCGGCGTTGTTCCTGACGCACTATTCTGGCTGAAACACTTTGGCAATGTGTTCAAACACTCGGTCAGGGTTGGTGGGTTCATGGGAGATTGCCCCTGGGTGCACTGGTGCACTAATGGCAATCTTGAAACTTGAGACCAACGTAGACGTCTTGCCATTATTAGCGAGGGAAGGCCCAACTGTCTGCGTCTGGCGAACCGAAAGGTCGAATCCACTGCGCATACTCCTGGCAACGATGGAGCTGGCCCCGATTTCCCCGGAATGCGGATACGCAGAACATGCAACTTGCCGGTCCCCTAGCGCGTCTCTTTGCGGTAAATCCTGGTTGAGGATCTGCCAGCCGCCCTGAATCTGACTGACTGCACTGTGTAAATTGGAAGTTCGGTCTAGACCAAAGGCTTTCTGCTGATTGGTCTCGCTCCTACAGCGCACTGTTCTGGACGAGTCCGTTTTGCGATGTAACACGGTCAAGAGCTTGCATGAAGGGGAATCACATCTGTTCACCGGAAGAGAGGGGTTAGCGTCTGTAGTAGCGTTGCCGAGCACGCGACGCCGAGGCCGCTAACAAAGTCTCGGACCACATTGTCTGTTTTTGGCCGACATTGTCCCTTTGGTTGTTGGCTCAACTGCCTTGCCCCATATGGCTGACCCTGTCGACTTCATGCCTGTCACATGCTCGGGTCCTGTGAGACACACAGCAGAGTGGGGTAGGGTAAAATACCGCAGCATGCCGAGGGAGAGAAGGTGGTTATTTCCCTTTCACCGCCAATTGATTTATGTGGCGTTGGCACAACTACGTCCAGCCGTCCACGCGGAAAAGATGGGAGAGGAAATGACGAAGACTATACCTAGAGAGTTGTCAGCGGGCGGGGTTGCCGAGACTGGCCGCCAGCTTGACCGAGGAGGTACGATCAGATATTTCGTCGCAAGGATCACCCATGGAGTTTCCAATTTTTCTCCATACCACAGCACGAACCAGAGTGTGCCAAAGATAGAAAAGAAGCTGCCATGTGGTGGTGTTTGTTGCCCGGCTCGGTTTCCACTCGGCCGAGGTAGGCGTCAAGGTCGGCGATCCTAGGGCCCATGGTGCCAATGCAAGCAGGACATGCCCGATGCAGCAGACGGACGGAGGAAGGCCAGCGACAAGTGACCACTGGCGAACCCGCCGTGCTGGGTGGCAGATGCAGGACAAGGCGGCTTCCGTCAATGCGATCAATTTAAGGTTGTAGACCACGGATCTGAAGTCTCTTTCTGACTGCCTCATAGCATCTCCCAGACCTATTGTAGAAACAAGTCCGAGAGGCGGTGCGTCATTGCCGCCTTAAACGTGGAGATGGCTCGAGACCCGGGTTGGGAACCATGGGTGCCAAGCACGGCGCTCCTCGTGGTGTTCGCTGCGGCTTCGACGCAGGGATCGTGGAAGCCCCACGCGGCGCCCTCGGGATGTCGCCGACCCCCATGTCTTAGATGCATGAATATGCGAGTTCGCTATCGCCGGCGATATGATGAGATTCACGAAACGAAGTCACCTCAAGCGGTCAGTGGTATCTATGGCCACCCCGGAAGCGAGGAAAAGAAAAAAAAAAGGGAGAGACACGAAATTAACAGCTTGTGCATTGAAATTTTTTTTTGGAGAGATTGCGAATAGGGTAAGATTTCACCTCGAGCGGATGGGGAGCTTCGTTGTAGGTGGGAAGTGCCGGGCTGAAGTCCGCAGACGAGTGCCGCGGAGCGATACCCGACCCGTGGTATCCGTTACGCAGTAGGTATAGGGCACTGCGGGAAAAAAAAAACGTTGCGGAAAAAACAAAACCACTGCGTTTGCCGTTGCGTGTCCCAGTAACTAGTGGGGTCTAAGGTGGGGGGATCGTTCCATTTTCCCACGCTTGGAATGCTGAATAAGCAGCCTAGTGAAAGGCCAAATCCAATTGCTCATCACAGCCAGAAGTGGCAACCCAACAGCTTCCTCATACCTGGATTTTCGCGCGCATTATTTCCCATCGTCGAAGTTCCATCTGCACCACTCCAATAAATCAGCCTACCTACAGGGATACCACGCACTTCCCCTCCTCCGGCCCGATTCCCCCCCAGATTCTGTGACGCACCCCAAGATGGAGAGAGACTTGGACAACGCCAACCCCACAATTCTAAGCGTCTCACAGCTGCCCAGCAGGGGCCGCAAGGGCGCCGCAGCAAGGCACGGCCCCGACTCTCAATGCGACAGCGTCGTCTACCCCAAACACCACTGGCCCTATGGCTTCAGCGGTTCGTCATCAGATGAGAACGACGAGTATGCGGAGGAGCCCATGGATGAGCAGGACATCTACGGTAAGTGCCGCCTTCTGAATCCCCCCCCTCCCCCTGCCAACGGTGAGGGAACCGCAACACGTGGAGACGGTCGGTTCGGCGTGGCCCCCCTTGGCCCCTGAGCATTGCCAAGGGACTTGTTTTACCTTTGCACGCGCTATTTCATGACGACTAACACGCCATAGATCTCATCTCCACCATCTCGGACCCGGAGCACCCGCATACTCTGGGCCAGTTGTCTGTTGTGAGGCTCCCGGACATCCATCTGAGTCCCTCACCTGCTGAGCTAGCGAGCCCGGATTCTCTTCTCACGGTTCTTGTCGAGCTCACACCCACCATCAATCACTGTTCACTGGCGACAGTCATTGGGCTGGCGGTGCGGTGCAGGCTAGAGCAGACCCTGCCACCCAACTATCGGGTAGACGTCCGGATGAAGGATGGCTCTCATGCCCAGGATGACCAAGTCAATAAGCAACTGGGCGACAAGGAGAGAGTTGCCGCCGCCTTGGAGAATGATACTCTCCAACGCATGGTGGACAAGATGCTCGAGACATGCGCGTAAGCGGTTAGTCTAGGGATACCGCTGCGGCAACTCCCGCGCTCAGATGATTGGCTTAGTCGGGTATCAATCACCCTGACGGACCTGCCGAGGTAGTTATTGCATGGCATTCGTTACTGGGTTGACCGTCCACCATAGGCAGTCGAGCCCTCTGGAACTCCGTCACTGAGCGGCAGAATGGAAGTCCTGAGGATGAGCCCGGCCAAGCCGAGTTGGGAATGTGATTGGTGGGACAACTTCGGTCTGAGTCGTTTGGTTCGGGGATGCGCTCCCACCCGCTCGGGACGGTTCCAGGTTCTCACTCTCTTCCCGCCTGCAGGGGGCGGAGACAAGCAACCTTGCACAGAACATCACGCTGTCTACTCGGACGCCTCCCGCAGGCAGCCTGCGTGCCAGGCATTGCTCGGTGACCTGAAAGGGATCTTTTTGCAACCCTGCCTGGTTTGGTATTATTTTGAATACAAGACACATGTGAACTCAAGCTCACCAATGATGGTATGTTTTGGTTCTCGATTCCATCTCGGAATCCTTTTGTTCGTGGGGTATGTCTCGGGCCGTTTTGCTCCTATACGGCTGAGACTCGACATACCCCACCCCTTCGGACACCCTAGGCGACCGTCTTGTCCCACTCAAACATCAAGCAAACAATTCTATTTGGGTGAGACATTTGGTGTTTCTTATCATCGATAAGCACATGGGCGGATATATTGAAATGTCTAAGTTGGGCATGAATTCAAGCAGCACCGGTCTGAACGAGTTCCATAGCACTACTACCGGTGCCTGTCTTGTGTTAGTCAATCTGCCACGACTCTTGATGATGGCCCTTAAAAACACTGTCATTGCATGCATGCATGCATGGTACGCGTGGTAGTAAGATCCCACTCCCGGCATCAGTCGGGATATGCCGAAACCCCGGGCTTCGAGCTTGAAGAGGCCGTTGATTCTCGGACCCGCTAGCCCCCTTCACCATTGACTTGCCCAGTCATCATCCGTGTCTTCATTTCCCCGGATATGCGTCACTTGCATGGAACATCAGGAGTGGACGTATGTAACATCGGATGGGGCACCCGCTCGCTGGGACGCAGAGGTGGGTATCGCCGGCGATTCAGTCAGGCATATCAAGATGCAGTGCGCAAGAACTGGGACCAGGCCACCAACAAGCGAGACACTGAATGCATTCTGTTTCAGGTATAAGCCAACAAACTCTGAGAGAAACCCGCTTTCAGCCACGGCCCACATGGTCTCGATATGATCATGGGTTTCGGTGTCTCATTCCGGGGCCATGGATCAATCCGGGCCGTTCTCCCCTTGCAGGCGGCGGAGTCAGCTCCGCTTGTAGCATCACGTTTGACACGACGCCAACGACGATCCAGAAGCTCCAACAAACACCTGCATATCTCCCCTTCCTCTACTAGCGCCCCAAAAAAAAACTGACACCGACATCGATCTTCTGGAAGTAGGGAGCTCCCTACCACACACCTCAACACAAACACCGCAAGGATAGCACGTGAAAGCCGTCACGCAAACGCAAGCAGATCCCTTCCGCTCCTCCCTAATCCAGCATAGGAACTACTACCCACCTCCCTCCCTGTCTCAAACCCCAACGGCCGTTGGCGCGAAGCAACAAGCCAACGACCAAAAAGTGCCGTACATGGCCATGCACACCTCACTGCCTGGTTCTGGTGAGACATACATAGCCCACATCCGATCGCCGGCGCCACGGGTTGGGCAGTGGCCGTCGACGTAAGATGGGAACGGTCGACGTTGGTCTGGGGCCTTGTTGCGCGATCAATCAACGCTTTTGTTGGATGGACGAAATATGCCGCCGCCACCACCACCACCACCTCCCCACCTCCTCGGTCCCGGACCCATACCACGCCGTTACAATATGCCAAGTGGTGGGAATGCATCGAGAAAATTGGGACGGGGAACTCCGTCAAAAAAGATGGCAGGCGATCGCCGGCCCCCCGCAACGGCTAACTACCCATCCGATGTGAGACACCTGCACGCTCGGGGATATGGGTTCTTCGCCGGTGCCTTGTTGACAACGTTGCTGGCAGTGGTTGTCAGCGCTCGGACCGAACGACCTCGTCGACGTCGGAGTGTTAAATGCTGGTCATGCATCTCAGTAGTTCAGGTGGTTGGTTGCGAGCCTAGTGCATGTCATTTCTTGCCCCTGAAAAGGGGGGTAGCAAGCAAACATCTTGCCCGATGGGCTGACGTAGGATTGCACTCACTGCAGAATGAGTGCACAAATGCCCCACTCAAGGGTCACAGCCTCTTCAAACACGCGATCAACAGGTTCAATAGCCCATCTACATGCCTCCGTCCGTTAACGCCCCAACACCGGCCGGTACATAGCCACTCTTTCTTGAATACCCAACCCCCTTGAGCCTCAGCCCGGAGGGACATAGCCATCAGACACCATCCAGAGTCCCACCATCCACCAAACTCTGATAAAACTCGGGCTCCAAAAACTTGGCCACTGTGACATCCTCACTCAAACCCTTCCTCCGCCTAGTCTTGAGCACAAAATCCCTGGCCGTGGCCAACGGTGTTGCCATCTGCAACGGCTTGGTAACCACCTCGCGATCCAAGGGATCCCCCGGCACCATATTCCACCGGTCAAACACCAGACTGACCATGGCCTGACCGGGGGTATTGATGCGCAGATCCGTCTCAAACCCAAAGCTGTCAATGACCGGAAGCAGGCCGTTGACGCGGTAGAGCGGGGTGCCGGCGATGGGGCCATCGGACAGGACATGCCCTCGGCGGCGCGCGAGGATGTTGTAGACCATGCTGACCGAGTCCTGAGGCCCCGTCATGGAGACCGAGTACAGGGGTTCCATGAGGCGGGGCGAGGCCATTAGGAAGGAGGAGTAGCATGCGCGGCGGGTGGTGGGGATGATTTGACCGCCGCCGCGGAAGATGGCTTCTTGCGCCAGGGCGACGTCGATAAGTCGGAATTTGGTGTTGCGGATGGCTTTGGGAAAACAGGGTTAGCTGGCTTCCTTTGCACGACGACACACGACATGGGGGGGCTGAGCTGCCGGAATGGGGAGGCAGTTGGTAGGACAACGGTGCGGATCCTGCGAGTCTAGCTTCCTATTGCGAGCGGAAGGGCGGAGACACGGTGGATGCGGTGCAACCTCTTGGTCGGGTATCTTGCATGACAAGTTTGTTTCTGCAGAAGCTGCAGGATGTGCAGCTCACCGCTCCACAACCCCTGTGTTGCAATCTGAGAGAAGGAACCACTTACGTTCTTCACAGAGCGGGCCTTCACGGGTTGCCCAGCTGAACCCCTGACGGATCGACTCCTTGACCGTGTTTAACCGTTTCTTGTCAACCTATGATGATCGATTAGCACTCGCGTTTGAAGAGAACGGAACGGTTCCGGTGATCGCAGAGTGACGATGCCAATGGGAATATCCGTAATTGTGAGATGCAAAAGCTACAACTCACCTCGGTGGGTAGTGTGTCGTCCTGCAGGATGTTTGGCCCCATCTCGTCGGGACCGAACGCCCAAATGCTTCTCGCCGCAAGCATGTCCCAGCCATACTTCTCCTCGAAGAATTTGGCTGTCTTCCGCGGGGGATCGCGTATCCTGACGGCCCCCGACTCAATGTCTTTGGCAATCCCGTCATCCAGCGGCTCCGCGGCCATCGTGATGGTGTTCTTCTTGTTGGGCGTGATGGCGTAGCATTTTGTGGCCGACATGTCCTGCACTGTCTCGCAAAACCGGACAACCGGGTCCGACACCCTGACCTCCATGTCGGCGTAGAGCCGGCGCAGGTCGTGGAGCACGCAGTCCATGTACAGTTCGCCGGTGCCGAGGATGATGTGCTCCCCGGACTCCTCCACCTTGGTGGTAATCAGGGGATAGCTTTTGTTGATTTTCCTGATGCCATCGAGCATCTTTGGCAGCTCGGATGGGTTGATGGGCTCAACCGCAACCTTGAGAACCGACTCGGTGAAATGGGATAGCGGTTTGAAGATGTAAGCGTCCTCATCATCCTCGAACTTCTTGTCAACAATCGTGGCGGTCTTAACGATCGAGTTGTCGACGCCGCCGAGGAGGACCCAATTGCCTGCTGGCACACCGTCGGTAGGAATGTTGTATCGTGTTTCGGCAATGAGGACGCTGGAGACCCTGGCCAACACCATGTCTTCCTCATCGTCAATAGAGTAACCCTCACCGAGCACCCGGACCTCTGTGCCTGGCCGCGCGATGCCGCTCATAACCCGCCCGAGCGAGTAGAAGCTCTTGGCGTCGGGAGTGCTAAAGAGCTTGGTGACGTAGATCACTAGCGGTCCGTTCTGATCGCACTTCTTCATCGACCCTGCAATCTTGGTGTCAAGGGGACCGGTGTAGTACTGCGACAGCTTCTTCTCGGCAGCTTCGGCTGGTGAGGGAACATGCTGACAAACCATATCCACGAACCCCGTTGATGGGCCTGCGAATCACGTTAGTATGCCGAAAGAAAAGTTTTATCAAAATGAACATACCGAAGAACTGCTCGCACACCAACTTGAGGAGGACCTTGGCATCTGACTTGTACTGGGACGGCTTGAGCTGGATCCCAAGCTTCTCCAGGGTCTCCTTTAGGTCCTCTGGGCTCTCACTGATAGTGTGGGAGTAAATCTTGTATATCGGCTCCAGGATAAAGTTGACGAAGGATCTCTTCGCTTCCTTCTCAATCGGCTTCCTCGTAAAGCTCCTTTTCCTTTGGTTGAAGTAAACATCGCCCCATAGCCGCCGAGCAAACTCGTCAACGTTTAGCCCACCGAAGCTGTCAGAATACATTTTTGCGAAGGACCCTAAAGTGAAGCACCATCCCATAGAGGTGCAGGCAAAAAGAACGTTCCCCTTTTCAGGACTTATCCTCTTCTTTGCGCCGCGGCCAGGAATCGTATTCTCGATAACGGTATTGACTTCCTCGATAACGTGCTTCAGCTTGTAGTAGGCATCGTTGGGCGGTAGCTTGAGCTCGAGTATTAACCGGTCCAACTTGTTGACGATCAAAGTAAGGGGAATGTCCTCGAGTACTGCGTGTTTGATGATTTGCTCCGTGTTGACTTGGACGCCTTCGACCACATCCACCACCAGACACACGCCGTCCACCAGCCGAAAGGACGCAGCAACCTCGTCGACGAAATCTACATGCCCCGGGGTGTCGATGATGTTGACGAGATGTGATTTCCCTTTTGTGCTTGGGAGAACCAGGCTCATGGGCGCGGCTTTGATCGACAGCCCCCGGTCCCGCTCGATGACGTGAACATCTGTGTATCTGAGCTGCTCGTCGCGCTTCTTCCCTGTCCGCTGCTCCAACCTGTCTGTGATGGCGTGCGTCTCCAAAACCAGCATGTCCATGAACGCCGTCTTGCCGTGGTGCAGGTGTCCTGCCAGTGCAACATTGCGGATCTGCTCTGGGAAGTTCATGAGATCGGTCATGAAGCTGCGGTCGAAGTAGACGGGCGGTAGGTCCATCTCCTCAATGCTGAACTTCTTCTGCTCGACCGGCGCAACGATGGGCTGTGTCAGTGGTTGCGCATCCTCCTCTTGCACCATGGTCTCAACCCCCTCCCCGTACACCTGCGCCGCGGTCGGATAGTATTGCTTGTCCTCATGGAGAATGACAGCATTCGAGGGTCCCTCATCTGTGTGCTCGAGTCAGCGACAAATACTCGGGCGCATTGAGTGCGCACTCCATGCATACCATCAACATCCATCTGCTCCTCGACGGGAGCTTCTGCGGCTGCCTCGGGGTACTCGTCGTAGGCATAATTGCCCACGTCCACGCCATGTTCGGATTCTTCCTCGGAAGCCTCGACTTCCTCGCCAATGAAGTTGCCAAACTCGTCGTATAGGTCGTCATCCATGGTTGCGGCGGGTGCTGTGGTTCGTCTTCGAATTGGCCCCCAGAGTCGCTTTCCCGTCGCGTCGCGTACTGGTGATGTAAGGCTGCTCCCAAAAAAATGTCCTGCAGCAGTTAGCGGTGTGGCTGAGAGCTCAGGTCCATCTTTGCCTCCCAAGGCTCACCCGCCACAAGTGCGGCGCAGTGAAGTGCTCGCCGGCGATCGGCCCAGACCCTGCAGAATGGCGGATTGTTATTCGCCGCTTAGTAAACGGGGCCCAAGGGACCCTTGCTCTCCAACGAGGGGCATATCTTATCGGCGCTGCGAGTCCCTTGTTATACTAATAAGTACCTACCTGAGTTCAACAGTTGAAATTCCCCGCTACACCGACAATCCCAAGTTCCCAACCAGTTCACCTCAGGCTCTTTTACTCCATTCTACACAGAAATCGTCAACATGGCCGGTCTTCCTCCTGTCTACATCGTCTCTGCGGTGAGAACCCCCGTCGGCAGCTTCCTGGGCAGTCTTTCCAGCCTCACTGCTACACAATTGGGCTCCCATGCCATCAAGTGTAAGAACGGGCTGTTGCCACCCTCCTGACAAAAGACTGGCTTTGTTAATAACCCAACCCAACAGCTGCTGTAGAGCGAGTCCCCGAGATTAAGCCCGAGGATGTGGAAGAGGTCTTCTTTGGCAATGTGCTCTCTGCCAAGTAAGTGATCATGTCTATCCAGTTTTCCCATCACTGGATACCCCCTAATTGTGTTCTGCTCGCAGTCTCGGCCAGGCCCCTGCCCGGCAGTGCGCCATCGGTGGTGGTCTCTCAGAGAAGGTCGTCTGCACAACAGTCAACAAGGTCTGCGCGTCTGGCATGAAGGCCATCATCCTCGGTGCCCAAACCATCATGACTGGCAATGCGTCGATCGTTGTCGCGGGCGGCACCGAGAGCATGTCCAACACACCACACTACCTCCCCAACCTCCGCACCGGCGTCAAGTACGGCGACGGGGGTCTCGTCGATGGCGTGCAGAAGGATGGTCTCCGTGATGCCTACGGCAAGCAGGAGCTCATGGGTATGCAGGGCGAGCTCTGCAGCCAGGAGCACGGCATGACCCGTGAGATGCAGGACGAGTATGCCATCAACACATATAAGAAGGCTCAGGCAGCTACTGAGGCCGGCTTTTTTACCGAGATCGCTCCTATCGAGGTGAGCGGCGGCCGGGGCAAGCCCCCCGTCAAGGTCGACCGTGACGAGGAGGTCAAGAACCTGAACGTCGACAAGTTGAAGACGGTCCGCCCTGTCTTCATTCCCAGCGGCGGCACCGTCACGGCTGCCAATGCGGCTCCCATCAACGATGGTGCCGCGGCCGTGGTGCTCGTCTCTGAGGCCAAGCTCAAGGAGCTTGGTATCAAGCCTATTGCCAAGATCCTCGGCTGGGCCGATGCGGCGCGGGACCCCCCCCGCTTCACGATCGCGCCGGCGCTGGCTATCCCCAAGGCTATCAAGCACGCCGGTCTGACGGAGAACGACGTCGACTACTATGAGATCAACGAGGCTTTCTCGGTGGTGGCGCTGGCGAACATCAAGCTGCTGGGCCTTAACCCTGAGAAGGTCAACGTGTTTGGTGGCTCCGTCGCCATTGGTCACCCGCTGGGTGCCTCTGGTGCCCGCATCGTCACTACTCTGACGTCGGTGCTGCGCGAGAAGAAGGGGAAGATTGGTGTGGCCGGTATCTGCAACGGTGGTGGCGGCGCTTCGGCACTGGTGATTGAGAACCTGCAGTGAGTGGTTGTCCCGAGTGTGGTGCGTTGAGCATTAGCCAGTGGAATAGAAAAACGGGTTCCCTGCATTGGTAGTTTAAAAATGGTGCAGTTCTAATGCGGCATGAGTGTTGTTCATAGATCAGTGGCGGTTCCGCAGCTGGTCAGGCCCAGCCTATAGCATACCTTTAGTATATACTGGCGGGAATCCATGCCGGCTCATGGCTAATAATTACCAGATAATCAACCTGGTTCAGAATCCCCGTGCTTGTAATATTAATTCTCTCCTGGGGCACAGATGAGAACTAAAGGCCGCCGTAGCTGCGAACACCTTCCTTCGGCCGCCGCAGCAAGCCTAGCTCCCCGGCCTCCAAGCTTTAACACACCCGTCCTCCCCAGCAGTGAACACCACTTGCTGCTCATCGTAGAAACAAAAACTCCTTACCAGCTCCGACCCATGCGCACCCGGCAGCCCAACAATAGAATCCCTGTCCAACCCCCATCCATCAGGGCCCTTGGCCAGGTGAATCAGTTGAAACATCTCCTGGCTATTACCATCAAACCCCTCGTCAGCATCAATCCCACCCAAAAAACATCGCAAACCCTAATCAGCAAAAAAAGGAAAGGCTTACTCCTGGCCCCCCACACCTACAACCGCCCCGTTGCCGTCCGCCTTGGGCACCACGCTCGCCAGGTACTGACACCCGAGCGCCGTGCGCACGTCGCCGAGGTCGAGCGTTGCCGCGCCCGTGTGGGTCTGCTCGGCCGTGTCGTACAGCGCGAACTTTTCGTCGTGGGACGCGGCAAAGACCTCGGTCGCGTTGAGGAAGCCCGCCCGGTGGATCGAGCCGTGGTTGAAGGTGGCCAGCACGGCGTCGTCTTCGTCGGCGACGAGCGTGTCGGTTATGTTGAGGAGCCCGTCGGTTGAACCCGAGAGGAGGAGGGTGGGGGTTGTGGGGTGGGTTGTTAGCTGTGGGGTGTAGGGGATGGGGCGTTAGTGGGTTGGATAGAGGAAGGGTGGTGGCGAGGAGAAGTACCTCGGTGATGTCGTCTGAGTGGCCTTCATTGTATTGCGTTCTTGGGGCGGAGGGTGAGCGGAGATCCCTGATGTTGGTGTTTTAGTTTGAGTAAACGGATGGCGGAGAGAGGGCGACAGACGAACCAAATGATGATGAATGCCTGGTGGTTCGCCAGCTCCGTGCCCGCTGCAATAGTGTTGGCCTCGTTTGAACAGGCCAGTGACAGTAAACCAGGCAAATTCCCTGGGTCCATCTATGAGCATGATTCATTCAAGGAGAAAGTGATGAGCGGACACACCCCCTATTTGCAGTGCCCGGGCATTTGAAGGGTCCAGACGCAGATCCCACACCGAGATGGTGCCATTCTCTCCTGTTGTGCAGATGACAGAGTCGGCCGCGCTGTATACCTTGGCTGCCGTGAGGTTCCCGTGGTCTGTCCTGATCTTCTTGACTGGTCCCTGATTCAATCTCAGGGGTTCGAACAGACTCAGCGTTTGGTCTGATGCTGTTGCTGCGAAGCCGGTGGCAACGGGGAGGATGTCCAGGACATAGGTTTCCTGTCCAGGGTACTTGTACCCGTCTGTGTTGGTGAGGTGATACATTGCAAAGTCCTTCCTCCCCCTTTTTCTTCCAGCTCGGATTCAACGCCGGGACAAATCCTCGTGTAAGTCAGCTTCAAATTTGGGCGCAGACGATGAAATGTTGCACTTGGCTTGGTGCGAGTCTCGGGTCACATACTTGGCTGAAAATATCCTCTCCGCTCAAAATAAAAAGTCGAGCATTACTTGTGAGAGTCAATACTGTGAATCTTCGTTTCTTATCACTAATTTTGTGCTTGAGAAGTTGGGCATGTTGTGACTTGAGAGGTGGGATTCTTCAAAGCCCAGAACAGAATCTCACAGTCGCCAGCCGGCGGCCAGCTGATGCGCGGAGTGTGCAGGTGTGGTCTTTAACTACCCCTGTCTGTCTTCGCAGCAGTTGCCACGAGACGGGCCCCCCTGGCGGCAGCTTAGGTAACTGCATCATCGCATCACAGCCTAGTGGGGAGCTTTTGTTCTGGACAGCTTGTAAGAATTACGCACAGCTGATGGTTTCCGGCGCGCCGCATGAGCTGCCTAACTCCTCCCTCTTTTTTTTCTGACGCGTTCTAGCTCGAATCTACTAAGTCAGCCATGGAATGAACGCCTCGCACTGCTACTTTTTTATTTCCAGCACTCCACCATGAAGAGGCTTCTATGGTTATTCCGTAAGCCACCAATATCCAGAGTCGCATGAGCAACCAACCCACTAACACCCGTCCTCCCTTAGTGCTCCTGCAGGCCATCGCCTTTGCCTACGCCGATGGACAGGCTGACCAACATGTTCTCGGCGGTGATACAGCTAAGGAAACAAACGGCGATTCATTCCGGGCCGAGGTAACCGCGCAGAGCGGCGGGCAAACGGTCCGCGAACCTGGTAGGCCTGCCGGTAGGATCAAACAGTCAAGAATGGCATCACTGACGGACCCTAGGCGCCGACCTCGTTGATACAGCCCTCGTCGAACTGCGCAAGCTATACCAGCCGCTCCACCACCGGGCGCGGAAGCAACATGGCGTCATGGGCACCCTGCTGCATCTCGCCCTCAAAGCTGTCCCGACGCTCCGCCTCAGCGCGCCGACTCCCGAATCGACGTCCAAGAACGCGCTTAGCGGAAAGTTGTTACATGCGACAAAGCTTCTCGAGGAATCCGCCCGACAGAACAACTCAGACGCGCTCTACGTCCTTGCCGAGCTCAACTTCTACGGCAACTTCTCGTACCCGCGAAACTTCTCGGCAGCCTTCGACCACTACAACCAGCTGGCATTGCTCAATGGAAACAGTTCTGCCTTGTATATGATTGGATTGATGTACTCGACCGGGATTGGGGGCGCTATGGAGCGCGACCAGGCCCGCGCTCTTCTGTACTACACCTTCGCCGCCAACAGGGGCCACACGAGGGCCGAGATGACGGTGGCGTATCGGCACCACGCGGGGATTGGGACGCCCAAGAACTGCGAAATGGCCGTCAAATACTACAAGCGGGTGGCAGACAAGGCCGTTTCGTGGTACCGGTCGGGGCCCCCGGGTGGGAAGAGCTGGATTTCAGAAGCCCATAGGATCGCGGACGAGACAGGTGGTGCCTATGGAGAAGGGGCTAGCGCTGCTAGTGCGGGCGAAAACGCCCTCAAGGCACACCCTAATTCGGATGCGCATGCTTCGATTGAGGACATCATTGAGTATCTGGATCTCATGTCTCAAAAGGGCGATTTTAAGGCGTCATTCAACCTGGGGCGCATCTATTACGAGGGACAAAGGGGTCTCGACAAGAACTTGGTGTTGGCCAGGAAGTATTTCTTTGATGTCGCACAGAAATACTGGAAGAAGAACCGTCCCGTTGAAAACCCAAAGCCTAACCTGGATAAGACGGCTGGCAAGGCGGCGGGTTTCATAGGGCGCATGTACATGCGTGGAGAAGGCGCCGAGCAGAACTTTGACCGCGCCAAGTTCTGGTTCGAACGTGGGAACATCCTTAAGGACCCGCAGTCTCAGTACGGCTTGGGTCTCCTGTACCTCCACGGATACGGCGTCAAGGCGGACACGGCTCAAGCTATCGAATACTTCCGGGCTGCTGCTGGACAGGACTATGCCGCCGCCCAGGTGCAGCTCGGATACCTCTACCTCGATCACGGGAGCAACGAGGACGTAGCAACCGGAAACCACTACTTCGAAATGGCCGCACGGTGGGCCAACCTCGAGGCCTACTATCACCTTGCCGAAGCAAACAATATCGGCGTGACTCACGACAGATCGTGCGCCACAGCCTTGAGCTACTATAAGAACGTAGCTGAAAGGGCCGAGCCCCTTGTTTCGTCCTGGGGGGAAGCCAACTTGGCATACGAAGCCGGCGACACTGAGCTGGCACTCCTCGAGTACCTGGGCGCGGCGGAACAAGGATATGAGAAGGCGCAAAACAACATCGCTTACATTCTCGATCCGGACAAGTCCCGGCTGCCGATCTCTCAGCTGCTATCCCATCGCGGCTCAACATCGCCGTTACTCCAAGATCCTACTCTAGCCCTGATTTACTGGACTCGCTCGTCCCGCCAGGGGAATATCGACGCATTGGTGAAGATGGGCGACTACTACCTGTATGGGATCGGCACTGACGCCGACGTGGACAAGGCCGTCCAGTGTTACACCGGAGCCTCCGACTACCATCAGAGCGCGCAGGCGCTGTACAATCTCGGATGGATGCACGAGCACGGCATCGGCCTGGATCAGGACTATCACTTAGCCAAGCGCTATTACGACGCTGCGCAGGCGACCAACGACGAGGCGTACCTCCCCGTTGCGCTCAGCTTGTTGAAATTGCGGGCAAAAAGCGCTTGGAATACATTGACTCATGGGAGGATCAACTCTATAAAAGATGAACCGAGTAGGTGCCCAATTCTTACGCGGCCTTGTTGAACATAGAACTGACTGAACTTACCTGCACAGCACCCAAGAAGGAATGGTCGCTCAGCGACTGGATCAACAATTTCCTCCAAGACGATGCCGCGCAATACTTGGATGAGCTTTACGATGAGATGTACGAAGAGGACACGATGCCGGGTGGCGATCCACTGGATTTCGACGACGGCATCATGGAGAGCGTTGTGATCCTCGGCCTGGCCGCTGCGCTTATTTTCCTGGTGATGTACCGCCAGCAGCGCCAGCAAGCGGCGCGACGGCAGGAGGAGGCAGGGAGGCAGCAGCAGCAACAGCATCAAGGTATTGCAGCCCAGGGAGGAGTCGTTGGGGGCAACCAACAGCCACCGCAGCAACAGGAAAGGGGGTTCTTCCCACAACCCGGAGACCCTGGTTTCGGGCAGTGGGCTGCCGGAGGGGTCGGTCATTGAGATCCCGTAAAAATCTTGTATGCACAGTAGGGTACCACGGGCATGGAGCAGCGGCGTACTCGGTTGGATGAATTATTACGGTTTAGATTTGGTCAGCGTTGAGGTTTACAATTGACGTCAACGGTATGTATGCATTGTACATTCAACACACAGGTTCTATCGTGTATAAAGTGGCGGTGACTGTTTCCAGAGACAGTTGTTGCAAGTGCTACTCAATGCGGTGGTATAGTCCATACACTCAGTACTGTACCATCTGCCGCTTGCACTTTTTTGACTTGCACAGCAGTTCCCGCAATTTGTCTCGGCATCAACGAAAAATCCTCGAACAACTTCCATTTTCAGCATCTCGCCCAACGACTCAGACTTTCAGATCTCAACCACAACCGGCCGTCCTCAAAAGAATGTGACATCATACAAAAATGCACCTCAATCACAGTCCACACAATGTCATTCCAAACTCCCGGTGGCCCGGCCGCCAAAAGGCGTCGAATTGAAGCAGCGATTGTCGCCCTCCGGAAACCCTTCAGGTCGCCGCTCATAAGCCGCCAACAGAACGAGCCTGCACAAAACTCACCCACAACCAGCCGGACACCTTCCACTTCGCGTGCCCCAGCAACGCCAGTACCTTCCAGAAGCCCGCACCCTGCAGCTGCAACAGCAGCAGCAACAACAACAACAACATCATCATCGACAACAGCACCGTCTCCCCTCTCCACCGGCCAGAACCTCATCACCACCACTACCGCCACCACCACCAGTGGCAACAGTAGTACTACTACCCCACAGCCGAATCAGGCCCCGACCGGAAGTCAGGTATCTCGGCCCAGCCGCGGCAGTGGCCCAAGTTTGAGCACCACCAAGGGCAACGCCACCCCCACCACCCCTAGCAAGCCCAATGCCAACGAGAGAGACGATGATGATAATGCCGATGCCGACGCCCTCCTAACCCAACTGGCCGCCTCCCAGAAACACCTCGCGTCCGCGCTCCGCACCACACAGCAACGGCTTGAGCTCGTACGCCAGGCCCGTCGGATCGAGGAGGCTTCGGCTGCGAGACGGTCTCGGCCTGGGGGGCAGGAGGGTCGGGCTGGGGACGGGGAAGTCGATGCCGGGCTGGGGGAGATGGTGGCAAAGTGGAAGGGTGCGAGCAGGTTGGCGGCGGAGGAGTTGTTTGCGTTGATTCGGGGCCGGGTGGAGGGGATGGGAGGTGCGAAGGCTTGGAGGGAGAGTCGGCGGTGGCAGGGCAGGGGAGGGGGTTATGGGTTTGGGGATGGGGATGGGGGTGGAGTTGGGGAGAGGGGGGAAGGGAGGGGGGTTGATGACGAGGGAGAGAGGGATGAGGAGGAGAAGGATGAGGAAGAAGAGGAGGAGGAGGAGGAGGAGGAAAATGAGGAATCGGTGAGTGGAGTTGGGTTGAGTTGATATGGAGGGTTGGAACGGGAGCTGACTGGTCACAGGAGTTTACGATGCTTATGATGCTTGAGAGTCTGAATATCGAGCCAGGTATATTGGGGTATGATCCGGTCGAGGATAGGTGGCGGGATTGATGTTTGCTGTTCATGGCCGTCATGAGGATCGATGACTACGAGGCATCACTGGGCGGATTCGGGGTACATACAGTAGCCGTCGGGCAAACATTACGAGCTCAGGCTGACCAAACGTTCGGTACGTACTACTCCACTAAAAGTGCCAGTCTCGGACTCGCGGTGTTTAGCTGCTAAAGGTGGCAGTCCTGACGCGCGGGTTTCCGAAGAGCAGAGCACTCTCAACGTTGAAGAAGCCATAGGCGGCATATCCTATTTTTAAACTGACATTCCCGGCCTCTGGGTTGCCCGCTATGCTAAACGGAGTTAAGACCTAGGTTATACCTATCTCCGCGCACAAGAAGACGGAGGCAAGCGGGGGTTGACAAGTACTAAAGGGGAGGCATAACGCAGAGTTACACGTAACCAATGGGACCCTCCTTGTTGAGACAAGATCACTTCATTACTTTACAAAGACAACTTATATTGATCTGAACAACTACTGACGGCAAAGTACTTAAAACATGGCCTTCAGCTACAAGCGCGTTCTTCTCGTTGGAGCCACGTCGGGGATTGGGGCTGCAATGGCCGACAAGCTCATCCTGGAGGGCGCCAAGGTCATCGCTGTTGGGCGTCGTCAGGAGAGACTGGACGCTTTTGTTCAAAAGCATGGCCCGGAAAAGGCCAGCGGTGTCCGATACGATGTCACGGATAGGGCTGGCCTGAATGCTTTTGTTGAAGGGTAAGTGTGACACTAAAAAAGAAAAGATCTGTGTTATTGCATTTTCGCTGAAGCGACCGCAGCATTGTGAGCAAGTACCCCGACCTCGACTGCGTCTTTCTCAACTCCGGAGTCCAGAGCCAGATTCGGCTTTCAAGACCGGCGGAGGTTGACCTGGATGCCTTCCATCAAGAGATGAGCACCAACTTCTCTCATCTTGTGGACCTATCGATCAAGTTTCTCCCCCATCTGCTACAGAAGCCGTTTCCCACCGCGTTGGTGGTCACTGGCAGCCTCATTGCGATCATCCCCGGTGTCACTGTGCCGGCATATTCGGCTTCGAAAGCAGCGCTAAACGCATTTGTTTACTGTCTCCGTCGTCAGAACCAAGGGTCAAACACAAAGATCATCGAGATCTGGCCTCCACTCGTCCAGAGTAAACTGCCCCGATTCCACAGCTCTCTGGTTGTGCCTCGAGGCTCTTTTGCTGATTGGTTTTTCTAGCTGAAATCCATGACTACATGGGACCGGAAAGAGGTCGGTCTATGGGGATGCCTGTCGAGGAGTTCGTCGAGAAGGCGTGGTCGCAGCTTGCAGCAGGTTCTGAGCACGTCATTGTTGGTGCGTTAGGGCCGGATGAACCCTTTACGGAGATGGTCAAACAACGAAGGGGGTACTTTGACACGCTGTCGAACCTCATGCTGGGGCACTTCGAGTTGTGACTCGATGTACATGCGGCATGTGGGTAGTGTAAGCCGTCGAACCCTGGAACAGGAAGTAGCAGGATGTCCAGTAACCACAACTTGGGCATGATCATGAGCCTATCCACCGCGGCAGGTGATGTTGTAACGAGAACAAAAGTGCAAAAGGGAACAGCTCCAGGGTGTCTTGGCCAGGATAACTCGAAGTTTCAAGAGGACTGAATGAGAATGAAGTGATCAACGTAAATAACGGAGAGCCACTCGAGAAAACTTACATACAAACAACCCCGCCTAATAAATGACTTACACTGCCCGGTTTGGCAAGTCTGCACACGAGCCATTCATCATCGTTGATGGAGGGGCAGAATTGAGAGTGTGGAGCCAGCCCTTTGCAGAAGCAGCTAGCCTGTTTTGTAGCATTCGGGCGCGGACGGCAGGGAGCAAAGCTCCCTGTGCCGGGGGAGGTAATCAGAAGACGAAGGATTGGTCTGCTGTGGTTCAAGTGGGTCTCGATCGGTTCACCCTCGGCAAACCGCACTGCAATTCCCGTCATCAACGCCGCCACTGCGCCCTGCCGTCCCGAGGTCTTTTCCGACTGCACATCTCTTGTCCACGCCAGCAACGTCGCCGTCGCCAGCGCAAGTGCATCAATTGCCCGTGTCGCAACCATGGCAGCTCTCCGCTCTTCCGCCTCCCGCTTGATCGGCGCCGCGTCCAGGCCGGCCCTGCGCGCCGCTGCCGGTACTCCGGCCGCCGTGCGCGGCATGGCCCAGGTCACCGACGGCCAGCAGCACAGCCAGACGGCGTCCGGCGACAATGCCAAACTCAAGACCTTCCAAATCTACCGCTGGAACCCCGACACACCGACCGAGAAGCCGCGCATGCAGAGCTACACCCTCGACCTCAACAAGACCGGGCCCATGGTCCTCGACGCCCTGATCCGCATCAAGAACGAGATCGACCCGACTCTCACCTTCCGCCGGTCCTGCAGAGAGGGCATTTGCGGCAGCTGCGCCATGAACATCAATGGCACCAACACCCTCGCCTGCCTGTGTATGTTTGGATTGAAGAAGAAAAATACCGGGGGACGCGGAGCGAGGACGCTGACAGTTGGCAGGCCGCATCCCCTCCGAGGACAATGCCCAGATGAAGATCTACCCGCTCCCGCACACCTACGTCGTCAAGGATCTGGTGCCCGATCTTACCCAGTTCTACAAGCAGTACAAGTCGATCAAGCCATACCTGCAGAGGGATACTCCCGCACCGGATGTGAGTCGCGCGAAAAAAAAAAAAAAAAAAGGCGCCGCCAGCGCCCGAGGAGGATTTCACTGACAAACAGCGCAGGGCAAGGAGTACAGGCAAAGCAAGGCGGACCGGAAGAAGCTCGACGGCCTCTATGAGTGCATTCTTTGCGCGTGCTGCTCGACCTCGTGCCCGTCGTACTGGTGGAACTCGGAGGAATACCTCGGCCCCGCCATCCTGCTCCAGTCGTACCGGTGGTTGGTCGATTCCCGCGACGAGAGGACCGCCGAGCGCAAGGACGCCCTCAACAACTCTATGAGCCTATACCGCTGCCACACCATTCTCAACTGCACCCGGACATGCCCCAAGGGCCTCAACCCCGGTCTGGCGATTGCCGAGATCAAGAAGGACATGGCTTTTTAAAATGAGCGGTGGGCCAAGGGAGAAGAGAGGAGGGAGAGATTGGTTGCAGAGAATGAACGGCGTGGGCGACAAAAAGAGTGGGCGGTGGTGTGAGTCCTGAATATATCGGGCTTTTGGTAGATGTGTAAACTTACCCTGGTCTCCTGCATGGTCGGAGTTTACTTTGTCACAGTAACAGCAAATAGGATGGTTTTACGGTTCGCATGGTTCTTTATTCGACCAGTTTTGGATCTGGCCGTATTTTTCCATCGCTGGCGTGGCAGCTTTGCATGAGCCCAACCCTTCTTGTGTGCAGCAATCCAGACAACCGACGGAGATTTTTGAGGAAGGAAACGACCGCGGAAAAACGGTTAACAATAATACATCAAGCATCCAAAGACAACTTTTTCCATCTTGGCAGCAACCCGAATTCCGAATCCCCCTCTTTCAATGACCACCTTCTTGGTCCCGCCCCCCGGCTTCCCTCCAATCTCTCAACAAACTCGTCCAGCTCATCACCAGCGTACATTACGCATTCTTGACAGTCTCATACACCACGTTGACGGGCATGTAATTCTCAGTGGTCCATGCGTTGACTGCCACATCACTCCAAGTCAGCGTCCCAGCTGGGCTAGGGGAGAACGAACCGAAACGGGGTGAGGAAAAAAGAAGAAAAAATACGTACCATCCTTCCACTTGACAACCCACCCCTGTTCCGCCTCGCCACGTTTCCCCCTGGAAGCCGTCGAGGGGAAAGCAACCCACCGCCCCTGGGCCTGCTCCCCGGCGTACTTGACTGTGCCGTCCGCCTCGAGGCTGAACGACGTCCAGTCCAGCGTCGTGCCCTCGGGCAGCGTGACGGCCGCGGGGTCGTCGAGGCTGGCAAAGTCCAGCAGGCCGTAGGAGCCCACCACCGCGAGCGTGTTGCCCGTGTCCTGGGTGTGGAGTTCCGAGAGGCCAGTGGCGGGGTTCTGGACCTGGTAGAACTTGATGCTGGGCGTGGTGGACGAGGGCTCGGCCGTGTAGACGCCTAGGGTGGTGCTGTTTGCGTCGGGCGTCGTCGTGGTAATGTACAGGCCGTCGAGGGACTTTACGGGTCTGTGTTTGGGAAAAGGGGGGTGGTTTGGTTAGGTAGGTATGGACTGAGTTTGTGGGTTTGGTTTTGTGGTGAAGGAGGTTTGAGGGGGAGGGGGCGGGCGGGCGGGTTTGAGGAAAGAGTGATGATGGCGGTGATGGCTGGATCGAGTCTTACGAGGAGAGGCGCAGGGTGTAGATCGCCTGCTCGACATCGCGACGGGTGGGAGATGTCAGGCCGGTGGAGGCGAGGAGGGACACAACAAGAGTCTGGAGTCTCATGATGATTGATGGATGGAGAGCTGGTGAGCTGGCTGCTGTTGTTGTTGGTGGTGGTGTTGGCTGTCAGGAAGGGACTGCTTCTGAACGGTGTGAGGCTGCGGAGTTGATGCTGGGGCTGGCGATGATGATCCTCATTTCGTCTGGCACGTTGGCGGAAGGAGCATGCTCTTTTATGTTCGTCCTCGCCCCTACCCCCTTTGTCTGTCTCAGGCTTCCCATCTCATCACACCATCTCACATGTCATTGCACAACACCGAAGAGTTCTTTCCTCATCGTTGCTGTCCACCTTCCCCCCACGACGAAGGTTTGCGGCAATCCACGGCCAACGTCACCCGAGTTTTGCTTGTGCCACCGCGCGCGCATTGCCGTCGCCCTATCGCACACGTGTGGCAATACAGGCAAATTGTGGTGTTCCTGATGGATTCTACCGTCCCAGATATTACGGGCTGCAGACGCCATGCAGTTGATCTATTTAATTAACCAGATATTTGGCAAGCACTTATTTTTAGCAGCCGGCTCCTCCTCTCTCGCAGTTGCATACAAATTGACCAAGACAGACAGGGCGGGTCTATGCGGGTCCTCCGGACCAAGTGCCGCTGCGCATCGGCGGATTCCCGGATGGAGTCCCGCCCTGCGTTGGCTGTGATTGCCCTTGCATCGCCGAGTCCGTCACGCCTGCCTGTTGCGAACGCGAGTCCGGTCTCTCACCGGGTGCCGTCGGTTCTAGAAGGACTCAGGCTTGGCCAGGCCACTCGGGCACCTCAAAGGCTCAATGTGCTCGTCAATCTTTTCATCATTGTTGGACCACCATCACCAGTTCCCGCCCTGTTTGTCCCGCCGCCTCCTTCCTGTTCGACAACGGGACTGGTTCACCGTCGTCACCACCGCCGTGATGCACTTCAATCAACAGAATCCACCGAACGACACAGGTTTCGTCTCCGAGGAAAGCCGTGATCACCCGCAACACGCAACAACGGCCAGTCCCCCACGTCATAAAATGTAAAATCGCGGCAACGACGATACTGCTATACAATTCTACAGTAGCCACGCCAAGGACGTCCAGGCCCTCGCCACCTCCCCGTATCGCCTTGCCTCTCTACACTACATACCTAAGGTAGGTATTGTACAGTACAGTAGATCCGGCAATGGTCTGGCCAGCGTCGTAACGGTCCTGCACACGGCCCGGGGAATTTTGACTTCCGGATCTGCCCACCCGTTCCGTAGACCCCAGGGTTGAGCTACCTTAGCCTGATGCCCCACGTAACCCTACCTTAACTTGACCGTTCTGCAGTTGACCAGCCTTCTCAGCGGAGCTTTCCTTTTCCTTGCCCTTTTCTGTCAAGCCTGTGCTTAAAGTATCCGCCTTGGCTTCCATTGCGGCGCCATTCCATGAATCGGATACGAGGATTCCCGCCAACGAGTAGCGGTGGACGGTTGGCAAAAGACGGCTTGATAATGCCAACTCCTTAGCATTCTTGTTCGTGATAGGTCGGTGCACTATGTACGGGTTTAGTTTCTAAGCGATGTGTGCTACCTACTCTGAGCTGTTACATTCCGGTATCTCTAAGGGCAACCGGTTGTCTGGACCTGGCCACAATCTGTCCTATATCAGAGAGTATGGTTCGCCGTCTTTTGGAACGCAAGTTCGTCCTGCTCTACTCCTGATCGTTCACCTTCCTATCTGGGGATTTAACCGGCCATCAAAGTCTGTGTCGACTTACATACCACTCACCCAACATGCATTACACAGCTGCCATTCTCTTGCTCGGAGGGCTGGTCACCGCCGTCCCGGTGGCCGTGGAGGAGAAGTGCCTGTCGCAGACGATCTGCGTTGACTCCATCAACCCATGCGGGATCAAATATGGCGGGTATGAACTCCGGTGACAAGAAGAGGGAAAGAGAGCGGTTTGCTAAAAAAAAAAAACCATGGTGGTAGCTGCTACGACGTATGCGACGCTGCGGCGAAGCCCAAGCCGCCGCCGTGCCCGTCGATCACCAAGAAGCCTCCCGTTCCGACGCCCACCCCCATCGTCAGCTTGATAGTCACCACCAAGATCACCACCCTGAAGCCTGAGCCGACGAAAACCATAATCACCACCAAGAAACCAAAGCCGAGCAGCACCAAGAAGCCCACGCCGCCCACTACCAAGCCCACGCCGTCCACCACCAAGAAGGTCACGACCAAGAAGCCTACTCCCACGCTCACCAAGATCACCACCAAGAAGCCCACCCCGACCACCACCAAATGCGCTGCCACCGCCACCGTCTGCTGGGACGGCATCAACGAGTGCGGCAAGATGTACGGAGGGTAAGTCACTCCCTGGACTGTGTGCTATTGTGAGGAGTCCGCTGAGATTTCATCGCAGATGCTTCCCTGACTGCAAGCCGTGGCCCACTTTCACGCCGCCGCCGTGCCCAACCAAGGTGTCTATGACCAAGGAGATTACCGATGTCATTACCCGGGTTACGGCGCTGCCCACTATTTCGGCGGTTCATCCCTAGGCTTGGGAGAGAAGCGTTCTCTCGGGATGGGCGGTGTTTTGGCAAGTGGTTTTGTTGGGAGGGGCGGGGCTCCTTTTCTTCATGGTGATGTTTATCTTTAAGCGAAATGTGTTTTAGGGTGAGGGGGGAAAAAGGGGGTGACCCAAAAAACGAATCCCAAGAGCTCATGCGCAAATGATGAGTGTTGGGTAAAAAAGAGGAGCTTTCGCTGGTTTGAAATCTACGCTGCTCGCCTTTCCCCATGACACTGATTTGATGAAAGTGAATGTAGTACAAAGAAAAATATGGACCAGAAATGTGGGCTTCGTATAAGAAACTACCAAAGACAGAGAGGACTTACCAGCTGATAAGTCTCCGACCGTCGTTAGATGGGTGTCCAGTTATGGAAGAGTTGAGTAAAACCGATGTTCTAACATACTGAGTTTATGTAACTGTCTTCTTCCCTTTTCAGATCGAATAATAATGGCAGGGTACCTTTGTCCATTTTGACTTTGCTAAGGACCGCGATCTTGACGCCAATCCATTGCCATTTTGTAACCACCGTATCATGCATGTTTACTCTAGTGGATCACCCCTAAAGAACAAAAACAAAATCCAAACCAGCAACAGTCACACCACCATCTGCTTTGACGTTTTCCCCAGCCAAACGAGCGCGGTCTATTTCCCCTTCGCAGCAAGGTACGCCGCATCTCCCACCTCTCTCAACTTATCCCCCTTGACAATCACCTGCTCTTCCATATCCAGCTGATACTCTCTCATCTTCTCCTGGTACTCGGGCACAAACGACCCCAGGATACGCACCGCCAGCAACGCGGCATTCGTCGAGTTGTTGATCCCCACCGTCGCCGTCGGGACACCCCTCTGCATCTCCGCGTCAGCCAATCCAACCACGCGGACAATCATACACGACGTCAATCGAATGGAGAAAAGAAACTCACCGGCATCTGCACAATGCTCAAGAGACTATCCAGGCCATCCAGATGCGTCGCCTTGACGGGCACGCCAATGACGGGCAGCGGCGTCTCGGACGAGAGCATGCCGGGCAGGTGGGCGGCGCCGCCGGCCGCGGCAATGATCACCTTGATGCCCCTGCCGGCGGCCTCGTCGGCGACCCGCATCATGTACTTCGGGGTGCGGTGCGCTGAGGTGATGTCCAGCGCGTAGGGCACGCCAAACTCGCGGAGGATGTCCAGGCCGGCTCTGAGAACCGGTAAGTCCGAGTCTGAACCCATTGTTACGAGGACTAGCGGGGTTTCGGGCGATGGCTGTGTTTGCGTGGCGACCGCGGGTCCGGACTTGGTGGGTGTGGCAGTAGGTTCCTGCTTGGGGCGTAGCGTTTCGCGGGTTGCAGAGAGACGGTCCTGGCGGATTTGGTCGACCAGGTCGATGAAGGGCTTTGCTTTAGCTTCGAGGGCTTGGATGGTGGAGGTGCCGGTCAACGTGATGTGGCCGATCTTGCGGCCGGGTTTGGAGGTTTTGTTGTAGAGGTGCAGGTAGACGTCCATGTCGTCCTCGAAGGTGTTTCTGGCGAGCTCAGCCAGCTTGAGGTGAGCGGAAGGGGTGGCACCGCCGAGAATGTTGAGCATGATGGAGGACGCGACCCTCGGGGTCAGCGTCTTGGGCACGGGCAGATCGAGAACGGCGTGTATTTGCGCCTTATACTGTGACATTTGTGGGACTGCCTCGATGGTGTAGTGGCCCGAGTTATGAGGGCGCGGGGCAACCTCATTGACCATCAGGGAGCCTATAAAAAAAAAAGAAAAGAAGAAAAAGGTCAGTGGAAAACAACCAAGGGGCGACTGGTTAATCCTCACCATCTTCAAGAACAAACATCTCCACGGCAAAGACACCCCTGCCCCATATTGTGCTGATCACTTCGGTCGCCAGCTTTCTGGCCGCTTCACATATTGTTTGTGAGACGTCTCTTGGCGGCATAAAGACCTTGGTGCAGATGCTGTCTTCGTGGATTGTCTCAACAGCCGGGTAGGCCACGCAGTCCTTGAGCTTGCCGCGGTCGTCCTCTGTCCTGATGACCATCACCGCCAGCTCCTTGACAAATGGCGCCCACTTCTCGGCGTACAGACTGAGCCCACCGAGAGCTTTGACTGCGGCCTCAAAGTCGGCCTCACTGTCGACTTTGAAGTTGCCCCGTCCATCGTAGCTGCCCTTCCGCGCCTTGAGCATGAAGGGAAACCCGAATCTGGCAGCGGCGTTCTTGAGGGAGAGGAGGGCGGCTGGTCCCGACTCGATCGCCACCTGCTCGGCGATGGGGATGGCCTTGTCACTGTTGCGGAAGTGCTCCTTCTGAAGGTACTTGTCCTGGATGAGCCGGATGGACCTCCACGAGGGGTGAATGGGCGGCCTGTGAATCGTTATGGATCCGTCTGCTTGCTTGACCTCGACGCCGTTCTTCTCGATGTCCTCGAGGACCTCGGTCTCGACATGCTCGATTTCGACCGACAGGAAGTCGGACTGCGCAGCCAACTCCCGGATGCGGGCCGGGTCCTTGAAAGAGCCCGTGACATGGCGGTTGGTGTTGTGCGCCTGTTTGGCGGGGGAGTTCTCTTCGTCGAGAACGGCGATGTCAATCCCCAGCGGATTGGCAGCCTCGCACAGCATGCGGCCGAGCTGGCCGCCGCCCAGCATCCCAATTACGGGGTTCCTGTCGTCTGACATTGCCAGTAATTTTATTTCCCTTTATATCACACCAGATTTTGTCGATTGGTAGGAATTGTCAACTTCCACCCAGATCCCAGATGTTGGAGGGGCAAGACCCGAGATCGGGTAATAAATGGCTCGAAATTTTGTAAGTCGCTGCTGGTAAGTGTGACTAACAGGCAGTATTACGGCACATGTTTGTTACAACCCCGCCATCGTAGAAATGGAAGACTTGAAAGCTGCGTCGATGACCCGGCATAAAATTTTGGGGTAAAAGCTGGTATGCTACATGAGGATATCAAAGAATTGTCTTTGAATAGACAAATAGCAACCAATGAGTATGAGTAATGCCCGGGGCCGGACGGGGCACTTGACTCACTATGGTATGAAATATTCTATGCCACCCAAGTGAGTGTTACAGTACATACATGGCGGGGCAATCTGGGCCTCAAACTCAATCCGTCTTCCCTCTTCATTGAACATATCGGAAATTCACTACACTCATTTGCATAGTTCCGGCGGTTGTATTCAAGTAATTTTTTTTCCCCCTCACCATGACCCAGATATCAGATTCAGAATATATCCAGTAAGACTGCCTCTTCTCTTGCCCGTGGACGGTGAGGCCTATGAGCATACTTTGCCTGCTGTTAGTGTTCAGACGGTCACTTACACACCAATTACTGTAGCCCCCTGAAACTCTTCGACATTGCTAAAAATGAAAAGAGATTTCTCTATACATGTGCACCTATGGTGCGCTATAGCAAGGCAAGCGGCCTACATCAGTCCCTTTTACTTTGGGGCCATGTCCTGACGGCTAGTAGCTGGCCTTTCGGCAGACAGTCCACGCCTACGGTACAGATTTATGCTGGACACCTATGATCCTGGCCAAGGAGTTCAATAGGAACCGGTTTGCAAGAGACAGCGGTTGGTCCACGCGGCCTATCTCAACGGTGAGCCCTCGCTGACCCTTCCTCCAGACTTCACAATATCCACCAACGGCCCTCAGCCTCCAACAATAGTCCAGTTTGGCGCCAACGTGCCCCAGGAGCTGGCAAGAGCCTCTTCCCTCGTGGCTCCCTTCTGCAGCGGCGTGGACTTGAACTGCGGCTGTCCTCAGTCATGGGCCTGTTCCCAGACCCTGGGGGCAGCCCTCATGGAAAGGCGGGAGCTGGTGCGGGACATGGTCGTCGAGACACGGGAGCAGTTGCGTCGCGATGGTTGGGGCGTCGAGAGGGAAAAGGACGTGGATAACCCCAAGGGGAGGAGTGTGAGCGTCAAGATCCGCGTGCACAAGGATCTCCGGTTCGTGGACTTCCCGCCCGGCCCGTCAGGCGCTCCTCCGACTAACAGGCGGCCAACACAACACAAGCAAAACAATAGACTTCGTCACCACCGTCCTAGGCCCCGACCAAGACCGCCACATCGACTGGCTGACCATCCACCCGCGCACCCGCTCCACACCCTCCAGCACTCCAATCAACCTCGAAGCCCTCGAGATCCTCACCTCCACCTTCGGCGCCCGCGTCCCCATCCTCCTCTCAGGCGACGTCTTCGCCCTCAACGCCCTCCCCTTCACCTCCCCGCTACTGCCCACCCTCACCACCTCCAACTCTGACCCGCCCCCGCCCCCGCCCCGGACAACAAACCCCCTCCTCACGATCCCAAACCTCGCCGGCCTCATGTCCGCCCGCGCCCTGCTGTGCAACCCCGCCCTCTACGCGGGGTACGACGCCTGCCCGTGGTCGGCCGTCGAGACCTTTATGAACAACGTCGCGCGGTGCCCCCTGCCCTTCAAGCTGGTGCAGCACCACCTGAGCGAGATGTGCGGGCCGGGGATGGGCCCCAACAAGAGCGCGCTGCTGACCAAGCCGGAGCGGGCGGCGATGATGGCGTGTGGGAACATGGTGGACTTGGTTGATTTTTTGGATGAGAGGAAGGGGGTGAGGAGGGATGATGACGACGATGATGGCGATGGCGATGGCGATGGCGATGGCGATGGCGATGGCGATGTGGCATAGGGGGGTAGGCGAGGAAGGGGGAATAGCGATATGTTAGCGGCTACGGAACACAGGGAAGAACAGAACGTACACTGTCATTTCACGGGCCGTGGGATGACACGTGGGTACGAAGGGGGATGTTTCTCTCTCCCGCGTCGAAACGAATCAACGTGACTGCAGCGCGAGCATGTTTGACCCCTCGGTCCCCCCGCTGCTAAATCAACATCGAGGCCACAGTTTTGCGTCCAATGATCCGGATGCTATGCTATTTGCTTGCTGCAAGCAGCCCCAGGCGCTAATAAGCATCCCATCCGTGACATTCCCCTACTGCCTCAAAACACTGCACCCGTGTAGCTGGGGGACGCTTTTTCTGAAATGTGAACAGTGAGAAGGAGAAGTGTTATGAATACATTGCGAGTTGCTCGCAGAATGAGTCACCTTCCCCTGAATGAGGGAAGTCCCTAAAGGAATCAAATGCGGCTGGACAGACGAAACGAAGTCATGATCAACCCAACTACCGGTCCTATGCCCCCAGCTGGCGAAAGCCACCTTGCCGACCACTGACGCCTTCCCTTGAAAGCCAACTAAAACCCAAGTCTGAAAGTAGGACTGCAAAAAAGAAAAGCAAAAAAAAAAAAAAAAAGAGGAAGATGCAGCCAAACAACCATGTCCTGCGAAGATTAGGAAGGAATTGATTTTAGGGACCGGGGTGCATCAAGACTCCTTAATCTCCCCCTCATCCTCATCCAACCTCGCCCGCTTTACTCCCCTCTCCAAACCCTCTTCGGGGTCCTCACTCTTCCTCTTAACGCAAGGGGACACCAGCCCCCCACCAGTACTCCCGTTAAGCGTGCTGCTGCGGCCGTCATGAGTCGACAAGTCATTAGCCGCCGCCTTAAGTGCGGCATCCGAGTCGCCCCTATCTCTCATCTGAGACGCAAGCTCCGTGCTGCTGCTCTCCCTAGGCGGGCCGTCTCCAATCTTAGTAACTGACGAGTCGGAGGGATACTCCTTCTTGATCGCAACGTCCTTGGCGTCGCTGCCTTCCGTCTTGCCGTTCATCCGAGCGCTTGGCCTGGGGCTCTGTGTCCCGCCCCTATCCAGCCCAAGCGGCGTGGGTGTGCCGTACTGGCTTGAGTCGAGATCCATCTGGCTGAGACTCTCTTCGCCCCGGCGACGGGTGCTTTCGAGGTTGAACTCGGGCGAGCCGGGCACCTTAGTATCCTGCTTGCGCAGCGGGTTCTCCCTGTAAAAGTCGCACATGAGCTTTACAGCCCTCACGGTAAGCGTCTCGCTGCCCTTGAGGAACTTCCACCACGGCTCGCCGTTCACGTCGGCGATCTTTTCGCGCGTCACACAAGTGGCGAAGAAGATGGCGGCGATGGCCATGTCGCGCGGGCTGAGCATCAGCGGGAGCACCGTCAGGCACGCGTCGTTGCAGAAAGCCCAGACCGAATCCCGTAGCCGCATGTTGGGCAAGAGCCCCAATTGGCCCAAGCAGTCGTGCAGCCGCACGTACGGGTTGCCCACCATCAGGTCGAAGGTCAGCGTCTCGAGCATCAGTTCCTCATAGGCCAGGATGCTGTCACGCCACTTCCAGTATTCCTTGCTCTGCTCGTCGATGATGAGCTTGGCGTTTTTCTGCGCCACTTTGGCCACGGCGATGATGAGGTCCTTGGTCTTCCGGCAGTTTTCTTCCGTCTTGTTGGCGAGGAAAAGCGCGGTGGCTGCAATGTTCTAGAAGACATCGTTAGTGCCAGCCTTTTACTGGTAACAGCAGCAGCGGCAGCAGCAGCAGAGGTGCCTACGTAGTGGTGGATGCCTCCCTTCTCCTCCAGCATGCTATAACGCATGTAGAAACGGTGGAAGAACACCCCGGCGACCCATAATGTGATCTGCGGCAGCTCGAGCATGATGCCTGCTTGGTAGATGAAGTTGACGCCCTTCGCCCTCCTTAGCCTATCCTCGGCCACCGGCAAACCCTCGACAACACTTGGAGTGCTGGCTACCTCGTCGACGGTAAATAGCCATTGATCCGGTCGCGGCTGCTGAGATTGCGGCGGGCTCGATTGCGAGGGCGAGGCCACGCTCCTACGCGAGTGTGGCCGGGGTGGCGATGTCCTCGAGGTATGTGTCGGCGGGGAGGGAACTGCGGGGGGAACATCACGTCTCCTAGATGGTGACTTCGATAGCCGGTCAATGGCGGCGGGCTGTGGCTTTGGTGGAAGTGAGGGCGGTTGGTAGCCTTCTCTCGGAGGTCGGTATCTGTCGATGTTCGACATGTTTTCCGTTTCCGCGGCGGCGGGTCAAACAGCGCTGGGATCGTTGAACGGCCCGCTTTCTCTAATAAGAGAGCGTGTAAATCATAAGAGTCGCATTGATAGGCGGTCGTGAACGGAAAGTCGAGGAGGGCGCGCCGAGAGATGAAAAGTCGAGATGGAAGAAAGATGCAGGTTCGCGGCTGCGAATGGACCGCGCGAGCTTCGCTATCGCCAGGTTTATCTCCTGCGATTATTATACTGGACCCGACCAGAAGCGGCGTGGGGGGTGGGGAGGATGTGTGGCCCGTGCATGACGCGCCGTCCCGTGCATTTGGCTCAAGCACTGTGTGAATAGCACCAGCAACGAAAGTCACCAAGCATACGAAGTACAGAGTATGCGAAGCATTGATGTGGGGGTATCTGATTTCATGATATGTTCATCGTTGTAAACCTAACTCAGTCGTCACCGTACAATCCTGCCGAGTCATTCCTCCCCCACAGCTTGATTGTTCGGTCATGTCCACCGCTAACAATCCACCTCCCGTCTCTGCTGACATCGACGCTGGCCACAGGGCCCGTGTGTCCGCTGAGTGACTGGACGAGGCCCCAATCATCGGCGGAAAACACGTTGACCTTGTGGTCGAAGCCCGCCGACACCAAAAAGGTACCCGACTTCTTGGGGATCTGCGAGCCCTTCTCGTCCTCGCCCGGCGGGATGCCCCCAAGCGGGTCGTCGAGGCCCTTGAACCACCTGACATCCGAGACCGCGCTTGTGTGCGCGCCGATGCCTCCCGACCGCTGCACTTTCCTGACATCCCAGCACTTGATCCACCCGTCGGCAGAGGCCGTCAGCACACGGTGGCCGTCCGAACCCCAGTCGAGCCCATAGATAGGCTTGATGTGACCGTCGTGGCCGCCGTCGAGTATCATGACCGTCCTGCCTGAGCGCAAGTCCCAGATTCGCCCGATGCTGTCCAAACCTGCGCTGGCTAGGAGAGACCCGTCGGTGCTGAAGCTGACGGCGTAAACTCCGCGCGAGTGGCCCTCTTGCAGGAGCAGCTCTGTGGTCGTCTCGACGTCCCATAACCTCCACGACGTGTCCTCTGACGCAGATGCCAGGTACTTCCCAGACGGGTGAAACTCGACGCGGCATACCCGCTGTGAATGGCCCGAGAGTGTGGAAAGAGGCGTATCTTGCGACAGCGACCACAGGTGGATCTGTCCCTCCGCGCCGCCCGAGGCAAGGTTGACGGTTGCTTCAGAAACGTTGGACTCGGCCAAGGTAGCTCCCGGCATCCAGGAGATACCGCTAATCTTGTTCGTGTGGCCCCTCAACGTCCGTTTGTGCTCAAGACTGGGGATATCGATGAGCTTGACCTGGCCCCCCCAGTTGCCGGTGGCCACTATTTTCCCGTCGGGCGATATCCTCGTCATGCTGACGTGGCGGTCGCCTGCTGTCTGACTGCCCTGAAGCTCGAAACTCTGCAGCCGCTCCTTGATCTCCTTCCGGAACTTTACGTGAGTGCGCAACGGGATGGTGGCTTCCTTCTTCTGGAACTCGATGCGCCGTTTCGCTCGCGGGATCGAGTATTGGGCGATATTTATCCGCGCTTGGAGGAGCTCGTCTGTTCCTCTGGAGTAGAACTCCTCCTCTTGTTCTTCAGCTTCCTCTTCCTCCTGCTCCGCATCCTGCATCTCCACATCCGCACCTTCCTGGCTGCCTGCTTGCTGCCCATGTGCCTGTTCGGTAAGGAGCTCTCGTAATCTGTCGCGCCTATCTGCCGGGCCCTCGCCAAAGAGTGTAATCGGCTTGCCTAGTTCCCGAAGTTTCGCGCGCACTCGCCCATCGTCGGTGGGAACAGCAATGGTCGCAGCTAGCCTTTTTCGTTCAAACTGCGATAACAGCGCTGATGCCTTCTCTGGTGCAATGCCAGCTCCGGCGCCGGGGATGTCGTAGTCGCGGTCAATAGCTGATGAATGACATTGTTAGTAAGCTGCGGTGGTATTAGCAAGATAGTGTAGAGGTAAGGTGCGTACGGATAGAGTGTAGGTCGATGCCGCCTCGATCCTAGACGAGATGCCGCGGGTCAGTCGCTGTGTCTGTCGTACATTCACGGCATAGATAGGACAATGCTGATAAACCTACCTCAGGCTCAGCCTCCTCCACATATGCCCTGCGGGATGGGTGCATCATGGTTGCGGATTGGGGCCTGGGTGCTCTCTTTGCTAGCAATACGCATACAAAAAAATGTATTGGAAGGAATAGCAGCCTTGCCAGCAGTCGCGACAAGCCCAGTGGGGCTATGATGCAGGCGAAGGGAAGAATCGTAACCATGACCTCCGGTATTGTATTACAATGATACAACAGTGGGGTAGAGAATGCATGTACGTATGGTATTTACGGATCACCACGGGTTCATGGTAACGAAAGAAGACCCTAACCCCTCCAGGCTATCAAGCCCCGGAACCGAAAACTCCATCCCGAATAAACATCAAGGGGGCACCGCCTCCGTCAATTGCAACAGGGGGCTCCAGAGTGACACGCCGTCGGGTGCAAACAATTACGTTGGGGTGAGTGTTGTCCAAGACGTTCGGGGTCCTGTTGTTTGCCTATGAGTTGGTCAAGGCTATCATTGGTCGCCTCATAGATACTGCGGTTCATTCCATGTAAGACTGCCACCACATGGCTGAGCTTGGTTATGGTTGCACATGGAAAGAATTTTCTGCTTTGATGCAAAGAGCGAGCTCGACCTTTGCCCTTCCACCTTGGCGCCCCGCGAATTCCCATTTTTCCAATCTAAGTTTGCTTTACTTTGTTTCTGGATAAAGGGGCCATCCGAAATTCCAAAAGAAAGAAAAATTGCGGATTTGCTGGGAATCCCCGGGTGTAGCCGCTTTCCCCGGAATCCAAGCACCGCCCCGGGCCCCCTACTCTTTCAGGCGCCAAAACAGGGCGATTCAGGGCTGAGATCGATCTGCGCCCGCCCAACCTGACCCGTGGCACGGCCAATGGAATGCCCACAATTTCTTTTAGGTTTCCCTGTTTGCTAGGGCCAAGAAGGCGGCCACTGCTGCTGCATGTGAACCGCCTCCTGGAGGCACCTCGTGAAATAAAACGGTGTCCCCACCATATTCTGCTCTTTCTCTTCCCCTTTCTGCAAGTGAGCACCACCTTGAACACTAAGTTCACAAGCACACCCCCAGCAGCAAAGACGCTACTCAATGCAGACCAAGGCGATTACGCAAGACAATTCTACTTCTTTCTTCAAATACCAGATGCGTGCAATTCCAAGCCACAAAGGACTGAGCCGGGAAACTGAAAAGCGCGCTGACGCCGGACGACGCCGGGGAAAGGCTTGAACGACGGCCAGACTGCCCGTCTGGAAAACCCATCCGCCCTGATCCGCGCGGTGTAATTGCAGGTTTTCTGATATTTGACATTTTTTTTTTTTTTTGACTTCTTCCCTATTTTGCCCCCCCACCCTCTAAAACACCTACTCTTACGAGTCGCCGGCGCACCAAGGGCGGCTCGATGATTTTCAAGGCCACCCCCGCGCTCAATACTGTGCGCGGTTTCAACGGAACTCCGGTTGTTTCTGGCGACGAGGACTCGGACTGCTGCCCTACCCCACAGCTGCGCGACAACAAGAGCCGTGCCAAGCGAGCCAAGAAGCCCCAAGCTATCGACGATGTTGTCAGCGCGAACTGCAGCCCGTCTCTCAAGCCGCTGTTCCCCCAGGGCGGCCTGAGCGGCATCAGCAAGCTGCGAATGCAGCTGGATGGACTGAACATTGCTACCGATACTGCCGCCAACTCCACGGCCGCCTCGTCGCGCACGAACTCCTTGACCTGCAGCGACAGCCTTCGTTCCACTCTGGCCAGCGACATCACGACGCTCAGCAGCGGTCGAGACAGCGGCTACAAGAGTCGCACCGCAAGCGGCATTAACAGCGAGGATGAGACGGCGTCGCAGTGCAGCACTCGTTACGAGGTCAACTTGGAGAACGACTTCGTTAGCGAGGCCGATGGCCGTACCGTCGAAGGCACCATTCCTCCCCGTCGTAAGATGACGGCGGACGATTTTGAGTGTCTCCGATGCCTTGGCAAGGGCGCCTATGGAACGGTACTGTTGGTCAAGCAGCGCACGACCGGGCGGCTGTATGCCCAGAAGCAGTTTAAGAAGGCGTCTCTGGTGGTGCACAAGGAGCTGGTCCAGCAGACCAAGACGGAACGCCAGATCCTCGAGAGCGTCAACCGCCACCCGTTTGTCGTCAAGCTGTACTACGCCTTCCAGGATCAGGAAAAACTCTATCTGATCCTCGAGTACGGCCAGGGCGGCGAGCTCTTCCACCACCTCAGCACGGAGAGGATGTTTTCCGAGGAGACGGCCGCGTTCTACATGGCCGAAATGGTCCTGGCGCTGACGCACCTGCACAACAACCTGGGCGTGGTCTACCGCGATCTCAAGCCCGAGAACTGCCTCCTCGATGCCGAAGGTCATCTCCTGCTGACCGACTTTGGCCTGTCCAAAGTCGCGGTCAACCCCGACGCGTGCAACTCGATTCTCGGCACGGTCGATTACATGGCGCCCGAGGTGATCCAGGGCAAGAAGTACGGCAAGGCTGTCGATTGGTGGTCGCTGGGAGCGCTGGGGTTTGACCTTATGACGGGCCATCCCCCCTTCCGCGGCCCCAACCACGCCAAGATCCAAGACAACATCGTGCGCCAGAAGCTCGTCATGCCCTTCTTCCTCAGCCCCGACGCCAAGGACTTGCTCACGCGCCTACTCCGCAAAGACCCGGCCAAGCGCCTCGGCTTCAACATGCCCAAGGACCTGACCACCATCAAGAAGCATCGCTTCTTCCGCAAGATCGACTGGAAGAAGCTGGCCGCGCGAGAGCTGGAGCCGCCCATCCAGCCGCTCATCACGGACCCGGAGCTGGCCGAGAACTTTTCGCCCGAGTTCACCGAGCTCAGCCTGAGCCCGGTCGTTAGCCGGTTTGCGAATGCGGATGACATGTGGGGCGACTGCGGCAGTCCGAAGGACGTTAAGGACGACCCATTCGGCGGCTTCAGTTTCGTTGCGTCGAGCAGCCTGCTGGAGAGCCACGGCTTCAAGATCCCGGCTGTTTGACTGATGGGATTTTCGCTTTTCTTGTGCGTTTTTGGGCAATCGCACGGCTTTGCTGAACCGGGGATTGTGGCTTGATCGTTCCACGCCAGGAGATCATGTGGCAAACGAGTTGGGGTCATTGGGGTGGGGTGGGTGCTTGGTGTTGACTGGGGATCTGCGCTGCAGAGACATTCTGGGAAGGGTCAGAGGGAGTGGAGAGGTTTTTTTTTTTTTTTTTGGAGGGGGGGGATGTGAAGAGATGGATCGGTAGTTGCTGGTGGCTTTGGAACACAGTTAGCTGGGTCCGGGCCGCCACTTGGCTATGGATAGAGCAGATTTCCTACTGGGTATCCTACAATCCAAGCATCTTCACGTCCGAATCGTGTTGCAGACGGGTATATAGTCCCGTCAGACGTGAAATATGTCCTGTTGCGCCGCCTGACAACAGGGTAAATCTGCGCCGGTGCAGCAACCCTTCCTTACCTTCAGCACACAGGAAGGCTGAGTTGCTGTTGCATTCGACAAGGAATCTGGTCCTGCTTCATTTCGCAAGGAAGATTTGTCGGTGGCAGCCGGGGGGTTTGGCGCCAAGTCTCAATCAAGGGCATATACAGATTACACGTAAATACGTACCTTGCTTCCGGGGGTGATCTTCCTTGGTGGGCTTCTTCTTCGGCAAAGGATTCGGACTCGAGCTATTTCTATGTAGTTTGCTGCCTTGTCCTGAGTACATACCTTGTTGGGTAGGATGTTGTTTCGGAAGCCTTCGCCCAGGCTTAGGCCTCGCGTCTGATCAAGTCCGAACGGAATGGACCGAAGCAAGAGAAGAGAGAAAGGGGAAACTTTCTTTCTTCTTTCCTGGATAACCGATAAAGCTAAACGAACCGACGAATGAGGGCCTCTCTGTTTGTCATGTTGTGTGGTACTGTACTCTCTTCCGGACTTTTCTCCGCGCGGTCGCCAAGTCCCTGGCCTGTGATTGTTTTACAGCGAGATCGGTGGAACTGACGGCCGGCACCATTGACTATTGGCGATCGGCAGAGGGTGAAGCTACTGTAGGTATGTGGGCAAGGGACGCGTAACCATCTTGCTTGGCATGCGGTGTGTTTCGCATTTTCCTGTTCAGTGCAGTCTAACTGCACAAACATTAGTGAATACCTACCACCTATATAGGTAGGTAGTTGAAGGTGTGGCCTGGTGGGCGGCGTAAGGATCTTGAGAGGGGCAGCAGCCGCTAAAATGGCGGGACGGGACGCTACACTACGACACCTTATCTATGTGTCTCGGTGTGCTGCTTCATGATTTCCTTCCGAGGAGGTGAGAGTTGTGATAGGTTCCGGGGGGGGGGGGGGGGGGGGGGTTTGGTGTGTAGCAAAGAGGCAAAAACAAAACAAAACCCCCGGCGCCAAGGCCCCGGACCCCCCCCCCCCCCCCCCCCCCCCCCCCCCCCCCCCCCCCCCAGGCTGTGTAGCAAAGAGGCAATAGCAGAACCAAAGCCACGGAGCCAAGGCCGCGGAACCGTTCCCACATGCGGCTCGTGAAACGACGTGGGAACTGCTGAGCGAGTGCACCCGTCCCGTCTTGCAGTACTGTACCAGCGCGGTCGGTAGTGCTGGCTTGGGAGGCGGGATGGGGTTTGGAGGCCGCCGATTGTGTAATTGGCGACGATGGACATTTGGGAGGTTTCTTGCTGCAGCCTGTATGTAGGTGCCCAGGTACTTCACTGCCCTTGGGTGTTGCGTATGTCAGCGGCCCGCACCCGGGAAAAGGGAAGTGGGAGGTTTCCGGGGATCTGCACGTACGGTACCGATGGTATTGGATTTGGCCCGATTCTGAATGGGCGATTGCCGGTCATTGACTTGGCGTTCCTCCACCGGCGGCCACGGCGCCGAGGCCCATCTTACTCACGACTTACAAATGGCTTGGCTTGATCTTGATGACGGCGTAGCAGCGTACTGTACTACCTATGTAGTGGGATTTTTTGGTATTGCGGTTTCTGCAAAGCAATGAAACGCCAAGGTTCTGTTGTCGTCATTTCAGGGGCTGGGATATCTGCAGGGCATGTTTGGCGAGGAAGGATCTTCAACAGGCGGCTCGCTGTCACTGCCTTATCCGTAATCCTGGGTGGAAGTCCCTCGACATCAACGACGCCGCCTGCCGTCTTGCCGCAACAGATTGTCGATGAGAATGGTCAAGGAACACTGAGACAACCGAGCATTGCTATCTTTTGAGCGCAAGTGTGTCTGCGTGACGCTGCATCTCGACGGACTGCTTCGAACTTCGCGGGTTTTGTGGCACGGAGGTGTGAGAATAGCTCGGGTCTGGGCCCTTTCTGGCTTCCAGCGTTCCATTTATGTACCTAGGTAGGTATTACGGCAGCACACACACCCGACGGTACTCAGCTCTGCGCTAAACCGAGCCTAGTTTAGACCCGAACGTTATTTATGACCCGGAGCTGAACCAGAGGGTTGGGTGACTTGGGTTCGCTTCTTGCTCCGAGTTGGGTTCGTCGGACCTGTCAGCATCGCCCACACCGGCACACCCTGCGAACCCAGAAACATGCCCTTTTTGGAATCACCATCCGGGATACTGCCCTATAGTACATCTGCAAGAGAGGACTGGTGACTGGGAGCCTTGATAGCCGTTGCTGACACGCGTGTGCCATACGATAACCAACGGTCTCTGCGGTGTCAATCTGTATCCCCACGGCCAAAGATGGACAACGTCAACTGTGGCTGTGTACGCAGTATCTGCACTCATGGCCGCCCGAGCCTTATCACTGATGGTGTTGCCAAGCACATCCCGCTGAAACAACCAAACTCTGCATCAAGAAGCAGCAATGATGGCGTCCTTGAAGTCGAGCCTTTGGTCGTGCCAAGAAGATGAAGCGCCCGCCCGTTGGATTGAGGGGGGGGGGGGGTGCAAAGTTGGTACATATGTACATACTGCGTAAAGCCGACGCCGCGCCAGGGCTGATGAAAGGGACACCGGATCACCCCCATTGCCCAAACACATGGCCCGGTTCCCTCCCTGTCCATGCACGGGAGTTCTGTCATGCATGGGGTGTTTTGTCATGCACGGAAGTTCCCATCAGCACATGGCTGCGCCGTGTGGAGAGAAGGTCACTGATACGTATAACTGACTATAAAAGTTATCATTGACCTCTCTGCGGCACCTGCTTCGTTTCGTCATTGTTCACTGTGACCTCATCCCCCCTTGCAGACGGATTCGGGAATAGTGCGTCTCGTCTCTCGGTTCTTGGAGCTGACGTTGTCTCGGTCAACTCGCGGCGCCCGTCTTCCCCAATCTGGTCCGAGACTCGTTGCCCATTGCCCGAACCAAGTGGTGTCACGCCGATTTGCGCTACCTCAGAAGCAGCAAGCCACGAAAGAAAAAAAACCCTACGATCTTCTGACGATATATACGAAAACAAACGGCATCCGATCCCTCAGTATTTCATAAACGCTCGATTAATAGACAGCGTACCGTGGAATTAGTCGCATCCTTCAGCCCTACGGAGATATTGTGTGTATCTGACGGCTGCTCTGACACTCGAGGCATAATGAAAGCCCCCATCAGGCCCTGGTTGGCTGCCGCCCTGTTGGGTAAGTATGTTCATTCGTGCGGTTCACAGGAGATTGGCTGACCGTTCTCGTCACAAACCCAGGCACCAGCGTCGTGGCTGGTGAGCCAGTCCAACTTTGCCCTTCTAACGCTGGAGGGCTCTGCTACAGCATCGCCGTTCCGACTTCCTCGGCAAATGCAGGGTCTGGAAATATCTACTTCCAGATCAAAGCGCCAGCAACGCTCCAATGGGCTGCGCTGGGCACCGGCTCGGGCATGGCGGGCGCCAATATCTTCCTGATGTACCGGGACGGAAAGGGCAACGTGACTTTGTCCCCCCGCGCGGGAAAGGGATATGAGATGCCCACGCTGGACACGAGCAGTACCGCAGCTCGCCTGACGCTGCTCGCGGGGAGTGGAGTCGGCGACGACGGCGCGATAACGGCCAACGTCGCGTGCTCCAACTGCCAGACATGGAGCGGAGGCGAGATGTCCCTCACGGGCACCGGCACGGGGTGGATCAGCGCCTGGAAGGCAGGCGATCCGGTCGGTACCAGCGACGTAGACTCGCGCATCGCTCCGCATGATGATCATGCCCAGTTCCGAGTCGATCTGACCAGGGCGACCATCAGCTCTGACAGCAATCCTTTCATCGGAACTCGCAGTGCCGCCGGAGGTGGTAATTCTAGTTCAGATTCTAACCCCGGCAGCGGCATCTTCGAAACGATGGGCAGCAAGAATACAATCTTGGTAGCACACGGCGTCATCCTGGCTCTTGTCATGGGCGTCCTTTACCCCCTAGGCGCGCTACTCATGCCGCTCGTCAGGAAGTGGTGGGCCCATGCTGCCTGGCAGGTGGTCGCCTTCTGTCTCATGTGGGCCGGCTTCGGATTGGGAGTTGTGACAGCTCAGGAACGGAGAATGGTGGGTGTGATCCAAGCCTCGACTTCTTCGTCGAGTTTCCCGGCTGACAATCTCGCAGCTCTTCAACCAGACACACACCATCTTAGGCACCGTCGTCATCTGCCTGATGGCAGTCCAGCCCGTCCTTGGCGTCCTGCACCACAGGCATTATCTCAAGACGCAAGCCCGCGGGCTGGTCAGCTATGTGCACATTTGGTGGGGCCGTATCCTGATGGTGCTAGGTGTGATCAACGGCGGCCTCGGCCTGGAACTGGCGCGGGAGAGCAACGGTTACGTTATCGCCTACGGCGTTGTTTCGGGTGTTGCCTTCCTGAGTTACCTCAGTTACAAGGTCTTTCGGTTCCTCCATAACCCGAAACCCATCCTTGATGGCGTTAGCCCAAAGCAGGGAAACCCGTCGGGGCCTAGGAGGCCGTACCATGTGTGAGGCGATTGCATCCCCTTGGGAAGTCCTTGGCGGGGGTTTCAGCAGGATATCTATATTGTTTAGGAGCGAGAAGCGAGAAATCCCCAAAAAAATATATAGTCTTTTGCGGGTTGGAATAGCTGGCTTTACTAGCCGAGTCATTGGTCGGGGAGCACAGCTTTGAGGAAGAATTGAGTGGATTCCCCAAAAGCTGCGATGCCTTCATACCCAAACAAACACACAAGAGAATTGGTCATTTCATGAATAAATCTGGCCAATTAAATACAGCAGATGACCATGCCTACGTATTTCTCATCCGACAATTTCCAGGCACTCAAAGCCGTCTTGATTTGAGGTCGATCCAAGAAGGGATCTGTGGGGATCTGTGAGGATCTGTGAAAGTAATCACGTGACTGGCGAACCGATCTCTCCCGAATTCTCGACCTGTGCACGGGCCAGCAGCGCTAACCTCCAGCGGAGGAAGCTCTGGGACGACGTTGAGCCGGGCCATTTTGAAAACCTCTCAGCGACGGACCTCCACCTTGCCCATCTCAGCAGCAGCCGACTGCCACTCGTCCCCCCCTCCGATTCAGGCGTGTTCAACGGAAACACCACACATCTCATCAAGATGATCTCCAGGGCTTCGGTACGTCTCCATTGGCGCCAATCGACTCGGCGCTATTTTCCTGCAATCATCGCTTCCCTTCCTGCCAAGTTGGATTGAGGAGATCCGAATTGCTGATTGCCGCCCCATCACAGAGCGCTCGCAAGGCCGTCGCGGCCGTCTCCCGCCTGGCCACTCGCAATGCCGTCCCGATGAGAACCTTCATGGCCCCGACCGTCTCCCGGAGAGGTACGTGTAGCAGCAGTTTCAGGCGCATTGTATGGAGCACTAGAATCTCGGTCGCGCGGATGCACCGGTAGCGGCAGTGGGAGTTTGGCACCAGGGAGAAGTTGGCTATCGACGACACCAATTGCACGGCTACGCTCTTCCAACATGTCGCCGACACCTCAAATTCTTTCTCGACAACTACGATACAACCCATCAACGATCCTCCCCGCCAATGCCAGCCAATTCAGATCCAACCAAATGCCCACTACCAACCCTCCCGCGCGACGCGACTTCAACCCTCCAACTTTCCCCTTCCCCCTTCCCCCTTCCAACACCCCACATCTCCGGCCCCATTTTCGTGCATACTAACACACCCACCCGCGTGTCACAGCCGACTTCGTCCAAGAGCTCTACCTCAAGGAACTCAAGGCCTACAAGCCAGCGCCGATCAAGGAGTCGGACTCAGTCGGCCAGGTGGCCACCTTCAGCCTGCCCAAGACGCCCAAGTCGCCCGAGGAAGCCGATCTGGCGTCGAGTCTAAAGGAGTACGAGTCCATGGCCGTCGAGGTGGAGGGCCAGGAGGGCGCTGCCGCCGGCCAGCCCGCCGCCGTCATCGAGGACTGGCTCGTTGAGGAGGACGAGGACGAGGCCGCCCACCACTAAACACATCTTCCCTTTCAATTTACGGGACAGATAGATGAGATCCTTGGCGTTTGAAAGAAGGGTTGAGAAGGGAAGTTGATGGGGGCTGGACTTGTTGCCAACTGGGAATCAGAGGCACGGTTGAGGCGAGCACTGGACTGGACAGGAACGAAAAGGGGCGACTTTCCTTTTATAGTACTGTGTGAGGACGGAAGGCCGGCGAGGGAGGCTTCCTAGGCGGGGGTGAAGAGTCGTTCCTGGGGCGGGGAATAATCCGTGTACATTGTTCTTTAGCCTTGTTACAAAAATATCACGCCCATCACCATCGGAGGCGCACACACAAATTGACACATAGTCTCAGGATCCGTACTATATTTTCTGGTCCCCCCCCCTCGGCCATCACAGAATGCCTAATCAGGTTGGAACCTTGGAACGTGCTCCAAGACAGAGCGCTTCGTCTTTGCTTCTCAAAGACGCAAAGAGATAAGCACCACTCAAGAAAGACGAGAAACATGTCTGTTCCGGCTGCCATCCAGCCGCCGTGATTCAAACAGATACCGTCTCGAAGCACTTGCTCAACTTGGCCCTCTCGATCGCCATGGCATTCCCCTCACTCCCTGTACCTTGTAATGACATGATGGAAGCGAAAGATTCACCGACATCGACACCCGGAGGGATTTATGGCCCGAGTACTCCGTGGGGATATATAAAAGGTACAAAAACAACCAACGCCAAACAGATCTGTTTCTCACCACAATTAGGCATTATAGTTCTACAACGTGTTCTCGCAGACAGCATGCTCCCATCATTGGCTCGTCAGGTAATACGCTACACATAAGCGCCAGTATGGCAGGAGCATAGCATTCTTCGGTCTCATCCTCTGTCCGCCAAAAAGCCCCAATCGACCTGTTTACCGACATCGGGTCTCCTCAGGCCACAAGCCTGTTCAAGCCCATCAGCGGGCCTCGAACGCCTTTCCGCCAGCAAACAAATGTCATGGCGGTTCGCAAAAACGACAGCCTCATCAAGCAGACGGACGGACCGGCGGACAGTCAAACAGTCAGAGCCGTGACAATAACCCCTGATACGATATTTCAGCATCAAACTCATCATTCTTTACAAATGATGCCAGAAACATTATCCGGCCGACTCCTTCGCCAAACGCCCTGCCGAGTGTGTGCGCGTCCGATCAACCAAACACCAGATGCCAATGAGCCCACCCTGAAATGCAACATGCTATGGTTGTTCGTTGAAGTCATCAACACTAAGTTCTTTTTTCTTGGATTTTCCTGTACCACCCGACCAGACAGAGACAAAGGAAAAATAAAGACAGGGAGGTAGACGCAGACCGGCGGCTAGAGGCTGAATTACATGTCGAATCCTGACGCACCAAACATATGCTCGTCATTGTTGTTGTTGCCTTTAAGGATGCCGCTCATCCGATTCGGGTTTCGAGCATCATGGTCGTTGAGGTCATCCCAGTCATCGTCTCTTTTGCGGTCGGCATCGTCCATTTCCTCGTCTTCGTACTTGCCGTACCGATCCTTCATATGGTCGTCGAGAGCACTCTCGTCCACAAAAGTGAAGCCCTGGAAGTTGGCTTGCACCGAAGGCGAGAGTGGGGTGGATGTTGCATATCCCTTCGCCAGAGCAGCAGCGCGCTCATTGAGGGACCCGTTGGTGTTGAGCGCGTTCGTAAATTCGGGGTCAAAATACGAAACATCAGTATCGCTCTTTAGTTGCGGCTTGAACGGCGGCGTGATGAGCTTCTTGGAAAGTGCGTCCCAATCGATATCGGCGAAGAATGCGTGCCTTTTGAGTTCCTCGGCATCATCCGTGGCACCGAGCCGGTGTTTCGGATTCCTGTTGAGCAAGCCCTTGACAAAGTTCCGTCCTTCCAGGGACAGCGTGTCGCGAGGAAATCTGACTTTTCCAAAAGCGATGTTCTTGTACATCTGCTGTGTGTCTTCGGCATAGAACGGGCTCCACCCACAGCACATCTCAAACACGAGAACGCCCAACGACCAGAAGTCCACCATCTTGGTGTAGCCAGTTTCGTCCAGGAGCACTTCGGGGGCCAGGTATTCCGTCGTGCCGCAAAAGGTGTTTGTGGTATCATTCTTGGTCAGGTTCGCCTTGGACAGGCCAAAATCGCAGAGCGCAATGTGGCCGTTCGCATCGAGGAGAATGTTCTCCGGTTTCAAGTCGCGATAAACAATGTCGTTCTGATGCAGATGTTGGATCGCCAAAATGAGCTCGGCGATGTAAAACTTGGCCCGCTTCTCCTCGAACTTGCCATCCTTCTGCAAATGCCAGAAGAGCTCTCCACCCGACATGTAGTCTGTCACGAGGTAAAGGTCTGACGGTGTCTGGAAGGAGAACTTCAGGCCGACAATGAAAGGAGAATCTGCCATGGCGGTCCGTACTAGGATATTGCGCTCGCCGACAGTATGCGCCACCTCCTTTTTCTGCACAATGACTTTCTTCGACAGCACCTTCATGGCGTAGATCCGCTTGGTATCCTTTTTCCGCACCTGGTATACTTGGCCGAACGTGCCTTTCCCGATGAGTCGCAGGATCTGGAAGTCTTCGGGTCCAAAGTGCTTCTGCTCGGCTCGCTGGTAGAAGGACTCGACGTAAATCTCGCCCGTGGGCGCATTTTCGGCCATAGTGTCTGCGTGGCCCTTTAAGGTGAACCAGCCTCGAACCGGGGCCTCTCTCTCCGATGTCACCGCTTCGAAGTCGACATGGCCGAGAAACTCCTCCCCGGATTGACCATGGCCGTAAACAGAGATGTCGACGAGCCTATCCGCCGCAACGACGTCACTGCAAGTAGGTTAACCTCATTGTCTAGCGGGCTCAGGAAGAGAACACTTACAAGATGGCTTCGGCATCCCATTTCGGACTGGTAAACGAGCCGCGTGGGTTGCGGTTGCGGAACGTGTTGAAATCGCTGATACTCGTGTTGCTGCTCTGCCTGCTCCGCATTGGGATAGCCATGGGCCTGCCAGAATCGCTTCCCTGGCGCTTCATAGGAATGGCACCCATGGCAACGGCGGAAATGGCGGCCTCGTCGCCGTCCTCAGCAGGACGAGGACCGGAGGATATGAGCTCGCTGCGTTGAAAGACCACAACCACGTAGGGGTCCCGGCACTTTCTCAGACCCCTGGCCTCCGTGACCTTGATGGTGAGCTTTCCCTTGGCCGCAGGTGCCTGTGCTCCTGGCGGTGTCGGCGTGTTCGTCGCCGTCCGGTCAATTCTATCGCCATTCTTTTGTCTCATGTCCTCATGTCCTTCGCTGTGGGACGGGTGAGTTGAGGAGAGAGCGCGGGTCGGGGTGGAGGTACCGCTCTTCGTGGTTGTTAGTGTCTGCTTCATGTGTACCAACGACGCTGACTCGTAAGAAAGATCCCCATCTCTGACAACTGATTGTGAACGATTTGGAGAATTAGGCACAGTAGAAGGGCGTCCTGCGGGATTCGAGAGATGGACGGCGGATACGCTTGATTCGTGGACCATGGTCGTCATGGGTGCCAGCAGAGATGATCTCTTCGCTTTGCCTTTCCTAAAGTCCGAGAGGCTCAGATGCCGCACACTGGCCGGCCGTGAGACCGGTGGAGTTCCAGCCGTCGACTTCTGACCACACGGATCTTCGGGAAAGTTGCGCAGCGAAGAGGACTGCGAAGAGGGCTGTGAGGTTGGAGGGGTGGGATACGAGTGCTGCTGGCCATCTCCCCGGAGCGCCGGCTCCGCGGTAGGTCCCAGCATCTCATGTGCTAGGAGAGGGGGCCCGTTTCCCGACGAACCCGTCCATGGGCCCGGCTCAATGGGTGTGGGTGGCAGCTCTGTCAAAGTTGCAGCTTGCAACTCGTTCTCGATACTCGGCGTGGCTGGCTTCGAGGAGGAGGAGGCGGCGACAGGCCCGTTCATCCGAAAAGATCCAGGCAACAATCGTTGAAGAGAGCTTGCACGAACCTGATTGAAGTAGCTCATGATCCCCGGCAGTCGTCTGTCATGGAGATCTGGCTGCGGAGTTGCAACGCCAGACCGCGGTGAGTCGACTCCAATCTGATCCAGTCCGTCATCTTCCGCTGTGGCAGTCCTGTTACGTGGGTTAACAAGGTCCATGGCGACGGTGAGTTATTTTCGTGACGACTCGGGAGAAACAGGGATGCGAGAAAATAGGGACGGGATGAAAAGGAAAACGAAGAGACGGTGGACAAGAGATGGTTGCAGCCGTGGAGAGCCAGGTCGCTAGTTCATGACGAAGGTTCGGATGGAGCAGGGGTACGCTGGGCCGTCTCGAGGGAGAAAGGTAGACAATACGTCGATGACGAGAGCAGGAACAGGGGATAAGTGGAAATTTTTGTTCAGTCGAGATCGACCCCAGGAAAAGGGTCTCACTCGGCAGAGGGGGAAAAGACGGGGCGGGGAGGGGCACTCCGGCTTTGGCGCAAGAAACTTGTCAAAGTTCGTCTGCAGGCCGAGAGGCCAGGGGGAAAAAACACCCTTCTGGCCGAGGGAACCCTCTCCTTGGGGGCCCGGTGCAAACACGTTACCCTTGATGCTTGCGCCATGTGGTTCTCGAGTGTCTGTGAGTGGGTGCAAAGATGACACCGACTTGTGTCCAAACACCAACGATGAGGTGGGACGATGTCCGAGAGGAGGGGGTGTCTTGAGAAAAACAGGGGAGTAGCTGGCCCGCTCAGCGAGTCATACTGCCCATGTTCAAGTTCACGAGCCATGTTTGATAAGCCCTGCAAATAACCCAGCGCAGTGACCCGCAGAGTTGCCGCCGCAGCTGCTGGCGCAGCCGACGGGCTTTGCATGTGCAAGTACGAAATCGACGGCGCAGGGCATCTGGGATGCGGGATATTTGCATGTTGATGCACCCATGGTGTGCTCGAAGCATCTGGCCCTTTGGGGGGGGGGGGGGGGGGGTCCGCATATGGCACATAAGGCCGGGTCTGGTCGCCCTGCTCGCATTGCCCAGCGCACTGTGATGACAGATAGCTGAACCCCTGTAAAGGCGGCACTAGCCGGGCCCCAAGCACCTTGAGAAGCGAGTCGTTCATGTGGACTCGTCTGCAATGCCTCATGCTTGCAAGCAGTGCCCTGGATGTGAGAAGAGAATGGCCTGTTTGGGCTAGGGATGAAAGGGCAGAAATAATAGGGCGACAACTGCCAGCCCTGGTCTCCGTCGCCACTGGGCTGTTTCGGGGAAAGCAGCCCATCGCTGGCCCAAGACCCCTCACAGGCCAGCGTTGACCCTAGGATAGTGGATGTGGGTTTACCGGTGCCAGACCGCCAAGGTCAGCCCGCACTGCGGACATGTTTTGAGGGAAGTCGATCCGTAAAAGTGTAGCTCAGATCGGGAAGTAAGAGTGAGGTAGGTAAGATAGAGGATGGAAATGTGGCTAAAAGCAGCGGCGAGATTCTGGAAGGCTGTGCAGAAGAACGCGGCAGCACCCAGCAATCTAAGGATAAAGTAATGGAAGCTGTATCGAAGGAACGGTGTGTTGCGGCCAGAGGTCGTATACCGACGAAGTGGGGTGGGGTAAAAGACGGAAAGAAGCAGAAGATAATTACAAACCAACACAACGTACCTTGACATCATTGCTTGGGTCGCCCTCCGCAGCAGGTCTTGCGGGCCTGCACCGACGATGGAGGGAACGGCAGAGGCATCGCTCGTGGAGCCTGACATTTTGCCTCGTGGGTTGCTCGATCGCAGCAGATGCCAGGCGAGGGGTCGGTATGTCAGCAAATCGGACGGCCTCAGACCGCTGTGTTGATTTGGGTGAGTAGGTAGCTAAGGTTCCGCGAAAGTCGTGGCCAGTCAGTTAATTCGGGGGGTTGATAGAAAAACAAAAATAGTCGCCAGAGGTGAGGCGGCAGATGAGTGATGTTGTCGTCTGCGCGTAGTATAAAAGTCTGATGGGATCACGGGTTTTTGCGATCGGGCTTGAGTTTGCAGTTAAGGCGGGACCGGTTGGGGAAATGGCGCCGGTGCTTTTTGATGGGAAGATTCAAATAAATGGAGGGGCCGCGCCCGAGATGCGAGGCTTCCAGCTTCTGGACTGCCCAGGCGCCCCGCGCTACCTGACTGACGCACTTACCACGGTGCAAGTGGTGGGGCTGTTACGGTGCTGGCACCTCCCGAACCTAAGCCACCGAAAGATGTCAGAATGAGTGAAAAAAATCTTTTGTCCTTGTATGACTAAATGGGGCCCGCAATATACCGTAACTGAGGTTGGTTGTCGCTGTTGGTGTTCTTGTTTGGTTCTGTTCTGTTCTGTTCTGTTCTGTTCTGTTCTGTGCTGTTCTGTTGTCGGGTTCGGGCAAAGACTGCTGGGTCTGAGGGCAAAGAGTCAACTGCTGGGATGTTCGGTCAGCCGCTGCTCGGTGGAGGGCAGGCAGCGTGTCATTCAAGTCAGCCAGCCGCATACCTTGCCATGCTTCAGTCAAACGCCTCGCCTCATTGTCGGGCGAAGAGCCAATCCCTCAGGACCTTATTGCATTAGCCAGGTAGGTCAGGTAGCTAGCGGCATGGTCTGAGCGTGACTCCAGGCACCTGGAAGCAAGACTTGTCCTCCAAGTTTTGTGGAGGAAGTTGCCCAGAAGACTGGAAAAAGAGAGCAGCTCATTAAGGTACTCCGTATGTTGTGCTAACCAGCAACTTTCTATTTTTAATCGTCATGGTTGCGGCCGTCCACAGCACCGGGTCACAGTCGGCCCAGCCTAGAGGAATCTATCCTTGGCCTAAAACCTGAATAGGCCAGGGCGACGAACTGGCCCTTTCCTAACTTGGACATTACAGTCCTTGGTATATCTGCGTATAATCGTACGCAGTAAGAGCGCCATCCCGGTCTCACTTCAAACCTTTGCAGCTTCCAAGCTAACCCCCTGTAGGTAGCTGCAGGTGGCGGCGGGTATATTTTTTGATAATGTTCTGCGACGGAATCAGAGGAAACGCAATAGCGTCAGCTTTCTCTGTCGTGCCTAGCTCGCCTGGGTTATGACATTAACCGTACGTGATCTACTGGATTGTCAAATAACTACCCTGTAAGCGACCAGGAAACTTGTTAGGCCAAACTCCATATCGTTATTTCTCTCACTCTTCAGATAGGCTGGTGGCAATGCAACCGACGATATCCAACCAGCATCTCGCTTATTATCGCCGTGGCCTGGAACATCCGCGTCCTGGTTGCTTGGCGCATTCCCCAAATATTGCTGGATCTTATGATTACCGTCTCGCCATCAATACGCTCGATTTCTTTCTCGACAGGTCGCTCACACGGATCTGAACGCACTTTCCCTTTTTGCCTCAACACCTCAATATCCGTCAACCTTCAGCCTCTCGGGAATTATTACGACCTACCGAAGCCTCCGTGTCCCACGTCACACGGACCAGCCAGTCCAGTCAGCACTGGAGTTGCATTTGTCCAAGTGTGTACTCTGGACACTTGTCGAAACTACCTAATTGTGACTGAACAAAAGATACATGGGCCGGCCACGTCTGGACTCGCGGTAGCCAACATTCAGCACTAATCTTACCAGATTGGGACCATGACTGGTCCGTATGTACTCCAGAAGCCAAGCCCAAGCAAACAAGCAATTACGCGATCGCGCCGGTATCTTGCCGATAAGCTGACATCTTGCTTGCTTGCTTTGCTTGCGACTATGGATGACACATCGTCGAGCTCGGTTAGGGTATTTCCCTGAGATGAATCTCGATATTACTTTGTTACCATTCCCAAGCTGGGCCAAGGCACCATTGGGCGGCGTGTCGCCGTTGCCACCAACATCGATCACAGGCTATTCATGTCGAAAGAGCTGGGCGTCTGAGCTTCCCACGACGGCAAAGTATTGGCGTTGCCGCACATGCATTGGCCCCTTGCTCCCACCAACAGTTGATGACAGCGCTTCTCTTGCTCTAGACCAGAAGCAGTGATACCGCTTTCGGCTTCCCCCCTCCACAGCTCGAGGGCTATAACTTGGCAATGTGGACGGGAGTGGCGCATGGCATTGGGTGCTTCCGAGGCGATCGGCAATAAGCTTCAGCTGCCCTGTAAGCAGCTCTCGAGCGTGACTGGCACAGGCACGATTCTATCTGCACACCGGGAGGGAGTCAATGTAGGGTGGTTGCACACTGTGCAACCCGCCCATTCCTGTCTCAGAAGGCATTCGATGGCCTGCATCAGAGTAACCACAACGCTGAACGGCCGTATTCCTACGAAAAGCAAAAGAAACCTTTGAACAACCAAAGGGGCATCTTAGGCAGAGCCCACAACACTCTCAAAACTCCCAGTCATAGCAGTCATCAGCCACATATTGCCATATCTGCGTCATTTCCTTTATACCCATCCGCATTCGTAACTCCTCGAGAATTCCGATCATTATCAAGTAAATCTCACGCCATGGCGCTCCAGCATCTCGTATCCTCAGCCGCTCCTTATTCCCCTTGTCTTCCGCATCAACTAACCGCAACGGTATCACATAACTCAAGCAGCAGTCCCTTTACTGGCACTCGCTTTGATCTGAGCAATCAAGCCCTGCAGCTTCCGCTCCAACTCCGGGTTGGTGCCCTTGGGATACTGCTTGGGGTGCGGGGGGCGCGGCGACAGCGGGTCGGGATAATCAGCTATATTTTTTTTTTCGACAAGTTCAGTTGATATTGTATTTAAAAACGTAGAGACTTAAAGCCTTGTCAGCGATGATGTTTTGACTTACCGACACTGAACTTTTGGTCCTGAAGCCGGTTCTTGTACATCTCGTACTCGTCGCGGAACTTTTTGGTGTTCCAGGCCGCAGCTGCTTTGGTGGATTGCTGGGGCTCCGAGGAAAGGCTCAATGGGTTGGCTGGGTCGGACATGATGTCGTCGGAGTTCATTTTCTGACGATTTTGGTGTTTTGCGGGCTTGGAAGGGAGATTGTTTATTGTTGTGTTTTATGTCAGGTGTTAGTGGTGAAGGGCGGGGTCAGTGATTTGTTGGTTTGTGTCGTCTGGCCCTTCCAGGCATTGGCCAGACGTGGATCGTGAGAATCCACAAGACTACAAAGCGCTCTGATGATAAAGGATATGTTTCCTCCCTCACTCTGTGAGGCAATCTGATTTATAAGGAATACCGGAGAGGGATGCCTGAGATTTTACTGTCCGCTTGGCTCTTCCGATGGTCCTCAACCTGAACTAACAAAGGTGCTGTTGGTCTCTGAGGAGAGAGGTCCTCGGCAATGTGTTCAAAAGGCTCTACAGCATATAACTTTCTACCGTCGGTAGTTAGCAGCAAAAACAGCAATCACAGCCAAAAAAAAGAATTGATAGGAAGTCATGTCCTGCCCTGGTCAAGCCAAGTTAAAGGCCGTTCAAACTCGCTAACCTCGGAGAGAGTTCCTGTCCCGCTCGCTTCGGTGGATGTTGTTGAACGCCTTGTAACCCCCACATTGCAGGCTGTCATGATCCGTGCGCCTGACGGCTGAAAGTGGGGAGGGTCAGGGGAGGGGCACTCGACTTCTGGGCAGTTTCGATGAAGAACCAAAGACCCTTTCGCTTTGGATGCTTGATGCTCGTGATTGCCCGCTATAGGCTTCCATCAACAGTATCTGACTCCTGCACAAACAACTAGATTGGATAGCTGTCTATTTCCAGCGCAATGGGCAAAGGCAGCAAGATCCCAGATGCCTGGGATGACGACGATTGGGAAGTCCAGGCCGACCGGGCAGCAAAGGAGGAACCGCCAAAGCCAGAAGAACCTCAAGAAGCGCCCATGACACGCGCCGAGCGCCTAGCAAAGCACGCCGAGGAACAGCGCAAGCTGTGGGAGTCAGCGTATGTCGCAAGCTCGCGCCACTGCCATTGAAACCCCACATCTCTAATGCCGCATAGAGAGACCCCCGAAGAAACATCCTTCTTCCCTCCCACCGCCACCCAGGTGCCCCTCGCCGCACCTTTCAAGCCAGCTGTCAAACTTCTCAGCCGCAAGCCAGCGCCACGAGTAATCGCCAAGAAGGACCCGGTTACCGGTCTCGAACAACTGACACTGCAAGACGAGGAGGAGGAAGAACCCGAGAAGAAGCAGGAGACGCCCGAAGAAATCCGGAAACGACAGCAGCGGGAGCTCGAGGAGAAGCAGCGGCGGTATGAAGAGGCACGAGCCAAGATCTTCGGAGACTCAAATCCTTCCTCCGGCCAGTCGACACCGCGAACCGGCACACCACCTCTGGGAGGAGGGGAGGGTCGGCAGGGTCATAGGGGGCGAGGGCGGGGTCGGGGTGGTCGGGCTCGCGACCAGGACAATGGGCGGCAGGACAGGAGGCCGCAAAACAACCAGCAATCGGGCGGTGCGAGAGAACTGTTCGACCCAGGATATTCGCCGAAGCCGGGCTTCAATCTCCAAAAGCGTGGCGATGCAACCGCTCAGTCCGGGCACCGGTCACATCCTCCTCGTGAAGAGGATCAGATCATACGTGCGCCGAGAGGGCCGGATGGGAGCGGAAGGGGAGGTTTCGGCTTCGCCAGACGAGGAGGCGAGCATGGTTGATTATCTATCGACGGTCTACAACAGTAACCATACACCTACCATCCGCCGCCGATCTTGCCAGCCAGCTGCACCACCCGCTCAGTGTCGCTGATCTGCTTGCCCACGTCGCTCACGACTTCGCGATAACTCGTGTACGCCAGTCTATCCAACTGTATGCCCGTTATACCAACCCAATGCCCAAGGGTATCTCGAATATGCGAAGGAGAAATGCCAGCAACACGCTCTCTCGGACGACCGTCGCCCGTATCATACGCAGAATCCGGTTCGTCACCGGAGAAGTACGCCTCGTCGACTTCGGCCAACCAGGCCTTCTGCTCGTCCGGGCCCGGCTTCTCACCGAAGGCCTTCCGGTCGACAATGACCTGGTCGTCGACCTTAATTTGGCCGCCGCCGTTGGTACAGCCGCCAGGACACGCCATGACCTCGACGTAGGCAAAGTCCAAGCCAGACGACTTGCCAGTGGGCCGTCGTGCACTGCCAAAGGGTTTCCCGCCGGGCATGCGGGAGGGCTTCGCCGGCTTCAACTTTCGAACAAGATTCTGAATGTTGCGGAAGCCGTAATAGCGCGCCGCCTTGAAGACGGTCTCGCCGGATGGCTTGATCACAGCGTAGTCGACGACGTCCGCGTTCCTGCCGCGTGTCGTTTGGATCCGCGAGCCGGGGTGTCTCGATTGCACGTCGTGCAGGATGTAGTGCAGGTTCCCGCCAGATGTGCCCGCATCCCGCAGCTGCTTCCGTCGCCGCACGGGGAATAGGAACTTTTGAATAGCCGAATTAGGAAATTCAGGTTGTTTCGGAGGAGACTTAGACAAGCCGAAGAAATCTACCCCCCTCGACGCAGCGAGCATGAGGATCTCCTTGCTTGTGATAACGCAATCCACATCCCTGACCCCCTTCCCGGGCTTGCCCGCCCCCGCCCACACAGCATCCGTCAGCTCCTCCCGGCTCGCCTCCAGCTTCTTGTCGAAACACGGCATCACCGCCATATGCCAAATCCGATCCGGCGAAATTCCCAAAACCCGGCTAAGCGTAGTCTTCAACAGCGTCCCCATCAACGCCTGCGGCGACTTGACCCGCGACAAATGCGGCAGCACATAGGGGTGTGTCTTCTCCGCGTAGCACACCCACCCAGGGCATGACGATGTGAGGATAGGCGAGGCGGGCTTGTCAGACCCCTGGCACCCGCCCCCCAACACCTCATCCGACCCCAGCACAAGACAAGCCTCTCGCGCCGTATTCGTGTCCACCACCCAGGTGAACCCGTTCCTGTGCTTTCCGCCCCGCAACAAACCCTCTTCGCCCATCAACAGCTGCTCCATCATCCACCCGGCCTGCTGCGCTGTCACGTTCCCGCCACACGCGGCAGCCAAGCTGGCTCTTGTCTGTGGGGAGACGCTCGCGACCAGGAGTTTCGCTGCTGGGTTCTCGAGCCCGGAGACTGCGAATTCCTTCCCATCGCTACTGCTGATGTTCCGTACTATTCGTAGTTGTGGCGCCCCGTCCAACACGCTGAGCACCTCGCTGTGGCTCTGCAGACTGACGAGCACCGCCTCGGCTGTGGTCACGCAACCCGAGCAGGCAAGGCAGTCGGTGAGGGATATTTGGGCCGGTTCTGTTGCCGCTGTCGTGGTAGAAGGTTGGCCATCGAGAATGACTTCGAATTCTAGAGGCTCGGACGACGAGGAGGAGGGTGGTTGTTGTGTAGCGGCTGGGAGGGTCTCGACGGGCTTGATGCAGGCTACCCCGGGCGAGATGAAGTCGTTGAGGTCGTCGGCGGAAAGGATTGCGGACATTTTGTTGGTTGGTTTCCTGCGCCGCGGCGGTTTGGTCCCCTTGGAGTGTTTAGAAAGGGATAGATAAAAATAAAGTATAGGGGGAGCTGCTGGTGCAGACTCCGTCGGTAGAAGGTGGCCCCGGGGGTTTTTTGATATTCTTATCAAATCACTATGCGGTACAGCTCTTGGTGTGCTGCGGGTTTTGCAATAGAGTAATAGGTGTGAAGGCCGACAGATAACTGAGATCGCGCCGTGGGGGCAATTCCATCGCGCCGGAAATGCACAATTTTGAGGTGACTCTGCTTTGAAATGCGGGCGCATTTACTTGCACATGCGACATCGGCTTAGTGGGCTGGTGGCGGTTTAAATGTCCCGCTGATAAGAGGATAAGGCGGCCCAGGCGCTAGCCGCTGTCCTCCGACGTACTGTGCCAATTACAGTGTCGAGGGTATACGACACCCTTGCGATGACGTAGAACGTATACAGGGGTTTGGGGGGCTGCGTCCAGGTGAAGAGATCCATCACTTGGAGAGCTTGGATGGATTCATGTGCATTCTGCATAATTCAATCCGATTTCACGAAAACAATATATCGAATACTGTGTCTTTCCAGCATCAATTGCAAACGAACCACCCCGCGTAACCAACATTGCCCATTGACAACAGCCATGGATGTAAGCCAACCTTCCAATCCCTTCCGAGACCCCTTCCGAAGCCCCTTCACAACCTGCTGTGGTGCGGGATGTGTATGTAGATTTGAGTCCACGAAGCTAACCTCCCCAGTCTGTATCAACCTACAGCGTCGCCAGCCTCGCCTGGCTGACCACCCAAGCCGTGCCCCTCATAATCTGGCCCTCCCTCGTCAGCACCCTCCTCCGAGTCGACGCCGCCGCCCCCGGTCCCCAATACGGCGGCGTCGCCAATGCCTCCCTAGAGCAATACTTTGCCCGCTCCCTAGGCCTCTCCCAACTAGCCCTCGGCGGCCTGCTCCTCGTTTTATCGGGTACACTCCCGCTCAACTCGGGCGTCGAAAGTACGTCCTCTTTCGCTCCTCCCCCGTTTCCTCTCCCTCCTTTCAAACCTTTATATTAACCCTTTTCTCTCTCTCTCGCGCGCGCGCAACAGCTGCCTCCGAACCACCAACATCCCCCACCCCCTCCGCTCTCGCCGTCGTGCTGGTCTCGGCGCTCTACCACACCGCATCGGCGTCCTACTCGTACTCGCGGTACCACACGACAGGGCAGATGGCCTATCTGCTGGGTTGTCTAGGTGGCAGCGTGCTGGCGACGTTTGGGTTGTGGGTGCTTCTCTTCGCGGGCGAGAAGAAGAAGCGGGTGAGCCGGCGGACGGGTGCCGACAAGAGCACGAGCGGATGGCCGTTCAAGAATGTTGAGGCTGATCGGAAGAGGCGGTGATTGACCCTCTCCAAATGGGCCGTGGTGGGTTGATTTTTTTCTTTTTCCTTTTTTTTTTTTTTTTTTTTTTTTTTTTTTTTTTTTTGGGGGGGGGGGGGGGGGGCGGGACACGCGACCGATGCGTT